>JAOWBL010000004.1:8017447-8066889 GCA_028564865.1 Zenarchopterus dispar | reverse complement strand
TGGTATGCTTGTCACATCCACAGCTAGTCTTTGAGCAGAACATTGTTCAAGTGGCATATATGAAGTGAAAATTACATTTGTTCTGACAAGTTTGTCTAGATGCAGGATGTAAAATTGCAATTTAGTGAAAAGTACTATGTAACTGATGAAGCAATAATGCATTTTTGTGCTATTTCCTTAAAAAAAAGTGCATCTATGACAATTTCATAGTATTTTTTTTTAAAATGGAAAAACAACATTCACACTATAAAGACTGATATCATAGACCATATAATTTACTATTTTAAGGTATGTGAGAGGAGGAAGTGCCTCTGAGTCTTCCCTCTGTTCTGCAGCCCTATATTCTGTTCAGTGGGCCGCACAGATCAGTATTATTGATCTCCAGCAGCTTCTTCAAATCAGGCTGTTCGGCACTAGTATTTAGCTTCTGCTGGTAGTAATTTTTCTTTTGTTTTCTTGTACTCCATTTCTTCCCAGGAACCTGGCCTACGTCATAAAAATCAAATGAATAACAAGACCCATGCTCTCTCTCGCTGTCTCACTGTTGAATTAGCCATGGCAACGGGGAGCATGTTACTCCAAAAGTGCAATGCAGAATGAAAACATGATGGAGTCACTCCTGATTGGCTACATGGTTTTAAGAATTCGTAAATAACTGAGCTGATCAATAAATATATGACAATTGGAGGAAAATCAGTGAGCTATGGACATCTTCCAGTCAGCATCTCGTAGTTACAAGTATGAACGACTGAAAGGCCCTCCATAGAGGCTCTGCAACACCAAGCCACCTCCTGCGGCATGGTAAATATCTGGAGCTGCCTGTTACATTATGTCCTTCCACAAAGAAGGGAAATATGTGAAATAATGAAGAGATAACAACGAAGAAGCAGCAGCGCCATAGCATAGCAACAAATGATTGTGTAAACAGATTGCAGCAACTGCCTTTTCCCCAGAACTCTTTTCTACGAGCATCTCTTGTTTCGCATGGTTTTGAGTAATTTCCCTTGTCCCTTTTAATATATATGTATTTTCACAAAATGTGATTTGCAGACCAGATAGTCCTTGGGTGACCCAGTTGTTTCAGGTAGTGTAGTGTTTGTGATCACATCGCAAGACTTCTGATTAAAAGTCCGAAAGTGGTTTTTGTCTTAAGTTTTTGTCTGACATTGAAATCTGTGTTGCTTGAAGTTTCGTTGCTATATTAAGTCATTTTGTTCATGAGATTGCACAAAACACAACTTTTTAGTTATGAATTGCTCTCATTCTAAAAGATCTGAAAAACAACTTAAAGCAATGCTGTAAGATGATATAAAGGGGTTTATAGGCAATTGTTTTGGTATGTGATTGGCTGCTGTCCTTGCCAGTTTAAGTTCATCAGCCAACCAGGCAAAGTTGGGTGACAGATGCTTTGACATGTCGCTGCTTGCTTGAATAGATACAAGCAAATATAACAGATACAAATATAACAGATCTTCTCTTCTTACTCATAAACTTCACCCCAGCCTTTTTTTTTTTTTTTTTTTTGAGTGCCGGAGGCTGACCTGGCAACACTTCAAGTATTGTTAAGCACCAACAAAGTGTGAGGATGAAGGAAGATGACACTCTGCTTTTTCATGTCTCTATTTGCTGAATTCTTTTTAGGATAACAGGCGGATGTGAGAGAGACGCGCACAGAAAAAAACAATACATGAGCTAACACACAGATGGATGCATTTGTCTGGTGGTAGAAAAATAAATCATTAGGAAACTAGCCATGTCGTATATGAAATAGAAAATCTAACAAAATATATTAAAATGATAACTTGACACATACAGTGCAGAACTGAATAGAAAAACAGCTTATAGTCGGTGTAATCTTGAAAAATGTGCGCGACATGTGCTGCATGATGCAAAGATGTAATGATTCGTTACATTACAATAATTCTTAGCAGCTTAGATCATAAAGAAATTGGTGTCAGATGAGAAACCAGTTCAGCTGTGTTCAGTCACGTCAGTTTCCTGTGATTACAGCTGGACTAAGATAAAATTAGACCTCAGTCAAAAGTGTGGGGATGAAAAGGATTTATTTAAAAAGTGAAAATAACATAAAAGGAAATTAAGTATTTTGATTGCATTTTTGTACAATTAAGAAGCTGTTTTTTTCCGTTTTGTTTTTACTTTAGAAAGTTGAAGTACAAGAGAGAATACAGGGTAGATGTCTCAACCCTCCCCTCTTGTGACATCATTTGATTTCTGCGTGTGTGTGTTTAATCATGCGACAGCTGCAGTTATTGTGTATTCTGTAACTGAATCAATCTTTGAGTCACTAACTGGCTCTTTTTTGGCTGGAACTTGAGGAATCTATATAGTCTAGACACCAAATCTCCTCCCATGATCCTGAAGGTGGGAATCGTGTATGTGCACGTGTATGTGTCTATGTGTGTCTATTTGTGTGCGTCCCACTCGTGCATACCCACGGGACAGGCGTCTCATAGTCATGCTCATTCAGGCCAGCTGTTAGGGCCCCCAGTGGCTTGCCCCTCATTGTGGTTGGTCATGTCTCCACATTTATGAGCGCGGACACACACACACACACACTGATTGAGTGAAAAATGGCTTCTTATCTAATCTGTTTTCTCCCTGAACTTTATAGCCGTTGGATAATTTAAAAAATTCCCCCAGTAGTATTTTGACAGGCTTATCAGTGTTTCTGTTTGTGTGTATGTGTGTATTTGTTTCAGGTTTCTCAGTGAAACCCTTTTTTGGGTTTGGTTCACTGACTTTGTTGGAAGCTCATGGGGCCTAAAGCCTTGCCTATGGTTAAGGTTAGGATTTGGTTTACGTTATCCACTGTATTTAAAAAAAAAAAAAGTGTAGTATCTGTGTTTGTGTGTGGGAGAGAGAGAGAGACACTACTTTTGGCCCTAGCTAAATGACACATTGCTGTTCAGAAGCATTTTTTTAGTCTTGGCTATCTGAAAAATAGTCAATTTTATTGCTCAACTAGCTGATGACCAGTCAGCCAGCTGTGTGTAGAAATCAAGGTTGTCAAAAGATGACTCTTTTTAATTCTTACAAGTTTTCACAAGGACACTAAAGGCATGCGCCAGTGCATAAATGTCGTACAATCTTAAATATGCATTATTTGACTTCTCATCTTAGCATCCCTTTCCTTTTATTTTTCCTTTCCCTTTTCTTTTGCTGTCAAAATAACCATGGCAACCGCTAGCATGTCCATTTAGTATGGTAATGCTTTTTTAAAACATCATAACTCATTTTCTTTTACAGACCCACATTTACTGCATGCAGTGGATGCGTTTACTCAACAACAACAAGAAAAGGGATCCATCGATGCATGATCACTTGCTAATCAATCTGTCAGAAGAGAGTTTTGCATGTATTGATGAGAGTAAATCTCTGTTAATTTATGCAGCATTGTAAAGATAATTGTGCAAAAAAAAAAAAATCCTATATCTTTGCAACTAAAGATGGCACAGTTAAGTCGAGTTACAGTTACAGCATGACTTGTGCATGTAATTGGACTACTCTCCTTTACCCACAAATGTGGAAAGGTTGGTTTTTATTGTCTGAGGTATGTCTGATTCCACTATGATGGGTCCACGCTGGTTATTTCCTGTTGTTATTGGCTTCCTTTGTTGCTTCCATGTCAAAGCCCGAGTCTGGAGCAGGAGAACATGCACCTAGGCCAGTTTGACTTCTATTGAATCTATTCATACAGGAGTAATTTGACTCCCAACCACATTACCTAGGTAGTTTTTTAATTTTTCCTTCTTTTTTTAAACATTCAGCCTTGCTTTGTGATTTTATTAGAACATCACCTGGGCTAACATACAGTTTAGAGTCCCATTTTGGCTGGAAAAACACAATTATTTTATTTTATTTTTTCTCTTCTCTAACTTTACGTAAACATACGAAGTGACTCAACATACATAATACCAGGACCAGAGCATTTCACTGTAATGTGTGAATCTTCATTTCACCTGTACTTCTTTCATGCGGGAACATCTTCAGCGAAACCCTTGTGCAACTCTATTATCTGATAAGTATGATTTTATGATTTATGTGGTCCTTCTTGAGCCTCTTTGTTTCTTGAGCCAGTTCACCCTGCTCCCCTGGAGAATCACATATGTTTTCACATGGTCTCTTTCATCAGAGGTGTGTTGAGTAATATAGCCTATTTTGCACAGACAGAAAACTTGGGAGAGTTAAACTTAGGGCAAACTGCAGCAGTGAAGAGAAGTATGTGACCTCTTGCACATTCCTCTCTCAAATAACTGGTGCAATCCCTCTTACTCCCTCCCTTCCTCTTTTCTTTCTTTTTCTATTTTTTTTCCAACTTTGTCGCATTTAACTTTTTCATAATTGGATTATACATTTCAGCAAACATTATTATTATTATTATTACTATTATTCTAAGTGCAGAGAACAAAAACGGAAACAAGGAACAAGCCAATAAAAATCAGCAGAGGATAACAGAGTTGTCACAACTGGTTGAAGAGGGAAGTTGAAGTCATTTGTTAGTCTGTGTAACTGTTATAACACTTATTTAAAGAATGATATTCTGAATCAGTACTGAGATTGACAAAAAAAAAATTTTTTTTCAGTGTTTTTGACATAAATTCAGGGGTTGGGGTAGAGTGGGGTCATGATTGGATCTTAATACTGAATGTTCATACTTGCAATTAAAAGGTTTCTGTTTTCAATAATTGGTTAAGAAATTCTTCAGTGCCATCTTTATTTAAGCATTATCATAAGAGAAGATTTTGATTTTTAATAGACTAAAAATCCAATGTAATCGGGTTTATCTAAAGAAAAAATGTGCTAACAAGAGCTTTACAAAAGACTTTTCTATATACTGCAGATCCAGTGTTTTACACAGAACAATTGAAAGTGTGTGCTTGTTGGTTTAGGACAAACAGTTCTGTTGAGTCACTGACTCTCCCTGGCTTTTGTCATTTGAATTCATCTCCACATCTGAAACGCTGCAACTTAAGGAATCTGGGTTTGAGATTGGCCAATATCTGCTGAGTTATCTTAAAGCTTGTGTTGCAAAGTTAGATTTCCTAAAAGATTCCTTCCAACTTTCCCATTTCTGTCTTATGATTGGTTAATGTGCCATCATAGTAACAAAGCAGCGTGACTGATTTTTTTTTTTTCTTTGCTTCCCTACACCATTGCACAAACAGATATTGTGCATACAACGCTCACATGCTCACAGAGAAGTTGAGTTAGGAATGCAGTTGGGAGCTTGCCACCACCTGGTTCCATGCGCGCGCGCGCACACACACACACACACACACACAGTAGAAAAAAAACAGCAACAATGACAAAAAAAACTAACCTTGTTCCCTGCTGGATGCCCGAGCAGGCAGCTACACAGCTGCTGCTTTTTTCGACAGACAACCTGTTACCTCAGATGCCAAAAGGGCAGAACTGCTATCAGCGGAAAAGTTTACCCTTAAATCTTATACTAACGTCAGTCTGACATAATTTGACACAGGAGCGTTTGTCTTCTTTTTGAAACTGTTTTTGTATACGTTTCCAATGTGTTTACATTTTCTTTCTCAAACCGTAGGAGTTCTGTTAACATATGTCAAATGTTATTTTTATTGAGCAAATTTTTCTTTGCGTAATCATTGTCTAGCCAGTTTTATTATTGTGTGTTTTGTTTGTTTTCCCCTGTGAGCCCAGTTTTGACTTTAATGGTATGCTGTCGTGTCTCTTTGTGTTGCTTTAAACTCCTCTTCGTTGCGCTGTAAGAGAATAAGAGGGGGCCTGCAGTGCTCGCTGCATCTGGATCCACTTAGACACTTAGAGAAGCCCGAGCAGGTCCACCACCGCAGCTCAAGAGTCTCGTAGCCAAAGTTGCTCTCCTGCGTTGGTGTTTTTTACTCCAGTGGGCATACAGACAGATAGGGTCTTTCCCCAGGCATCTAGGTAATGTCTCCAAAACATTTAGGGTTTAAAGCAGGAAAAACAGTAAAGATTGTGTGTGATCTCTAATTAAAGTGTTTTATGGTGGTAAATGACTAAATTAAGTGCAAAGGGACAGTGGAGAATATAACTCTGAATTTCTGTTTGTTTGCTGTATCGTAGCATTGCAAACCTCCCACTCATATATTCCCTTGGTGCATATTGTTTGCAGCTTTTTCCTTAAGGACTTTGATTCTCCTAGTTTGGACACTCCTTAAACAACTGAATAGAAACAAAAGTCGTGCTTTATGCCAGCACTTCTTTTCAAAATTTAGTAGTTTGGCTAAGTTCTGAAAATGAGTCGATTAGCACCTTCTACACTCCAGATGTCATTGCATTAGATGTAATGCTTCAGTTTTTTTCTTCCATCGTTTTAGTTTTTACAAACCATTTTGGCACAGATGCTTTCTGGAGTGTTTTTACAGATGAGAAGTGATAAAAATCTGTATTTTATGTCACCTGCCTGCCTTTTACTGAAGTCTTAAAAACATTGCACATGTTTAGTACTCATGCAATTTTTGTAACCTTAGAAAAAGAGCAAAAGTTTTGCTTATTTTTCTTGGTTTTGGTGATCTATTTTATGTTGGCTGCTGTGACAAAATGATGTCAATAATTGCTCAACCCGTGAATGTTTGAAGACTGCTGTGAAGCTGAGCTGAGTGCATTTGCAGTGAGATAATTAAAATAAGTGGGATTTGACTGAAGTGATATAGATTATACATGCACATACGTTAGTCTGTTTCAGTTCAGTGGGAAAATAGTGCCCAGAAAACCCAGAGAAAATAAGCATGAATTATCTTTTCTTTATGTTTAAAAAAAAAAACAACTTTGTTTGTAAATGGAATGAATCTACATAATGTAGTGAGTCTAGTTAGGGATTATGTTTACTTAGCTGGACCACCCCAGTGTCTCTGTGTTGGGCAGAACCTGGTTAGCAGGAACATGTGGACTGATAGATCAGTGTTATTGTTATTCACATGTCCCAACATGCATCCATATACCACATATGTAATGCCTGATTCTTGAGTGTTGGATATTTAGGTTTACTTAATGGTTATAGATTGTTTTTAAGGGCTGAGTTCAATATGAGACGAAGCAGTGCAGAATGACTAGAATGTGGCTTTCCCTCACTCTCAGTTCGCCGCCCTTTTCTGACTGTGAAATTACTCTAAAATTTACTCAGTTCACCAGTTGTCCCATAACATAAATGGACAGGATTTATGCGGAGTGTTTGGCTAGCTTCCATGCCTATCATTGTTTGACTGTGTGATCATATTTGGGAGAGTAGGAAGACAAACATCAAGCAGACATTTAACATTGGTAAACCTCTGCCTTCTTCAAAATGTTCAAAGTACAACTGACAAGTCAGTGCCAAATCAAATGTGGTGTGAGTAATAAAAGTCTTGTAGCAATATGATTTGATTTGTAACAGGAGAGCTTGGGAATACAGTTTGCTCTCTGCGTGAAGGTTTGGAGAAAGGAGTCATGAAAGCAGGACTGGGTACACGAGAAACAAAGCGCCAAAAAGCATTTTCGTGGCTGGATGTACGTCAGCAAACTGTTAACATACTAGGTCCACATTATAAAACGAGAGCGATTCTCCTATGAGCTCATTTCCAAACAATGTGCTTCATGCTTCTCCATCTGCAACCTTTTTTCCTCTTGCCTCCATTTTTTTTTTTTTTTTACAGCCCCTCTTCTCTTGCCCTTATCCTCTCATCTCCTCAACACTTTGTGACTGTGGTAAGTTAATAGGCCTATTTTAGAGTTCGAGGAAGCCTGCATTTCTTCTTAATTGGCATTTAGGGCGGTGCATGAGAGGAAGACAAATGTTTGCCATACCAGGACTGTTGCAATGATGTCGAGGCGTAGGGACTCGATGGTTGGCGTGGTGAAGCTGCTGCTTACAAAGCCAGTTAGACTGAGACATGCCCAAAGATGCCTGGATTTTGATTTTCGGTGTACACTATTTAACGTTGTTGATGCCATAGGTTTGGGTTTAGTACCTTTAAAAAATGAATTTAAAGCAAATGCACAGTCAAAATACTTGGAATTGTCACAGTATGTGAGTCTACTCACGTTTGACCTGAAGATGGGGCATGGATTATCCTCTTAATTTTAAGAGTCAGCTTTGATTTTGAGCTGGTTGAATTCATTTTTCTTAAAAATTAAAACTGAGCTGAGTTGGTTTCTACAACTTGTGTTGCCATCATAAATTTGTCAGCTTCACAAACTTATTACAAATTTGGATAAAAGTTGTCTAAATTTTACTGTCTACCTGTGATGGGTGTTGTCCTCTAACATCAGTAAATGAGGTAACTCAGAGAATATTTCACTTTATTTCTGAAAGCTTTTTAAACCATTAAAATGAGTGTACTTTTCTTAGCATGGGGAATTTCTGGTCACAAGGTGAAACAGCTAACTGGTTTGACATTTTTGAAATGTGTTAATGGTGTCATCAGCATCCCAAACGATATGTTATCACCCACAGACAAGGCTCTTATCACTGAAATTAAACAAGCACACACACACACACACCATCTTGGATGTTTGTCCTTCATATGGAAAATATTTGCCAGACTTAGTCAGTAGATTGCAGCTGTTCTTGTGACTAAAGCGGTTTCAGAGTAATGATGATCAATTCTCCTTTCAAGCCATGTGGGATGAGTGGACAAAATCACAAGCACTTAACAACACGCTACAATAAAACATAATGTGCACCTTATAAATTGCTAACTTAAGATTTCATGGATGGTAGCATATTTTTTTCTTGTTATAAATCTCATTACATGTGATTTATTGTCCTGTATTATCGTTTTGAACAGATGATGAGCAGTCCCGTACACTCATCAACAGCTCCAACAAAGAAATGGAACTGAATGTGAAGTGTTAAGTGTTAGAGAGAAAAAAAAATCATAGTTTTAAATGCTTGGACCATTTGCTTTCTTTCAGCATAAACATGTAATATCATCTTAAATGAACATGGTCACACGATGCTCCATGTATCATAGAATTCAGGTTCTCATTTTAATGGATTTAAATATTTGTTCTTTGTCTTTTGTTGTTGTTGTTGTTTTAATTACTTTATCTTATTGTGTTATGGAAAATTAGCCCAGTTAAAGTGAAATACGATGTTCAGAGAAAACTACCAGAAGTAACCCTTTCTTCTCCGATGGCTGAAAGCTTCAGTTATGCCTTTACAACCTGGGGTCTGTTTCCATAACTGATTCCTCAACCTGTAAACATTTCGGAGAAAGAGTGGGAAAAACCATGGCCGAGAAGGGGAGAAAGAATGGCAGGGAAAAAAAAGAGGGAGGTGGGGGAAGGTTCAAAAGTCGGAGGAGGAGCATCTTGTAATCATCATATGACTTCAATAAAGAAAGAGGAACTATGTTTTACACCTCCACTGAATCTCATCTTGTGCAAACTTTTACACTAGGCTTTTGTGTCACGTGTCAGCATAAAGTTTGGATTTTTGGTGAGGTGTTGTTTGTATTGTTCCAAGTGCGGGGTTGTGCTTGTGTGATAGCAGCCTCTCCCTCCTACTTTTGGAGGTGGGAGGGCTCAGCTGATGTCATTGAGTGCAGCAGGCCGAGCTTGAAAGAGGCCCTTTGTTGGCAGCTGTAGCACGAGTAGTCCCTGCGCCTCAGAAACACACTCACACGGGGGATAGGACAGAGGAATGGCACCGCTCAGACTGCCCTGCTGCCTACTCAACTGACACATCTGCAAGTCAAGCAACCCTTTGGACTGAATCTGCCCTGCTGGATTGTTGATCATTTCTTTAGAGTGGAATTGACAAAAGAAAAGCCAAAGTCAAAAAGGAGGAAAAAAAAAAAAAAAGATGGAGACGCTCATAAGGAAAAGTTGGTAGACTTTGCCGGAGAGGACACGCTTTCGGTTTTTGAAAGAAAAGGAAAAGTTTTTTACTGCAGTTGGAAGGACACTGGGAAAGCGACGTACTATATAATTTAGCTTAGTCCTGTTTCAGATTTTGTTAGTATTTTTGTGTAGGTTTTCTTTTTTCTTTTTCCTTTTGTTGGACACATGTAGACGGAAACGTTCAAGGAACATCTGGTTTGAACAAGAAAAACAATTTTCAGCTGGAAGGGAAAGAAAGCAAATGAAAATGTTGGAGATATGCCTGAAATTGGTGGGGTGTAAATCTAAGAAAGGCCTCTCGTCATCTTCCAGCTGCTATTTGGAAGGTAAGGATATTTCTTGAGGGCTGTGGTGGGGTCTTTTGACTTGGGGCTTGATTTTATAGTTTTCAAATATCAAAAAGAGAGATGCTAGAAATGGGGGCGAGGAGTAAGGGTTAATGAGCAAAAGAGAGAAGGATCAAAGATTAGGTATTACCGCATTAAGTCTCAACAATGACTTGTGAGATGTGGAAACTAAAGAGTGGGGAGGGGAAAGTGGAGAATAAGGGAAGGGGAGGGTGAGGGAGGCCAGACACACTGGCTGGCTGCAGAAGAAAAAAGTGGAAAAAAAAAAAGACTGAAGAGAATACAAAGAAATTTGACTCCTGACCATGTCCCACTTAACTTTTGTTTATTAGAGAGGAGATCTAATCTCAGCCTACACTCTTGTGTTCACTTCTCTGCTGTCCTTCACTGCTTGGAATTTACTCACTGTAACACAACGCATTTAGAAAATAATGTTTCTTATTTCTGACATTATGGGTAATCAGTTTGCACATGCTTCATGGGGGAAAAAAGCTTACATAAAAAAACCCAAAACAAATTAGGGTACAGTAAGTGATTAGTAATGCACTCTGAACTCTTTTTGTACCTGGTACACTCGTCGTTGAAGTGGATGACGATGATAAAACGTCTAGACCATATCATACAAGTAACATTAGCTCTTGTTCTGAAATGTACTCCAAATTGCAGTTTCTTATTTCGTGCTTGGATGCAAGCTAGTTGACATCATTGGGATAAAATAGTCAATGCGTACAACAGCAATAGGCTTGTAGTCTAAGTAATGTAAACTGTATTTCTTCTGTATTTTATTAACCAATAGGCTTTTCTTGCAACTGCTCACTGGTGTCTTTCATTGGGCTCTCAGCTTCACCTACAACACATAGAACCATAGAAGTTTGTAATTAAAACTATTTTCTATGGGTTTTGCTACCTTTTTTTTTTTATCATAGCTCATGTGAGGAAAAATATGTGCCTTCATAAATCTAAGATTGGGACTTGGGCTGACTTCATGGAAGTGTGTATTAATGATTTTGGACATGGACTATTCCTGGTTACACATTTGCCAGCTGGTTGGTTATAAACACAGACTGATTTTATGTAACTTGGACCACCAAGGTCATCAGAGAAGTTTTTTAAAGCTTCTTTAAGTGGCTTGGTTTTTGGAGAAGTTTTGCATCTTGCATCAGTGCATGACTCTCAGTACAATCACAGCCATGAATTCTTTATGAGTTCCACACATTTAATCATCGTGACTGTCATCTCACTAATGCATCCAAGACATGCTGTAATTTCTCCCACTTCACAACTGCTGCGGGCCGATAAAGGCTCTTCTGTGCATTTTATTTGATTTTTTTTTTTTTCGTAGTCTCTTCATCCGTTTCATTTATCATATGATCTTTCTTTCCCTCCCCTCCCTCCAAGTGTGTGTTTTCTTGGCCCATGTATCTGTGTGCTGTCACCCTCTCACAAAGAGCTGTGGTATTTGTAGCCCGTAAAGTGGACGTGTGTGGTATGAGCTTTCAAATGCACTGCCCACACTTTATGACCAAGCTAAACTCTCAACAGTATAGTTACTCTTGCTTACTCTCAGATCTTCATCTTTTTCACTTGAGCCTCTTTCTATCTGGCTTCATCTCTGACCCCATCTGTTTTTCATTCCACAATATTCATTGGGAACACACCACTCTTGTTAGTGTTACCAAGGGATAAACTGAAATTGAAACCTTTTGGCTGCTAGTCATAATATCCTACAGTGTCAGCCTTAACATGATGTGATGTTGGGAAAGTTTGAATCTTTATTTAAAAATGGAGCTTTGAAGTTGCAGCTAATGACATGAAAACCAGTTTAATTTTTATTTATATAGGTTGTTCCCCAAAGTGCAGTAAGTTTGTGGCGTTTAAACTGTACCCTGGTAAAATAGGAGACTCTGAGCCAGGCTTGGTGCACTACAAAACTGTACCAAGTGTGTTTCCACAGCCAAAGACTCAAAAGAAGCACCACATTTGCATGTTTAGGTTGATGAGCGAACCTGTGTGGAAGGATTTCTCAGCACTTTAGGTCAAGTACTGCCAAAACCCCTTCCAGTATGCAACCCTGTCACTTTGGGGCCATTTGGGTCAGAAAATGTGTCAGTCAGCTAGTTGTTTAGATTTCCAGGATTCTGTTACAAACTATCTCTTTATCTCCACTCACAGCTTGATGATGACGAAGTGAACTGTATCCTGTAGATAATATTGAGATTTTCTTTCTAGTTGTGGTGAAGTTATTAGGTCTGTTTTTTAGGATGTTGATCAGTGTAATATCTTTGCAACTGTAAATATTGGTTCTGTCTTTTTGATTGCTGTGTGGCTTTTTATCTTTATTTATTATATTTATTTTATTCCTTTTATTGAACCTTGAGAGGCCATGTCTGCTGAATCAAATTCCTCGTTTGTTTTCGCAAACCTGGCGAATAAAGTTGATAGTGATTCTGAATATTAATAGTGGAGATTGTATAAACTCCAGCCTTTCAGGACATAAAGGCTATAGTTTTCCTTCAGTAATGGAAGTAGTTTTGCTGTCTCGGGGGGGAAGGTTGTGCAGGTGAAAAGATATGAAATGCAGTTGTGTATGGCGCAACACTGTGTGATGGAAATGGCCAACTTCAGATTAATGTGAAAACAACATTGGTAATCATTAGCTAACACCAGCAAACCAGCTCAGTTATCCAGTGGTTTCCATTTAGAGCACAAGTATAGCCAGTATTTCTCCCAGGTGTTGTACTTTCCCGGTCTCTTTGGTGACTGTCAGGCTCATCGTTAGTTGTGATCGGTGGTCAGATCCATGTTTGTTCACATTTCTGATCTCTTCAGTGTCAAACACGTCAGTCATTATTTTTTTGGACACAGGTCACATCTCAGCTTGGCTGCTTGGTCTGATGCAGTTTCAATAATGTGCTGTGTTTTCTTTATCTTTTTGTCTTTCTCTGAAAGTATTAAGACTGATACGTTTTAAATATTGTGTAGTGCATTTCTAGGCTTAGTTCCTTTAGTTAGCAGGGATTGCTAATTTGATTTTTTTTGTTGTTTTTTTTTAAATTCAGCTAACTTGGTGAAGCTAACTAACTAGGATTTGTTAGTGTATTTTTCTTTTTCCACCCAGAAGTTATAAAAACTGTGGAACTTTGTGTCCTTGGGATATTTTGACCAAAGTATGTCACAAATATTAGATTTTATTAAGACCTCAGGAAACTGTCAGCTTGATTCTTGATTCTTAAAAACATCCTTAATGATCTGGAGTGGTAGCATGTGACTCTTGTGATGAATTTGTTTTGCCACAGTGTGTTGTCTTTGTAGTATTCCTAAGAAAATCTCTGCTTCGAGTTTCATAATGTCCAGCAACGTCTTCACCACATCTTCTTCTTTTCCATCTTTGGAATGGAATTATTATTATTTAATGTGTAAAAAGGAGCTGTGACTCAATACATAACTTTAATATTTATTTATCATCTTTTTTTCTGTCTGCAACATGGTATACACTCACTATCGACCTTTTAAGTATACCTGGTGTACCTAATAAAGTGGCCGGCGAGTGTATGTCTTGCTGTTTGCAGAGACATCCTCCAGATTTCTGCAACTTTCTCAGTCAACATGAAATTATACAATAAAAATAGATGCCAAGTCATATTATAGTTCATTATCCAACTAAAGGCCTTACTTGTTCTCGAGCATTTTCCAGTACGTGATCAAAAACGGCTCTCTTTTAAGAAAAGTAATTTTGACATGGTTTGGTAAGACCTGCCTTTGTGTGTCACTGAGCTATTCTGAGCTTCTGCTCAGCAACTGTAAATCTTTTGAGAATTATTTGGAACTATTTTGAATAGTTTAGCATAGATCTACAGAATCAGTTTGTGTGTGGGATTTCTGGAGTTTGATCATCAGGGCTCTTTGGGTTTTTAATCATGCACAGAATTTGTTTGGGTTTTACACCATCAAAGATCGCAGCCAGGTGGTGTTGGCATGGCACCAACAAATAATAAAACCTGCTGTTGCCTTGCCAGTAAACATTAATCAAATACATGATCAGTTTTATTTAGTCATTTTAAACCTTGTGGGTATCCAAGTGACTTGGGGTAGTGCTCGTTGTGTATAAACTAAAATTTGCTCGTGGTTCAAGAATTTTTCATGCTGAAATAGCTTCATTTAGGTTAGAGGCATTATTTACAAGTGTTGGGTTTATTTAGTAAATGACTAAAAGATGCCATTAAAATCCTATTTTATCATTTGCATTCAAACTTAAGCGAAACATTGCACAGTAATTTGCAAACCAAGGATGGAGTTGATGGATTTTTTTTTTTTTTTAACAGGAATGAAAGTGGATTCATTGAACCTATAAATGGCATGAAATTATAGTGTGGATAGGTGAACACATCAGCAATACAAGCAATTTTGGGACAAGTTGAAGCTGGAAACCAAAAGAAGGTTGTGCAAGGTCAATAGAAGTTGTTCGAAGTCAGAGATAAAAAAAAAACATTAAACTGTGGGTCGGTTTTCATACAGTTTGTGAGGTCTGCTGAGTTGGCCCTGACGAGCTCTAAAATAAAATGTCACAGTCTGATGTAGTTCTGACATAAATCGTTTAAATTTGGGGAGTAATTCATAAATACGTCACATTGCTAGCAAGCAATTTATTTTTCCAGTTTTTCTGATTGTGGAGACTTGTATGATTTTAGTTATGGCTCTGCATTTTGTCACTTCTTGAAGTTTTGGTTGGTTTCCACTCCGTAATCATGAAGCAATTTTGAAATATTTCCCTCTCACATCTCACTGGGAGATTAAAAACATAATGGTACTTCAGCCTGTTGTCTCAGATAAAAAGTTGTGTGAGCCGTGGACATGCATGCCAACAGCTGAGGAAATGCCAAAGTTTTCCAGTCAAGCTCATGTTTAGGCCAAACAGCAGTAAAATTCCTTTTTCCTACCTTCCTGTTAAAAACAATCTTCTTTCTTTTCCATTTTCTCACATTTTGAGATTTATCCAGCAGTTTTACTGCTTTGAAAAAGCCAAAATTCACGCAGTGTCTGTAATTAACATGACTAAAGCCCTTTGAACTCGAGTACATCATCTGGAAGGTTGAAGCACATCCATTTTATAAATACCATGAGGTCTCGTGTTTAAACACATTCTCTGGTCTGATGTGGAGTAGTTGTTGACATAAAGGTATTAAAGAAAAATTAAACTAAGAAGGAATAATCCGAGAAATGAAAAGTTGTAGAGACATGAAGGACAGTGCAGGTCACATGATCAAGCTTACTACTCTAACCCCCCGCTATGATTACATCTTATGACCTGCTTGTAGCAGCAAGTTAAAGGGAATGTGTAAGAATTTAACTAACACGTATTTGATTCAGCAGTGTTTTCTTCTTCAGCTCATCTAAAACTAAACGAAAAAAGACCTCACAGTCTCTTGGATCACATTGATGTTTTGTTTCTAGTAAAATAGCGTTATCCTGACACTCTTACTGTCTGTGTTTTTTACAGAAGCTCTCCAGAGACCGGAGTTTGAGGGTCAGGGTCTGACTGAAGCAGCCCGCTGGAACTCCAAAGAGAACCTATTAGCAGGACCCAGCGAGAATGACCCCAACCTGTTTGTTGCACTCTACGATTTTGTTGCCAGCGGTGACAACACACTAAGCATTACAAAAGGTGAGAGGGTATTTATGTTTTCTTTTGGAGGGGTGGGATGTTTCAGTTACGTAATGCACATAGAAAGCAGAAAAAGAACCAGGCGGAGACTGTTAAGAGCGATTGCATGTAGCTCAGGTCTGGAGATATAAACGAACCAAGACACTCATTCCTAAGTTTTTAGATGAAATCATTCTAGTTATAAATGATTCCTAACAGTTTAGATTAGATATATTAAGTATTCTTATTCTTCTCTTTGGGTTTGACAACTGAGGCACATATCTGGAGATAGCAGATGTCATCATATGGTGAAGACTGCAACTGTGTCCTTATTTGTGTCGCCTCTCCTTCCGTCTTTGTCCTCATTCCCATCTGACTCTCACTTCCTGACAATGGTCCCACACATGGGTCTTTTTCCACTGAACAAACTGTAAAACAATACTGCAGATGGATCACAGAGACAAATGGAGGAAGGAAGGAAGGAGAGAACACGGGGACTGGAGTAAACAAGAAAATGTCCAGCACAACATAATTTTCCAGAGCGTAGTGATACGTCAGTCATATTCTGTCTGAAGCAGAGGATAAGATCTGAATTTCTAGAGTTTATTTTGAAACAAAACAAGTTTAAGAAAAGAAAAGCCTCTTAACTTCTTTTTCTCTAACTGTTCTGTTGAGTTCCTCAGCCTCGTGTATGACTTTAGGATTTGAACCTTTCCACTAAACTAGGAGAGAAGCTGCGCGTCCTGGGGTACAATCACAACGGTGAATGGTGCGAGGCACAGAGCAAGAATGGCCAAGGCTGGGTGCCGTCCAACTACATCACCCCGGTCAACAGCCTGGAGAAGCACAGCTGGTACCATGGGCCCGTGTCACGCAACGCGGCGGAGTACCTGCTCAGCTCGGGCATCAACGGGAGCTTTCTGGTCCGAGAGAGCGAGAGCAGCCCCGGGCAGAGATCCATCTCTCTGCGCTATGAAGGGAGAGTCTACCATTACAGGATTAACACTGCATCTGATGGCAAGGTAGGCAGCCCTAGAAACACATACATACGGTGTACAGACGCCAAGAATGTCTTCTGTCCTTTTACAGATGATAATTGACCACAAAGTCACTTAAAATCACTCATGTTCTTTACCCCAGTTTGCACACCGTCTAAGAATATATGACTGCTCTGAAAGCTGTTCACGGTCATACCGGTTGAACGATTGTAAAAAGGAAGTGGGGTTAGGAGGGACTTTTTATTTCTGCTGGCTGCAGGTGCTTTTGCCCCAACTTGAACTTGACAAAGAAAGGATTTAACAATCTCCTGTTTGCGTTATCCAGTGTCATACCAGTCCCACGTGTACTTGATAGATATCTTAACGCCTCTGCAAAAATGGGCCAGCGTTGTGTTTTCTTCTTCACAAATACTTGACCATTAAAATGACAAACCCACAGTCAAAAACCAGAGATGATCATTTGGATGTTGTATTGCCTCCCTAAAATCTTAAAATATGTAAAAGACTTTGGTTTTGGTAAAGAAAATGGCTGACATTCATATTTTGGCAGTGTCCCACGAAGTCACTTCCACGTCGCTTGTCTGAGACGCAGAGAGGTGAGCTAGCTTCAGGAACTCCAGCTATGACAAGAATGCCTCCAACCACGTCTGTGCTTCTTGTAACAGCCAGCAGACGTGAGATGTGACCCAGACACTGACGCCCATGTTAAGACGTGCATTAGACAGCTGTAACCAAGTTATGTGCACTAGCACATTAAAAACAAAAAGAGAAACACAGGCAGAGACAGCGAGACACATGCACACGCACAGGGTCCCTTCTCCTGTTGTTTTCCATCCTCCCAGCGAAGTCAAAAGTCTGGTATGATAAACTTCTCCAGTAATTTAAGATTACCTCAGCATTCCCTCAAGCAGCAGCTTTGTTTCCCACTGACTTTTTTTCACCGCTTCCAGTAAAAAAAAAAAAAAAAAAAAGAAGAAGCAGCTTTTTGTCTTGTTTAAACATCTTTCTTCATTGCATTTTTTAAATAGATTTTTTTTTAAAGCTTGGAGAACATCCAACTGACAATTAAACTTGCTTAAACTCTCAGTTTAAGGGTTAGTCTCTTAAACTAACTACCATATACAGTTGTCTGTGCAGTACAAACTAATAAAATATAAAGTACTGTGAAAAGAAAATGGTTGAGAGAAAAAATTTTTTTTTTAAATATGACAGACTTGTATGATGGAAAAGTGTGTCCACTGAGCCTTGACCAGTGTCCTTCCGTCCACCAGTTTCCTGACAAATGCCTTTTGCACGCTCTGAATGGGCCAAGATCAGAACTTTTCCATTTATCACTGATCTCACTAACATTTCCGGAAAATGCATTTCAGCCCAAGAATTTATATTGCATTTAAATACTAGTTGTTAGTAATAAAAAAACAATGAGTGTTTTTTTTTTTTTAAACGTATTTGTGTAGGAAGTAACTTGAGTTCGTTTAAGTCTTTCTGTAGATTGAAAAAAAGAAAAGTTCCTCTTAAATACATTGGCTTAGTTAGAAACTCTTTATCCTCCAGCTATACGTCTCATCAGAGAGCCGTTTCAACACACTGGCAGAACTGGTCCACCACCACTCCACTGTGTCAGACGGCCTCATCACCACTCTGCACTACCCTGCGCCGAAGCGCAACAAGCCCACCATCTATGGAGTTTCTCCCAACTATGACAAGTGGGAGATGGAGCGCACTGACATAACCATGAAGCACAAGCTGGGAGGGGGCCAGTATGGGGAAGTGTATGAAGGTGTCTGGAAGAAGTACAATCTCACTGTGGCTGTCAAGACACTTAAGGTATGAAGCCCAGAGAAAATGTATGCAGTGCCCTCTGCCTGTGTCTGCGGACATAAAATATAATAATAAAATACAATAAAAATATGGAGCTTAAATTTGGTGGAACATTGCTACCATCTGCTGGTATGTAGATGCAACTGCAAGCAGGCTTACTTTTCTTTTTTCTTTTGCCAATAACTGTTCAGGAGGACACAATGGAGGTGGAAGAGTTTCTTAAGGAAGCTGCAGTTATGAAAGAGATCAAACACCCCAACCTGGTCCAACTGTTGGGTATGTAAATCATTTTTGAAAAGCTGATGCAGTTCCTTGTGTTTCTGGTCCATAAATTACTTTTAATTCCATAAAAGAACATCAAATAACCCAAAACCACAAGTTACATGACCATTGCTCGGTTTTATTTCGTATCCCCGCGTCATTGGCAGGTGTGTGCACACGAGAGCCACCGTTCTACATCATCACAGAGTTCATGACTCACGGTAACCTGCTGGACTACCTGAGGGAGTGCAACAGAGAGGAGGTCAATGCTGTGGTGCTGCTGCACATGGCCACACAGATCTCCTCTGCCATGGAGTACCTAGAGAAAAAAAATTTCATACACAGGTGGGTGTAAAGCTCAAACACTCATTCAGTCTTTTGTTTGTCATGACTGGTAGCTGTCAGCATAGTCTTGATTAGAGCTGTAAGAATATCTCATCTCTCTTTTCCTCATTCCTTAGCAGGTCTCTTCTCACTTTTTTCTTTCTTCACAAAGAGGCCACTGTTGTAACAGATGGTCTGTTCTGGCATGTTTAATGAGGTTCTTTATTGGATATGCTGAAAGAGGATTTATGACTTTTTGTATGCCAATTTTTTAAAAAATATTTTTTAATATTTTGAAGCTTGTCAGGACTTATCTAATACCTCCGTACCAGACAAAACAAATACAGCTAACTTAACACCACAGCAAACTTAAGTTTATCTTAGTGGAAGTCATGATACTCAAAGCCTGTTCTTCTTTTCCTCTCTTTTTTTTTTTTTTTTTACCCCTCTGCAGGGACTTGGCAGCCCGAAACTGTTTGGTTGGGGAGAACCACCTGGTGAAGGTTGCAGACTTTGGTCTGAGTAGACTGATGACCGGAGACACATACACAGCTCATGCTGGAGCCAAGTTCCCCATCAAGTGGACTGCTCCAGAGAGTCTGGCCTACAATAAGTTCTCTATAAAGTCTGATGTCTGGGGTACGATTGATGTCGTTCGGTGAACAACAAAATTTACTCTTAGTTTTCTTGCTTTAATAGCCCCTTTATTTCTGTTTCTGTAAGTATGAGCTTTTTTCCCCCCAAACTATTATGTAATTTAAATCTTCCTTGCAAGACCTTTGAAAGTAGTCAGTTATTTTTAACTCTTTGCATATTTCTTGTGAAGATTTCTGTATGAAACACAATTAATTTTCATGTTCCTGCATCTACAGCCTTTGGTGTGCTGCTGTGGGAGATTGCAACCTATGGTATGTCTCCTTACCCTGGCATTGACCTGTCCCAGGTCTATGAGCTGCTGGAAAGAGACTACCGTATGGACCGACCAGAGGGCTGTCCAGAGAAAGTCTATGAGCTCATGACAGCCTGTGAGTTACAAAAAAAAAAGTATCAGTCTAGAAAAGTCTCTGAGATAACCATATATATATATATATATAAATACTTACTGTTCCTTTCTCTTAGGTTGGAGGTGGAACCCTGCAGAGCGACCATCTTTTGCTGAAACCCACCAAGCGTTTGAGACCATGTTTCAGGAATCAAGCATCTCGGATGGTCAGTGCTACTTTCTTGCTCAAACACCACACAAATATCTTAACATAAACAAACACTACATCTACTTGTTGTTAATTTATAAGCCATCTAGTTAGTTAAATATGTAAAAAATGTATAATTACAGAGGTGGAGAAGGAGTTGGGGAAGAAGGGGAAGAAGGCAACATTGTCGTCCATCCAGCAAGCTCCAGAGCTGCCCACAAAGACCAGAACTCTCCGGAAACACATGGAAAACCGGGACGGAGACAGTCCAGGTGGGATGTACTCCTGAAGTCATATGCCTTTTGTTGCTTGCTGTAAGATAGTCAATCGCAGTTTCCCACTTTGAAGGATAAGTGGTAGGGGTTTAAACAGTTTTTATTTCTTCTTATGGTTTGTATTACCTTTGAATTAAGACGGTTTGAGCTTCAACACTAAAGTGCAAAATGTTTTGATTGTCTTGTTTTCCACTCTTTCAATTTTACAACCCAGTTTGATTCAATTGTCAGTTCTTTTTATATTTGTTTTTTTCGCACAAACATTTCCTTTGTTTATGCTGTTTCTCAGATCCAGTGGACCCAGAGGTGGCTGTGTCATCACCAATGCTTCCTCGGAAAGAGCGCCTGGATACCAACCCGAATGAGGATGACCGCTTGCTACCCAAAGACAAAGACAAGACACGGGGCAGTGGATTTCTCAGCCTCATCAAGAAAAAGAAGAAGAACGCCCCGGCTCCTCCCCAACGCAGCTCCTCCTTCAGAGACCCGGACAGAAGAGTTGTAACTCCAGATCCTCGAGACAGTGATACTTTTAATAATGGTGCATCCTTGTCCTTCAATGATACCACACATGGCCCTGAATCCTCAAAGTTCTTGGGTAGTACCAACAACGGGGCAGCAGGCATCTGCAGTGGGGCTCCTAACTACCCAGGATCTTTGTTCCCCCGAAAGAAAGGAGCTCCAGCAGTGCCTGGTCCAGGAGGCAAGGCAGCTACAACACCGCCTAGTGAGGAAGAATCCTTTTCTGACTCGAAGCGTTTCCTCTGGTCCTCTATGTCCAATGGCCGAGATGGCACTGAGTGGAAATCTGTCACGCTGCCGAGAGATATGGGCCAGCGCCATTTTGATTCAAGCACCTTAGGGGGCAAACCAGCTTTGCCACGAAAGAAGACCAATGAGCAGAAAAGGGAGAATACCTCTCGAATAGGAACCCTGACCCCCCCGCCACGTCTGAACACATCCCCAGATATTTCCACTGCCTTCCTGGGGAAAGATACGGAGCCCACTTCTAGCTCCAGCTCACAAGTACTGACAAGTAAGGTGGCGAAAGGAGCAGCTGTGCTAGGGCAGGAGAACTTCAGGACCAATGCTCTACATGCTGAGCTTCTTAAGTTCCCTGCTTTGGGGGCAGCTGGAGAAGAGTGCAGGGCCCGCAGAAACAAGCACACTGTAGACCCCTTACCTACCAGGGACAGAGGAAAGTCACAGAAACCCAAGCCGGCCCCGCCCCCGCCGCCCACCAATACCAGAGGGGGCAAGCTCTCCCGGAGCCCCACTCAAGAACTCCCTTCCCCTTCATCTTCTCCCTCATCTTCCCCCTCAGACACTAAATCTAAGTACCTTCCTTCCATTTCAGATCCGCACCACGCAGCCCCTGCCACCGATCAAGCCCGCTCACCCGTCAGTGAGAGCTCCAAAAAGCTGCCCCTGGGTTCCGCCTCTAAACCTCAACCGTTAAAAACCTCCACCTCTTCAACTTCAGTGACCACCTCCCCCACCAGCCTGAGCCTCGGAGGCTTGTCTTCCTCTCTTACCTCCGCTGGTGATCAGAGCTCCACTGCATTCACCCCTCTAGTGAACACCCGCCGATCTCTTCGCAAGACTGCACCCCGCCAAGCCTCAGAGCGCACCCCAAACTCAGCCGTGACCCGCGAGATGGTGCTAGACGGAACCGAGCGGCTCCGCGCTGCCATCTCCCGCAATTCGGAGCAGACGGGTAGCCACAGCGCCGTACTGGAGGCTGGCAAGAATCTGTCAAAGTACTGCATGAGCTACGTTGACTCCATCCAGCAAATGAGGAACAAGTTTGCCTTTCGAGAGGCCATCAACAAGCTCGACAACAGCTTGTGCGATCTTCAGATCTGCCCCTCTGCCACGGGGGGCTCCAACGTGCAGCAGGACTTCAGCAAGCTGCTGTCCGCTGTCAAAGAGATCAGTGACATTGTTCAGAGGTAGCGCCGTGAAATGGTTCACTACCAAGACTGGAAACTGTGTATGTTACAGTGTCCCTCACCAGCTCACGCTGGAAAGTAAAGCCTGAATGAAAGCAGAAGTGCAAGTTCACTCTTCACTACGCCCTGCCTTATTTTAGCCTGTGGTTACAATTGATGAAATCTAAGGAAACCTTATGTGGACATCGTCACACAGCCTTAACTATGAATGCACATCGTCATTTAGCCTTAATGTCAGGCTAGGGGCCAATTCTTTACCATGAATCATTTATGGATCAATGTCTTACATATTTTCCTTGTCGTTTCCCCTTTTATGACCTACGATAACATAATCGGCCTGTGATATTTGTCTCCATCACTGATGGTGCGTTTCCTTTGATGCTGCGACAATGAGCAAAAACAAACACTTCAAACTCGTGTTCCAGGGCGCCTTGTAACACTATTGCATTGAGTCGTCAGTGACTGGTTGTGTGCTGAAAGAAAAAATAAAATAGTATTAATGTTTGTTTTGTATGGATGCTTTTTGCAGTATTTGCAACCTTGTGCCATAAAGCGGCATTGTGAGTTGGTGTGTTAGGCACGATGAGCCTCCAGCCCTCATCTTATTACTTTTCTGCACACTTTTGGTAATACATGGTGCATTAAACACTATTAGCAGGGCTGTTTCACTCTTAAAACGTTGACATGCAAAAGTATGGCTTTTGATAAATTGTGCCAAGTGGTTGAGAATAGCTTTGTTTTTGTTCATTGCATATAAATGTTTACCATACCAAAAACCTTTTGTCTGCAGCCTGTACTGGAGGGGGACCAGGGTGCATGATCTGCAACTCAGTGGATCTGTTGTTTTATATTGTCCTCAGACTGGACCTTTTTTATATAAATATATATATATATATATATATATAAAATATATATATATATATATGTGTGTGTGTGTGTCTACATAAGTTTGATTTAACTTTCTATTTGCCAGTCAAAAAAGCCATTCGTAGCATCTTAGCCTTGTATGCTGTTTGATCATTTCAAAGGGCTTATCAACTGACTCGGTGTTTCTCCAGCAGGCCTTTCTTCCTGAGATTGGCAGTAAAATTCCACGTTGTCTAAATGCTGTTTCAGAGGCTCTTCCACCCCAGAAAGAAAAAAATAAAAATATCCTGGGGGAAACACTGGACTGAAATGTTTGTCACTTGCTGTGCCACAAAATGATTTGTAACCAAGGATGACAAGTACAGATGAAAAGAGAAAAAAAACGCTCTTCAGCTTTATATGATCTCATCTCTAAATCGTAGACATTTTCAGCATCTGTGCTCAGTGTCACCCCACGCACACTGTCTGACTGCGATGCTGGAGGACAAAAGTCAGAGCTACCTGCCTTGACTTCCATATGGTACTGCTATGATTGCCTTCTTCCATTCCTTGTACCAAACATACCACTACTTTATGCATTTGTCTAAGCCTCAATCACCAATTTTGTAGACAAACTCAGCTTTCATTTGTAAATTTTTTTTTGTGTGCGCGCGCGTCTTTCTAACCTGGGTGCAATCTTTGTTGCAATAAAATACAAAGCAGTTGTCTTACTTGAACTCCACTTTTGAATCTTGTCTTTTTTAAATTAAAGTACTGAAATGAGATCTCATCTCCAATTCAGTTCCAGAATTTTCTTTATGTAAAACATGAATTTATAATATAGAGACAATGGCAAACACAAACAGGTTATGTATAATTTATTTTTTTTTCCTGTCTAGAGTATTTTGTCATTAAAATCAAAATGTCAACATTTTAAAATCATATACACGCAAGAACGCATTTAAATGTTAGCACAGCTCCTTAAAAATTTATACATATGTACTTTTTTTTTTTTTTTGTAGTTTTGGACAGACAAAAGCAGGAAGTGGTCACTCAAACTGCAAAGGGGTGGGACGCAGGAAAAAGGAAGCCCCAGCCCACCCACTTCCCACAATAAACCAATCCCTATTCCCCAAGAGTTAAGACAGTGATGTTGGCCCCTCCCACACAGAGAAGCCATGATGGGGTGGAAAATAAAACAAAAAGAAAAAAAAAAACAAAAAAAAACACGTGCCCCGTTCTCCACTGTACAGAAATAAGAGCAATGTTTGCTGATTTAAATACTAGTTTGCACATCATCTCAATCCACTTCCGCTCCCCTCAATCTATCTGCAGGTTCAGCATTGTGCAGACAGGGTGGTCGGGGGGGGGGTGTATAAGGGTCTGTCCTTTACATACATTTATTAATAGAAACTATATTACAGAATTTCCCAAGCATGAATTACAGGCAACCCACTAGCACACCGACTGTACAGATCTTGGCAGAACCAAATAAATTTCTAAATCCAAAGTACATTAGCTATGTCATCACCAGCGGTTTAGAAGCAATATATACAGCTGTCCTATCAAGGAGTTGCTATGATACAGAGAAATCGTACTTGAAGGAAACAAACATAACTTGATTTCATCATGTTTCAGTAGGCCATGCTGCTTGGTGTTTTGTTATGAGGCAGTGCAACAACTGCACAAAAGGAAACAAGAAATCAGGTTTTCTGTGCAGCTTCGTTTAGAAAGGAGTGCGACATATTTATGCTTTTACAACCAAACAGCAAAGATGTGGCTGTAAATCCATGCTGCTGACACTTTGCCAGTGGAAACGCTATGAATGACTGCTTTTTATTTGATTTTCCAGTAAAATGCAAGGATTATCATAAAAGAGCAAATTTATTATATCAAGGGCAACCCGTTATCAGTATGAAGAACAAGTGCAGCAAAACAAAGATTAATTATAATAAGGCAACAAACAATGACAAAGAAATGCTGGTAAAGACAGAACCTGTTGATATGAAAGTGGGGAGTGTTTTGGGGATGGGTGTATGATGAGAAGGAGAGCTGGTGCAAAAAGAAAAAAAGACTTTTGATAAAGTGACACCTTAGGTCAAAAGAACCATTTGTCCAGCTTTGTAATACACAGGCCAGCTGGAAAACCCACATTATTCCTTCCTGTGACATCTCAAAACAGAGACAGGGGATTCACCCAAAAGATATTTGTGGGCAATTCTCATCATTTGCAGGGTTGATTTTATCTCCTAAATTATGTCCACTGTTATCTTACTCGAGTTAATCTGGTTTAGCAAAGGATTTGCTTTGTGCTAAGTGGCAAAAACAGATAAAAGCCACTAATAGGTTTGGATTCTGCTCAAAAAAAGCTTGCCGAGCTACAACTTTCTCACACACACAGAGCCTCTACCTGTACGGCTGCTCAATACACTACTTCATTGCCTTCTGCCCCCACACTCATTAAACATGAGTGGGATATATCATCTGCATGTTTGGATAAAATGCTGGAATCAGAAACCATGCAAGAGAGGTTGGGGATATAATTTAGATTCCACTTAGACAAAACTGATCATTGGTGAATTAACCTTAATGCAGTGTTTACATTTCATATATAGCTATAAAACCAAACATAAAAAACAGTCTTGCTTTGTTACTGTATGAACATATCTATCTAAAGTGTCAGTGACCAGTAACGTGAAGGTGGCATCTACAATACTACTGACTGAGGGGAACTAGAGTGAATGATGCAGGATGACTGGAGAGGAGCAGAAGAGGAGAGTAATGGGACAAAAATACACTGACAGAGTTTTAAAAGGAGTGAAACAGTGACAAAGGGAGACAGCCAGAGAGGAGGAGGAGGAGATGTAGTCCACATAGCCCAGCTCAGTCTGGCCCTGGTCGATGTTTTTCTCCCGTTCCTTTCCTCTGCGGCCCTTCTCTCAAGCTCCTGGTGCAATGAGGGATGAACATAAGGAGGTGTTGGAATGGATGTGTGGGGTTGAGGGAGGGCGAGCGGAACAGACCGAGAGAAAGGTAGGGCACAGGTTGCTTTTGCTTGGTCATTAGCAGCCGCAACCTTCCCTCTGGGGCTGTGGTTCGCTGGTTAGCCGACCCCCCTGTGGGGCCGAGGGCTTATGCTGGACCCCCGACTCGGCGGCATTTAGGTCCAGGCTGCCATCTTGGATATTCTGGTATATTTTTTTAGCAGCTTCCAGGAAGGCATCCTCAACATTTTCACCTCTGAAAACAGAGGAAATGTGAGCAAATCACAATTCAAAAATAAACTAACTAATAATAAAAATACAGGGTGAGGTCAACTCCACATAGGTTCCAAAGACTTACGTTTTTGCACTGGCTTCCAGGAACAACAAACCTGTGCAAAAGAAAACGTACATAAAGAGTTATTAAATCACTGTTCCAAGCTCACTACTTCTTATTTTTCTTTCCAACTAATGCATCACTGCTCTTCGCCCAAAACTCCTACACTAAATTACTGATTTAGCAATCTAACAAAAAAAAAAAAAACAGACCCTCATCTTAATCTGCTTTGCTGACTTCTCCACATGCACCATTGAATGTCTGGCTCACCATTTTCCTCTGCAAACTGCTTTGCTTCCTCATACGTGACATCCCTCTGGGCCTCCAAGTCTGCCTTGTTTCCTATGAGGATGATCACCTGAAAATACACACATGGGAAGCAGAACTGTGACACAATCCCCTGGACAGAGAAGACACTGACAAAAACCTGCCTTCTCCTCCAAGAGACAACCGAGCTGAAGGCAATATAAGAGAAGCAGGAGGAGGGAGGAAAAATAAATAAATAAAATTAAAAACAGGCTAGGATTTCTGTTGAGACATTGACTGGTTGACTGAAGACAAATTACAACACTAAGCAGTTATGATCTCACTGTAGACCTGTAATGTACAAATGCAAATCATTTATTTCTGGGAACAGTAACTCCGCTGAAACCAACATGTTTACTATGAAACATTTGTGTTTTATTTAAGTGAATATTTGTCGGCATTCCAGAAATTGTAACAGAAGTCATCGTATTGTCAACCAAGTGAAATAACTAAAATAGAAAAATCATTTAACATCTTCAGGAGAGCTCCATTTCTGCTGTACTGCATCATTAATTGACCATTTAAAGCCTAATGTAATATATGACTATAGCTGGGTCCATGTTTAAAGCCTTAATGAGCCAATGTTAAACTTTAATCAAAAGTATATTAAAAAAAAAAAAAAAAAACTCTTTTCTTATCAGTAGAAAATAAGGAACTGACTTATTGAATTATGGTCAGAATGATGAGCTTGTCATTGTGATGATGACCAAAGTATCAGTCATGTCCTTAAAATACAACAGTGCCGCCACTTGGTCACTATAGTTTAGTTGAACAAAAACAAATTATGAAAACAGTTATGGCAGGTTTTGATTGCTTCTGGAAGATTAGCCACATTCTTGTACGTCTTCAACACAGTACAAACGATTTATGCACATAGTACACAAGAAGGTCAATGAGCTCTACTCTTCAGAGCTCAATTCAAAATACCTGCAACTTTTGCTTAACTCCCTACATGACCCAGTAGAATCTGTTTAATGGCATATTTAATTACGCATATTAAGCAAAATATGTGTATTTGCCAAGCCAATGCTTTTTTTTAAAAATTCTAAATCGCCAATAATGACTCGATTACATACTATAATAAGATATATTCAGTTGTGTACTGTACATGTAAACACAAGCCTTTAATTTAAGAAGAAACTACATTTCAGCTGCTGCTATAAGAAGCAGGAAGTGAGGTTGCCTGTTACAGTCATTCTGCCGACGAAGAGCAGGATCATTCAGAGGCAATCATATTTAATAAGATCTATTTGAGTGATGGACAGGCCATGTGGTTTTACACCAACCTGAGGGAAAACACAAGATGGAAACTGAAAATGGGAGGATGTGATTCAAAGAAATGAGAAAAAATTACACAGAAGTGTGATTATAAAGGGAACTATTTTTTTTTTTAAATATGTAGGGGTGTCAAGTTTTAGAGATACTTGAACTAAAAAGACAATAATCTGAGACCAGACTGGTTTTTAATACTTACAGTATTGGGGTTGGTGAGGTTTCTAGCATCAGTCAGCCAGCTGCTGAGGTGGTTGTAGGTGCTTCTCCTGCATGACAAGAACATGGGAAAGGAGGTCACCAAAACAATGAGCCAAGTTATGTTATCCTGCCATCTCTAAAGGCTGGTTTAACAGAAGCAACAATTGCAACATAGCGAGTACAACATCATTACAGGGTCAAGAATCTGAAGGTTACTGATGCATGTGAACACACTGCTGTACCTTATCTCATGTGAAATGTTTGACATCATACTTTCTCTTACAACACCAACAATCTCCATTCATGGTAATTTGTCACTTATTCTGTGTTATAGTCTAAGTTTTGTGTTCCAAAAATCATACTATTTTATTATATTCTGGTCCTAATAACATGGACCATGTCAGAAAGTTTAAGTGAAAAAGGAGCTGGTCTTAAAGTCTACAAAAGCAGAGATCTCAATCAAAACTGAGTCAACAACAGGCAAAGGATAAAGTTTTCCTCAAGACCAGATCAAACAAGTATTATCAGTTTTGCTTTTAGTAACAGAAAACTCCATTTCCTATCCATTACTGTCTACAGACATTACTGCTTTTTCATAGACAGTCTATAATGCATTTTATCTATCCCATCCCTGGATAGATATGCCACTATCCGAGTCTGTGTGCGAAGGGTGGATGCAGCTTTATCTCTTACACACTTGCACAAGCGAATGCACAGTCGTACACAGAAGTCTATGCTGAACTGGGTTTGTTTGGCAACCTATAATACCATCTGACCAACTGTCCAAGAGCACTGGACAAATACGAGACACGTATTTGTTTATGGATTCTGAAATGGTTGATTTTTTTTTTCCTTTTAATTATCAGATGCTTTCACTTTCATTTCACTTCCTCCAACACGTTTCTTGTAACATGCACCAGATAACCAACATATCAAGTGAAGACTGTGTAGCAATTGTAGATTTGCATTACTGTTTTACCTGGTAATATCATAGACCATAAGTGCTCCTGCAGCTCCACGGTAGTAGGAGCGGGTAACGGCCCTGAAGCGCTCTTGTCCAGCTGTGTCCCAAATCTGCAGCTTGATCTTCTGTCCGCTCACCTCGATTATCCTTGTACCAAACTCCACACCAATTGTATGAGGGCAGTCTGCCATGACTGTAAAGCAGAAGTGAGATCAAAGTGTATTTAATTCTGTGAGTAATCTACCCCTGCCATTTCACTAATTTTATATAACATGTCATTAAGTGTCACCCCCCCTCCCTTTTTTTTAAACTCAAATGTTCAATCTTAAAAAAGGTATGGCCAACTCCAATTTACAGTAATGTGTTAATATAAATGTTGTACATCATTACTCTCATACCCTTTTCTACAATTAACTAGCACCAAACCTTTTGAAGCACAGAAAATATCACATTTCTTTTAAACCAACCACAAAAGCCTTTTCTGAGTCATCCCAGTATATGTGTACAGGCATTGCAGGATGTGATTATGGATAAGTGAATGAGACACACAGCATCTGGCTTGTTAATAGTAGCACTAAACACAACCAGGCTGAATGGCAATGGGAGACTGCAGCTGGCTCAAACACAGGAGAAGAGACTCTCACTGTTGAGCTCACACTTATCTTCTATGCTACTGAGTTCCGCTGCTGCATAAAGAAATCTAAAGCCATTTAGGCACACCAGAGGAACCTGGCAACCTTACATGCACTGAGGCACACACAGAGAGATAAAAGGAATCATAAATCAGAGTAACACTTACATTTCTTTTCTGTGAACTGGTGAAGCAAACATGACTTTCCTACCCCCATGTCCCCTGCGAAGAGACGCACAGAGAGAGAAGCTCAAGTCAACCAAGGAAGCGGCAGAAGAACAATTCTCTATTCGAGCCTGCAGTGCTGTCCCCATACATGATGAAGCAGTTCATCTGTGACAGTCGGCAACAACACTTCAAATTTCATATGGAAATATAAGAGAGACATGGGCAGGTCCAAAGTACTGAGTATTTTATGTTTATGTTTCCATAGATTTGGGAGGAAATGTATATTTTAACCAAATTGTTGGGGGGAAAAAATTGCAGAAAGTAACACAGTAAGCAGCCATCTGTCATGGCTACTCTCATATACCGTTTTACCGTTTCATTGAACTCTTTAGAATCCAAGCTTCGAAGTAGTGGGTGTTTTAAGTTTGACAGATGGCCAAGCAAAAAAAAAAAAAAAATTGAAGAGAAAAAACAAAGCTACAGGATGTTCAAGCATACAGAAGTATGAGATAGTGATGTTTTCATTTCAAGGTTTCAAGAATCACATGCAGTAAAAAGCTGCTAACAGTTCATACAAAAAGAATGTTGGATGAATGTAAATCAATCCAAAACACTTACAAAGTGTAGATCTTTAAATATGCAGTGATAACAGACAAGATTAATGAATACAATGTAAACCAGCTAGGACAAATCCATGAAGTTCCTTAGATCTAATATTAAAGAGGACTTCATACAAAAACAAAATGATCCCAATGGTCATATGCACTGTTTACTTACCAATAATGATGTATTTGAAAATGTAGGAGTAGTTATATGGTGCAGTGGCCATCGTGGCTCTGGAACAGAAAAAAAATGGGCTTGTTTAGTCACTTAAACTTTAAGTAAGACAAGAAGGGCACATGTGTAGAATAAATCACAAATAGCCTTAAATTCAGGATTTCAGAGTGCAAATATATCTGTTCTTATAGTACCACTCTTCCTGTTCACCTACAAATACCAAAACAGCAATTTCAAACAAGTGTATATTTTACTCATTTTAACAAAAAGCAAACTCAGGACAAAACATTGATGATAAACTCATTTTTGCATTTACGTTTAAATAGAAAAAAGCTAATGTCTGTGTAAATCCATGTTGAATATCATTTCAAATGCCATGTACACCAAGTTACTCAATTTAATACTGAGTAAACAACCTTTCACCTAGTACAAACAGGTGATAGGATGACAAACTGAGAGGGCTGCCGATTAGAGGTCGTACCAAATGACCAGCAGTCTTGTACCAAATGACCAGCATGTGTATTTGACAAGAACTCAATCATGCCAGGGATGTTTTTCCCCCACGTTATTCTTATAACATCTAAACAAACAGTTGGAATAAGGCTGCAACTAACACCTATTTTTTTTTGTCAATCTTTAGATAATTGAAATGATTAATGGACTACTGGATTATGAAATGTGCCATAACTTAAGCCATTATATTCGACTATTATGTTTTAAAATTGGTTTAAGATTATTAAAAGGAATGTGCCAACAAATACCACTAACAATTATTCAGTCAAAAAGATGTGATTTATTTTACTTGTGTGATGAACAAACTTTGCTGGTTTTAAGACTATAAAAAATAAAGTTAGGTCAAGTTAAAATCCCTTTTTCACCATCCTGTCACTGCCAACAGAATTTGGCAGAGTACTTCTCATAATCACAACCCCTAAATCGTTTTAGATATCTAGAATATTCAAAAACTACAGAAAGTGAAAGAGGACATGAAGCTAGTTGGTGTGAGAGAAGAGGATGCAGAGGACAGGATTAGATGGAGGCAGATGATTTACTGTGGTGACCCTTGAAGGGAACAGCCAAAAGGAAAAGAAGACCGGAAAGCAGAGAAAGACAGCTTTGTGCACATATACCTTCTGAAATATGACCACAGGCAATCACAGACAAGATTCACTAGCATGTCACGCGTAGTTACAGTCGATGGTCACACATTTATAATGTTAGTTTATCGCTAAATGGTTGGTGAAAAGTCAAATATTTAAATGGTTTTGTGAAAGCAGAAAATGAGAGCTTTCCGATGGTGTACCATAAGATAGATTAGACACAACAGTAAATGTATGCATGAGCGACCACCAGCAGCTCTGTGCAGTGAGAGTTGTCCAAATCAATTTCCAAGATGTTTTGGCCTTAGTCTCTGAAATAATAATAATAATAATAATAATAAAAACACACTAAGGATGTTTTTCATTGCATGTTTACAATTTTCTCTGCTTTTTGTCGCAGTGGAGTTCTATCCTAATGTGCTATCTATAATAAATAAAATAAAATAAAATAAAATAAAAAATAAAAGACACATGCAAACACCCAAAGGTGAGACACTCCAACCAGCAGACAGAGAGCAGAGAACAGAGAAATATGTTTTTAAAATTTTTTATACTGACCGATGTCAAAAGAAACATGAACACCATTATTCCTTTGTTCTGTGCTGTGGATTGGAACTTACAGCACTTGTTAGATGTGTGATGATGTGACTACTAATAATCAATTATTACATCCACTGGTAACTGATTTTATCACTGATTTTTGTCAACTACATCAATTGTTCGTTGCAGCCCTAGCTGTGATAGGCTCTAGCACCCCCTATGACTGTAAACAAAATTGAAGTCAGTACAGAAACTGAATGAATGAAATTAAATTTTCAGCTTGACAGCAGCAGATGTCACTTAAAATGCAAATTTCTCCTGGTCAGAGACTGGAGCATGGCACACAAGGACAATGTAGTAACACAATCTCTTGCTAGCTTCCATGTGGATGGTTTTCCTCTGTGAGTGCCCGATAACCAAAGCCAACAATTAGAAACGTTTTTTTTTTAATTTAAAAAAAAAAAAAAAAAAAAAAAAAAAAGGTAATGCTGTTTGGATATAAATCAGCTATATTGTTTCGTCAAGGACAGATGTTTAAGAAACTTGATACATCACCTGAACCTAAAATGGATGATACCAAGTAGGAAACATTTCTTGCACTAAGGTTCCAGATCTTCTGATTTTTTTTTTTTTTTAATAAAACCACAGAACCTTCTAAAAGGAAGTCTCAATGAGCACACGCTTTTATAAAAGGACATGTGGACAACTGTCAGCTAGTGCACATAAAATCTGACCCCTCAGTTCTTAATACCTAGTGCACATGTTCTTACCTGTAAAAGTAAAAATGACAGAATATTTTAAGGTTTGTGGAAAAATGTTTTCCCTGTACACTAATGCATATTTTGAAGTTATGAGGAAAAAGTGGTTCACATATTGAGATAGAGAATTAACATATCAGAAGTTTTAAAAAACAAAACAAACAAAAAACCAATATATGCATGTCTTCGCAGAAACTACTGCCAAATACTGTTTAATTGCTATATCCTTATTTCAAAAGAATCAAGAATTCTCTATTCACAGCAAGAAGAACCTTAGCTGGGCAAGGCAAGTGGGGTGTCAGATTACTGTTTCTCTTTTATATGAAACAATGCAAAAAATGCTTGACAATAAAACTGCACAGCAAAAAAAAAAACATGAAGTCTTCCCCCTGACTTCTTATTATGGAAGAGTAAAGGCAACATTCTAATTCTTGTAAAAATGATGTACACAAGAATACTTCAAACATCGGTGCCAAAGATATTTTTAGCTCTGATACCTTTCTGAAATTCAGTGACTCTTTACCGCTCACTCAAATCACGGCACACATACTAGTTCTTTCCACCACTAGATTTGAACTGGGCAACCAGCATATAATACCCTGCTTTTAAACCATTTCTTTTCTTTTTAAATCGGAGACTCTGCTGTCAAAGCTGATCCTTTGAAATGAAATCACAGAGCCAAACCAGAACTCAGAGTTGCTGTGTTCATACTTCTACACATGCAGTTTATCCACTATGTTTGACTGGACACGGGCACAAAAAATGTTGATGAGCAGTGATAAGAACAAACAAACAACTGCAAATGAGGAACAGAGAAATTTGAAGGACTGGAGACAAATTTGTTATGGCCTTCACAGCTACAAGGGGATTTTCTCTCTTCTCGTCATTTGGTCAAGCACATATAGGAAAGTAAAAAGACAAAAGAAAGCATTTTCGTCCCAAATCCAAACAAAATTATATATACAAGTTATGTTATTTAATGCAAAGATATACTTCAATGGAAAATCTACCTGCCACCAAAATAGGGCTCTCCTTTTGCCAATTTAAACTGATGTCCAAGTTTTGAGTAATTCAGACAAAATTATACATAAAATGTCAACCTTTTTTTTTTCCCTTCAAATTTGCCTTCATACCTGGTTGGACCCTTTGTATGGATATGGATAGCACTGGTGCACTGCATTTTATTTGATTGAGCTACAAAACATACAGGTGTAAACTGAAAATAATGGGTTTTAGAGCTCCATGGTGCCACTCTCTCTATCCTGGTGGTTAAATATCCCCAACAAGAGTAAAAACAAAAAGGGAGGTAACTGAAATAACTAGAACAAGTACCCATCAAGAAGTAGGCAAGACCATGTGAACAAGCTGCAGTCTCAGCACTTTTCATTACTTACTGCCAGACTGAATTTCGCTTGAAGACTGGAAGCACCACTGCCTCTTCCCCACTTACATCATTATTCATAGAGTAAAGGATGGTTTTACTTGTACAGTAAATTTAACAAACTGACTTTGGTTTGTTTACTGCCCATTTTTGATAGGTGACATTCAAATTCTCTAACAAAATATCTAAACAGCATTCTAATGCATTTATGCCTGTAGACACGATCAATACAACTTGGTGAAGTTAAAACCGAGCATCAGAAAGGGGAAGGAAGTTCATTTAAGTGACACTGAATATGTCATGGTTTTTGCTACCAGACAGGCTGGTCAAAGTATTTCATAATCAACTTATCTCCTGGAATTTTGAACCACTGACTGGGTTTATGGATAATGCTTTGAAGGAGAGAAAAAATAAAGCGAGAGCCAGGATTTTGGGCTAAAATGCCTTGTTGATGCCTGAAATAAGAAGATGATGGCCAGACTGGTTGGAGATGATGATAAAGCAACAGTACCTTCAATCAGTGTTTCCAAAATCCTGTCCTCAAGTACCTCTGCCCTGCATGTTTTATATTTCAACACACCTGATTCTAATTAATGGTCATCATCAGCTTGTCATAAAGGTTTGCACAACTCTGTTAATGACACAGCCATGTCTATCAGGGAAAAATCTAAAACATGAAGGGCAGGGGTACTCAAGAACCAGTGTTGGGAAACACCGCCTTAAATAATCACTAATTACAACCAAAGTATCTAGAAGAGCATGTCTGAACACACATCAAACCTCAAAGCAGATGGGCTCCAGTAGCAGATGACCTACAGCAACAGATGACCACACAGTGTCATTCTTGTCAGCTATAAACAGGAAGCTGAAGCTGCAAGTACCAGGCCTCACCAAAATTGAAGAAACAATAGAAAAACTTTGCCTGGCCTAAGGACCTTAAATTGCTACTATGACATTTAGATGGAAGGGTCAGAATTTTGAAATCAAGGATACATCCTTCCTTGTATCAATAGTTCAGGCTGCTGGTGGTAGTCTAGTACTATGGGGAATGTTTGACTCTTCAGTATCAGTTAAGAATTGTTTTAAGAATTCAGATCGTAGATGGATTTTGTCGAAGACCATGCCCTCTCTCTTCATAACCAGTGTATCCATCTTTTGATAACTACTTTCAGCAGGATAACTCAAAGCTCACCTCAATGTGGTTTCTCAAACAAGGCATTATAGTTAATGTACTCAAATTGCCATCCTAATCACCAGATCTTGATCCACTGGGATGCGGTGGAATGGAAGATTAATGAACATGCAGTCAACAGAATTGCATCAACTGTGCGACAGTATCAATATGAACTAAAATGATTGAGTAATGTCTCCAGTCCCCTGCTGAATCTTTGCCATGAAAAGAGTTTTAAAGGCAAAGGGAGGTTCAACCCAATGCAAGCAAGGTGTACACATTCATGTGTGTACGTATGTGTATTCTTAATATTTTTTACACTGCGGGATGGAGAGAGACATCTTCTTCGATTCCTGTGTATGTACTCACATTCTGCAAAAATTGACAATAAAAAGTTTGAATCTTGAATGTATATGAACACACACACATTTGTACTGATTTCAAGTACACAATTTAAAACATTTCCACGAACTTCTATTGATGTATGCCATGACTTTAATTACAAAGTCCAATGCAGGAAGCAGTGGGCAAATATTGGTTTTTAGTAAACAGAAAAAGAGCAAAATAACTTTAACGGCGCAACACTACTTACATAAATGCCAAAAAGAAAAAAAAACTACTTTTATATTAATTTTATCATTATTATTATTATTGTTACTCTTCTTTGACATTTTTGCTTAAATAGACAAATTAACATTTTATTGATGATAGTTCCCAGTGCTCAACATTAATACAAGATCATCCTAAATTTGTTTGGGATTTATTAAATTATTGTAAGGTTGCTACTACAATATCGGTATTAATACAATGAATTAGTAGTGCTTTGTGTCATTTAAAATTTCATAAACTGAGAGCGTTAGTTTTGGATGCCTAAAATGTGAGCAACCAGAAATTCATGACACATACACTATGTGGTCACATTGTCTACATCATGTTCAGGCCGACTAGTCAAATCATGTGACTTCTTGAAGTTCTACAAACAACACAGTGAAAGATTACATTTTTCAGTTACAGGCACGATAAAGCTCCACCATAATACACTGACACTGAAACCAAATAAAGATATGTGATGACAGTTGTTGGAGTCAGCAAATAAATAAATAAATAAAAATCAACAAAAGCTAAACAAATGACGTCCCTGCGGTAGTTCAGATTATGGTCACGTGTACACAAACACTGATATAAAAATAAGTGAAACAGCACTTTCAGTCTAAAAAAAAAGACTGATATAAAAGGTCCTTTCTATCGAGAAATTATGTCCTGAAACTAAACATTATTATTTGGAAAAGAAGAGGAGAGGGGAAAAAGGCAGAAACCGACGCGATGGCTAACACGCTATTGGATAAGAAATTACATTAAACCTCGAGTGCAAAAGCCGCTCTACAATTTATAACTGTATTGTTGCCACTTCCTTACAAGCAATGAGACTTACCAGATACAATCAAATTAAACTTTTTTGGGATGTCTGGCAGAAATACTTCAATTTGAAACCCTAACATCAGTTTGGTCCGTAACGACAATGACTAGCTTAACGTTAGCTCCATGACCGGCGAAATGGCATGATCGTTTCGGCTAGTACACCGCTGTTAGTAAGCAAACAGCAAGACACAGGTGCTGGTAAGCACAAAACATATAACCTTACAATGACTTGCTTAACTGGACAGATGGTCAAATCAGATATAATTCAACGCCAATAATATGCCATTCTGACGCAAAGTTTTCGTTAGCTATATAGCAACCAACCTGTCCGTTGACAATGGATAATTCTTAAAACACACAATTCACATCACTTTAGGCGGTTTTCTCCATCAGCTAAATATAACTATACAAATACATAACTAGGGTAGAAATATACAGACTAAGCTTTATTTCACAAAAGCCAAGATACACAAAATTAACGACAGCTAGCAATAGCTTCAACTTGCTAGTTTGTCAGCAAATAGTAGACACGCTGTGATTTTTCTTATTACCAAAGATGATTAAGCCATGAACCATCTAAAACACTATTTCTAACCGCCTAATATTTATCAGCTCATATTTGTAGAGCAAAACGAAAGTAATAAACGTAGCAAACTGTTAGCTTGCTACTGTTAGCAGGCTCCGTTAGCTTTCCGACAGCTAACTCGTAGCAAACACAGCCTCAGCGAAACAGTTCCTACTGATTCATAATTTCAGTGTTAGCTGAGTTTATTAGACATACTGCATATGTGAGCGTTTGTTGAAGTTGTCCAGTTGTCTGTCCTTACCAGGAATAGGATCTTTTGAGGGCTGAGTTCTGGTGCTATTGAAAAAAGGTGTAGCAGGTTATCCTGACTCAAGTATGAGCTGTCTATCCAAGATGGCCGCTCCACGGTACAGGGTTTCCTCCGCTCAATACAATGGGCTTCTGGGACAAAGAGCCTCGTTTACTGGCTGCTTCTGCACCACCAGTCTGTACGGTTTAATGGGAAGCAATTACCTTAACAGGTGTCTCGAGCAGCACGAATAGCCATTAACATATTTCATAGAATTAGGTAAAAATATTGTAAAAGTAACTGAACTCAATTTGTAATAGCAATATTTTTAAAAAGATAAATACTTAAAAAAAACATAATCACACATGATAACCTTAGTAAAATGTGTAAATATAACTGCTGTGCCAACTTTATTACAATTTAATTATGACATTCAAACGCCACAAAAACAGAAACAAAATAAACAATAAATCAAAAACTGTTTTTATAAAACTGTTTTTATACAATCCCAGTTCTGAAAAAAACAGATAGGTTGGGTAAATGTAAATTAAAACAGAATGCAATAATTTGCAAATCTCATTAACCCATATTTTATGGCACTTTCATTCAGCCATTTTTAATTGCAGAATATATTTAGCTGTGTGTCTATGGGGTAAGGTAGAATTGGCATAGGGTGAAATATTTTTGGTGTTTGATTTCAAGAGTAATCCAAAAATCCTCCACAAGTATTTAGATTACATGAATCTGATGGATAATGTTACAAATAGCAAAAATGTTGAAGTGTGTTTTCCAAGAAGACTATTTAAAACAAGATTCTCCAAGTTAGCAGCTTTCCAACAGTGCTGCAAAAGAATGAATGCTTTTTCACCCACTCCATTCTTTTATCCCATGTTGAACAGTGTGTGGGCATTAAAGGTAGAGCCCTTGCTATATTACAGCTATATTTGATTGACAAGCGTTCTCTTCCTCTTTTGTGGAGTACCCCATGAGTCTATTATCATTTTTTCTTGTACATGCATGTGTTGGGACTTTTTTTTTTCAGAAGCAAAATCTGTCCTTTTATTGATGTACTGACAATGTCCATATTTATTTACCCATAAAATCAATATTCTAGGTCATTGCAACCCCTGTTTAACTGTTTTCTTTATCTTGGTGAAAACAGGACAGAAATTGTGGTTGCTCTGATCTACTGGAGGACTGTGTCACCACTTTTGGCCCTTTGAGGCCTTTACTGTTTATTAAAAAATATGGATGTGATTTTTGACGACAAATTTTAAATTTGACAAATTACTTTTGCTATCAAAGCCGGTTTCTTCTACTTACAACTGTTGGCAAAAATGAAGCCATTTCTGTCTTGTAAGTATGAAACGTATGAAAGAGTCATACGTTTTTTTAAAATGACAAAATTTGATTACTGTAATTTTGTAAGGCTGCCACTCTGCTCTTGACTGGGGCAAGAAAACATGAATTATTATTATTATTATTATTATTCCAGTTCTTGCACTGCAAGCGCCATGAGCTTCCTGTCCACTTTAGGATTAATTTTAAAGAACTTATTGGTTGTTGTTAATGTTTTAAATGAGTTTTCACCACCTTATTTGCCTGAGCATTTCCATATTCATACTCCTGTTAAAGCACTGAAGTCATCCAATCAGAGGACTCAGAAATAGAAGGGAGTCTGCTTTTTTTAGTAGCTGCCATCATTCTCTGAAAGAGCTTAGTCATATATACTTAAACTGTTGTTACATTCAAATCCTTCTTTAAGACCCATTTCTACCTAACAAAAAAATCATTTTGTTATGATTTTTTTTCTCTGTTTGTCTCAATGGGAATTCATTTTATTATGCTGTTTTTCTTTTTAAATGTATATTATGAAGCACTTTAGTCAACATTAGTTAACTTCAAATGTGGTACATACATGAATTTGACTTCCACCTTGACCCTTCCTGTTGGGTCTTGAAGTGGGCATTTTGCTTTATGTGCAAAATATCATAAGTTTCATATCTTGATACACTAAGTTATCATTTTTGTAACACCTAGTTATTTTCCACAAAACTAAATCAACATTCTTGCTGACCTGACACCCGATAACATATGTCAGCCTAATGTAATAATATTCGGTTTTATTCTTTGTGAAACCGAGTTATCTTATAATGTCAGCTACGTATACTAACATCTGTTTGTCTCATTTTAAACTTGGTTTTGTGATAACAATTGTGTGTCTTTTACGTAACAAGAATAGGAAGAATGCCAAAATATTTTTCTTTTGAAAAATGTTAAACATTTTAATGCAGTAATTCACAACATTACATGCTGTCACTGAACAATATTTCATAGGAGAGTTGCATGCGGTGTGTTTTCAAGCATGGCCAGTAAGAACAGCACAAGAAAATGAAAAAATAGATATATTTTCTTTTAAAAAGTAAGTAGCATGTGATGTTGGGAGAACATAATAGACACAAATTTGACCTTGAAAAAGATAGCAAACTCTTTAACACAGAAAAGTGATGTATGTCTTCCTGCAAATGCATCTAAGAAACTTCACCTTTTACAAGGTGTTTCAACTGAACTGACAGTGTTACTCCAACACAGATGTTCGAATATATTCCCATACTAAAGCTATTTTTATGGAATGAGTGAATATACATAATACATTTAGTGGTGGCTGTAGTATGTGGCATCTTTCTGCTTCTCAAACATGTTCATCGTGTTGTTTTGCCTTTAGTGTGATTGTTGGTCCAAACCAACAGTGAGACAAAACCCTTTTTCAGGTGCTTACCAGTAACACCATACAGAGTACCATTTTTATTCCACCATTAAGAGGAGCAGCTGAGAGAAGAGTCCGCTGATGTCATGTTTATCCTGAGATTGACTTCAGATCACAGCCACAACCTCAGCAGCAGGAGGCTGAACAGTGCACAGAAGTAGTGGACTGTGCTTGGATGCCAGAGGGGGGTGCTGTTGCACAGGTCTGAATCACAGCAGTGGATCCGCACCCCTGGCAGCTCTTGTTGCTGGCAATGTCTGGATGTAGCACAGCCGCTGGTCAGGACGATACCCAGGGCCGCTGGAGGGACAGATGGAAGAGACAGTTGGTTAGTCAGTCAGATAAGAGTGATGAGCTGGTGTTTGGGTCAGCAGGAAAAAAAAAAAAGAGCACAACTAAGCAACAAATGCTGCAAGTGGTTAATGACAAGATCATTTAGAGATCTCGAGAACACACAGGAGAGAGAGGGAGAGAGAAAAAACAGTTGACCGACAAGGAGTACATTTTGTGCTCTTTAACAGAGGAAATGCAAGAGCTCTTTGATGCAGAGTTATTTATTCAAATCCAAACTGCACACAAAGTAATATTGACTTTTACATAAGAGCAGTAACTTAAAAAAAAAAAAGTCAAGCTTTATTACACAAGCATGCTGGTATCTAATGTATATATTGCCCATTCCTCTTCTATTGAGTTGTAGGCACATTTGGAGTAAAAGGACATTGGAGTTTTAATTGATAAAGGGCAAATGTCTGGTATCAGAGGGGAAAAAGAGGCCAGAGCTATACAACATCTGTTTGCCTTTGGTTTAACAGGGTCGCATGAAGATTAAGAGGCCAACTGGCCAAAGATTATCAACGAACCGCAACAAGATTTTGACTAAGAGCTTGTCATACTGTGCATGACAGGAAGTTGCCGCCTGAGCTTGCTGTTTCTGCGAGCAGCTGGCAAAAGGTGCCTCATCAGCCCTTTAAACACCAGCAGATCCTTGAGATGTCAAGCAAAGAAACAGCTAGATTGCCCACGCTTCCTCGGACATGCTCATCTGCCCATCATCATCCTGTCTTGCATGTCCACATCCTTCATTGGCTTAACATGAAACAATGAATGACTTATAATTCACTCAGCAAAGCACAAGAAAGTTATGTAACTCTCCTCTGTGCAGAGAGAAATATATTCACATCACAGACAAAAAAACGCATAAAAGTATGATTGTAAATGATAATATTAAAGTCCAGTGATGTGCCACGCTTCATCTATTGTATAATGGCTTAACAATCTCCTCTCCTTAAGCACCTCACTGACTTATGGAAAAAGATGCAAAAATATTCTTCATAAAAGATTTTACTTACTGCTCTCTGTTTTGATGCAGAAAGATGATTTTACTTACTGCTCTCTGTTTTGATGCAGAAACGGTGTTTGAAGCCCTTGTGTGAGTGGGTGCAGGTAATGACTTCAGGGTTGGAGCAGCCCACGTCCACATACCTCTGGCCTTGGATGATGTTGCAGCCATAGCACTGCAGCCCCTGGACTGCAAGGGTGGCACAGAAAATTAATGAATAGTGAGGGTGCACATTTAATTGAGGTTATTTGGTCTAAGGAAAAAAAGTACTGTATATTATCTACACAGAGTTAAAAAAAGTGTTAGGTAAGGCAGATTGTTTGAAGAAATGACATCCAAGTCTCTTACAAAGAAACATATACACATACTGTAACTGGCACTACACTAAAGATTTAGAGAGAAACTATGGTTATCACTGACAGGTGGATACACCTGCACTATGATTTTCATGTAATTTAAAATATACACAGTAAACTAAAAGTCACCTACAATGCTACAAACGATATTTAAAAAAATGAACCCTCCACACAACTTGAAGTGCTTTCTCGCCTTAACATGAGTGGCTTTCACCACCTCCTGTGTCCAGGTTACAAGAATTGAGTCGGTGAATTCAAGAAGGACCCAAGTCCAGAGACTTTACTTTGGACTTGGGCCCTTCTTGAATTCACCAATTCAATTCTGAACAGCCGCAGTGTTGCTTTCAGGTATTTCAACATCTTCAGTTGCAATCATCTTTCCTTTAATTGATAGAATTTGAGGTGGAATAGTGAGTCAACATCTTACTCAGTTTTGGCATTTGGCTTGATGTCATCTATATCAGAGATGGCTGATGATTACTCCACTTTGGGACTTTAACCAATGTTTTTACAGTTATCTGGTTGACAGAGTTCAAGCTTATGCAGGACAGCAGCAGGGACAAAGGATGTCCTTGGTATATACAACACCTGACTTCAACTTTTGCAGTTGGCTTTGAATTGGCGTCCAGAGTTGTCTTTCAAAGTCCCAGTAAGTTTCTGATGAGGGCTCTTAATTTCCCGTTGATGTTGAGCAGCTTCAGGCATTCCAGTATCCATGTGTGCAACATCAAGTCATAGCTAACCCCGAGTCCAGGATTTGCACAGACTTGATTGTCTGATCTTACAGTCTTGAGAAACTGTTCTGTCATTAAGTAGCTGGTGCTTGGCTCCTTTGGTATTTCTTTCAATTCTTTTTTGGGCTTCACTTATTTGTTGAGCCATGCTCCTGCTTATCTTGGCACTTTCAGAGCTTCCATGTTGTGCAGAGGCATATTATTACCAGTAGCTGAATGAAACGGCACCCTCCTGGGTATCCTTCATGATCAGGACAGTTTGGCCTGCGGTTAACCATTCTGGTCCCAACTCTTAGCAGCTGGTTCATTTATGCTGCTAAGAGTTCATAGAGTGCAGATAGTTTCTTACGCCAGTGTGTGCAACATCAGGTTTTAATACTGTCCAACTCATGCTTATGACTTTTGTTTTTGTTGCATGCCTGTCATTGTAGTGGTCAGCGGTTCTTGTTTTGGGAGGTTGTTATGGTCCTCTCTTAAATCTATCAGCCAATGAGCATTGGTATGTGATGCCTCTTTCTCCTAAGCGTTTCCCATTGCTCTTCAGTCTCGGCCTTTGGTGGGTCTATTCTCATCTTATTAACCCACCATTGAGACTTTGGATGGTTCAGTGGGGAACATCCTGTTTATTTCCCTTGTGCCTGCTTCAGCAGTGTAGCTTCTTAGTCAGGTAGCCAGAGCTGTGAGTCTTTGGTAATTTCCAAAGCGTCAGTTATGGAGAGTACATTGTTTTCCTTTTGAAGATCTTCCTTTTTTGTAGGGTTCAGCTCCGCTGGTAGCTGGTTCACATCTGTCTGTGCTGCCTTGATCTTAGCTTCCAGCCTTCTTTGCCACGACTGATACTACTTCTTATAGCCTGGATAAATCATCACCACTGACTGTGGAAATGTGCTTGTGTTCTTTAAGAAGTCATTTTTATATGTTTATTTGGATCTGCACCAAACAAAAGTTCTGGCATCATTCCTTGCCTAAAGCAGATTTTCGATTAGTCACTGAATATCGCTTTCATCCAATTATCCACAGTCCGTGACTGCTTCTCTTTAGCTCAATGTTACCTTGTTTTCTTCTTTTTAAAATGTTAATGATGGTTTATATAAATTCCATTTTCCTTTGTGTGTTTTTACACTATGGCACAATACAATATGTCAGGCATCATACCTCTCCAGTGTTTCTTGTGGTTGTTACACAATTTTGGACTTTGACTATTTGTCTGCCTTTGCTCTGTTTTGGTTGCTGTACTGAGATAACTGTCCACTACAGCAGTCCCTTATTTTCCATTGAAGAGTTTGAGAAGATGATTTCTGCAATACAAGAGTTTCCTTTTTAAATGCTCTTTTTTCTCTTTTTTAAACAATTTCTTTCTTTATATATCCATAGCAGGGCACTTGCATCAAATTTAACAGGCAACAATCACACACTACTGTCAAGAAGAACTGTGTTTGAAGCTAATCCCAACCACTAGTCACAATTTTGTAGTCTGTGAACCTATTTCACTGGCATTGGCAATAAAGCGAGTACTATTGACTAAATGCACAATTCGTGCTGGACCACAGACCACAGATGTCCTACATCTAACGTACAGACTTTGACTTTGCGGACGTAGTCACCTTTTGTCGCTTGATATCAAAAAAGCCACAACATATTTTAAGGAAAATCAAACATAATAGTAAATTTATATTCAATGGCTGAATGCAACTTTTTCAGTTTTACCATTATTTCACAACCAGGCCTGTTTTGCTCATGATAAACATCTGTTCATGTACAAGATTCAGCTCAGATATACACATTCCATTAAGAATTGTGTCAAACACTCAAAAATGTAAACTGTAAAGTTATTTAAAATTAATTTCATTAAGCTATAAATATAAGCAGCACAATGCTGTGGTTCACCCTTAATCAACAGCTTCTGTGGCCCCTAGAGATGTCCAAAAGCCTGATGCAAAAGCCAACTACAACATTTTCAAGTGGATGGGGGTTCCCAGAAGTCTTTCCATCATAGCTCTGTGAACCACCATGAACCTCCCACTGAAATCCATCAGTGCAGACTGAAGAGAGGTGAATGTGGGACTTGTGTTTGAGCTGAGAGATTTATCAGGGAACTTTCTGATCAGGGCCACAGATGACACTCCTCCTGCTCCTTGGAAAGTTCCAAGGATCAGGAGGTTCTGTGTAGAGAAGACCTACCAACTATGCAGCTCCGCAAGTCCCAGCTTGCATCACATCCTCACCAGATGCAAATTGGCACTCAAGAGGAAGAAAGTGAAGTACACAAACCTGCCATCTGAATACTTCCAAGGCAGAAGGAGAGTCATTACCTCCACTGGTGGAAACAAAGTAAGCAGGCTACATGGGAACATCCATCCAGTGGCTCCTAAGGCGACAGAGGACAGTGCTCAAAGAGCTGGCAGGGAAGGTTTAACAAAGAAGCCTCTGGCTGTAGTTCCACAGAAAGGACTGTTGGGGGTCATCACTGTTCCTTGTCCACCACCCTGAAATGTTCCAGGATTAATAGAGTGAAACATCTATGAGGGGCAGCTCCCGGCTGATCACCTTGGAGACAGCCCAACATCCCAGCTGGAGGTGTGACAGGTAGAAATGTTAAGCGGGGACAGCCACCTTTGATCAAGCCTGGCTGCTAGCACTATTGCTTTATAAGAAGAAAGTTTCAGTTCGAATCTCAGCTGGAGTCTTTCTATGTGCAGTTTTCATATTCTCCTCCTGTTTGTGCAGGTTTTCTCCAGGTATTCTTTCTTTCTTCCCAAGAATACAAGCATCAGTATTAGGATTTATCTGTAATTCTGGACTGTCCTTAAGAATGAACCTGCTTAGTTGTTTGTTGTTGTTTGTTGTTGTTGTTTGTGACCCTGAACTGGTCTGATGACCTCTTCATTAAGCACCCAGCATGCTGGCTGATGATATTTGGGATAGACTCCAACCCTCTGTTATCTGACAAGGATTGAAATGCATGGAAAATGAACAAATAGATGAAAATGAGATACTTTTCCCACACCTACAAGAGACAAAAGGTTGTAAATTAAATGGCTAACCACACATTATTTGACGCATTCAATACGCATTCAAACAAGTTTGAAAATCTAACATTGTAGCAAGTGAAGAATCTGCAGTCAGATGCATTAGATACTTGTTCAATAGGACATCAGAAAAAGCTGCAACACCATGAAAAATGCAAAGAATAAACAAATGAAATGAGGTTTTGTCTCATCAGTTTCATTTTATTTGTAATATACATCTATTCCTACATTTTTGAATGATGATAATTTAAAAACAAGTTATTATGGTAAAGTTTCAAACATTTTCTAATGCTCCGATTTTTTTTGATAATGCTTTAAAGATCTTCTGTATATAAGATATAAAATGATGAAGCATTTCAGTTTTTTGTCACATTTTTCCTGAAAATGTGTCTTAAAGCTTGGTAAAGGGTTATTGTAGCTTTTGTTTTTTTTTTTTCCAAATTCTCCAGACATTTACATTTGTGAATTAAATTTACTATATATTTAGGTGTACCTTGTACCATCACAGCATGGATTTTGAACTTGCTGTTTATTAAAGTCTGTGGTCTTTGGTCCAGAGCACACGGGACCCATTTCTACCTGCACAGTCAGCATTTTACTGGCATTTTTTTATTTTTACTCGAAACTGGAGTGATTGACAAAACTTTTCTAAACTATTCCCTTTTCAGTATGGTTACATCAGCAATTGATGAGTGAAGGTTCTCGATGTAGCACTATCTGAAGGATCAAGGATCACTGGTGTGTAAGTTCAGCTTGTTCCCTTGCCCTTTACTGTATGTGCTGAAATCCCCCCAGTCTCCTTGAATTGTTTGACATTAAGGACTGTAGAGGCTTTATAGCTTGAAGGTTCCTTGTGTGAGCCTTGGCAGGGTTAGAGTTCTCCTTGTGCCAGCTTGGGTTTCCTCTGGGCACTCCAGCTTCCTTTTACAGTCCTTGAACATGGATGTTAGGTTGAATCTCTGCTCTAGTGCACTTTAGATTTTTTTTCCTACTGAACCCTAAGGTTCTTCATCCACCTGCGTCCTGTGTTCTGCATTCACATCCTTGTCCAGCCTCAAATACAACACAAATGTTTTTTTTTTTCATTTTTTTCACCCCAAGATAACATATAGGCTCTTAACACTACTTTGACCTCTGATGCCATCTTCTCTTCCATCACCAAAGACTCACATTTAGTTATGAAACATCATATACCAAGACGCTGCCTGCAAGCTGCAACACGTGGTCTGAAAGCCACACTAAGTGGAGCAAAGTACAGTAAAGAAAAAGACCGACAACATGTTTATGTTACTTGGGTTTTGTTTGAACACATTTATGGAAGCCTCTGGAGACATAATCAATTGACAAAAGGTGTTTGGCTTCTGTAAAAATAGCAGGCAATACATATATTTGGAGACAACGAGCGCTCCAAATCATTTTAGCTTTACCTCTTTTGCCATGCAATTGTCTCACTTCTCAAATGTTTAACTCTTTTAAGAAAGTAAGACTTAGCCTCACCAGAACAAATCCACTGGAGCTTAAAGGGATTGTCTGTGAATTCAGCCAGCTCATACACCTGTGCTTGCCCTCCGAAAGCCTCGCTGTATAAGATGGAAGATCAGCTCTGGCTGAAACCAATCCTCCCTCTTTATCTGTGCAGCCCAGTGGACTCAGTGTGAGGGCAGAGAGTGAGCTGCAGCTTCTCGCTGCCTCTGCTCTGTTAAATAGCCCACCAAAAGCTCTGATGAAGCTTTCAGGAGGAAACTAATCCCAGGCAAATGCTCTTATAAAAATCACTTTAGAAATCTACTGGAATCAATGTAAAGCCTTGCAGGGACACAGAGCGCATCCTGGCCTGCAGGGGATGTGTCATATTCCCCTGATGGTGACTGTAAAAGCTCTCATAAATACTGCTGTATTTCACAAACATTTGTTATTGGTTCTGGAAACAGAAAAACAGCCAAAGGGTCATTTGTATTTGGATAAACAGAGTGATTTTTACAATTCACCCTCCGTGATGTTACGCACCCCACTCATGAAACACTGAAAACGCTGCCTGCTATGAGTATTTGTCAACATAATGAGGCTACATTTTAGAGGCAGCCATCTCCCCTGGTACGCCACAATTCATTATGAGCTCACGCCAGGTCCGCTCCCAGTAAGCATTAAAAATGTTGATTAACTCTCAATCTGTTGTGGCCTAAATCTAGTTTTGCTCATTATTTGTGTTGAGTACATGCAAGTCATCAAAGGGAACCAGTTGTTGTCAGAGTACCATGATATGCCTTGTACATTTTATGAAAACTGTTTAAGAAGCAAACAATTAAAAAGGAGAAAAAATCATCACCGTTATTTTTTTTTTTCACAATAGAACAAACAAAAAAGCACACTCAAATGAAGTTTACCAAAGCTTCCCTCTTTCTGTTTGGGATTGTAGGCTTTTTAAGATATGTGTCTGTGAATGCAATCATCCTTTAATGTCATATAAATGCTACATCTTATCATTAATCAGCCCTGCTGCTTGCTTCACACCTCTGTCTGAAGCTGGCATCCGATCTTTTTTGACAACGCGGTTTAAAATAAAGCAGAGTAACATCTCAGGACACAAAATCCACAGATTTTCCTCTCCTCTGAATCCCATTAAGACAAAGGTTATACCCAAACCAAGCAGAGTCAATTATTAATGCTCTACAGGGAAATTTAGTTTTCCTCTTTGCATGCATTGTTATTGTTGTGAGAGATGGATTTGAACTCCCAGGGCGATTACAGGCAGAACATAGCCATATTTATTGGAAATGGGTTTTAACATATAGTTGTTCATTATATTAATGTGATCTGTTTTCCTCTTGGACTAGATTGTTGGCCAGTCTGTTTGTTAAGTTCTACTTCTGTTTTACTTTATATTTT
>JAOWBL010000004.1:7985061-8010415 GCA_028564865.1 Zenarchopterus dispar | reverse complement strand
CACACACACACACACACACACACACACACACACACACACACACACACACATATATATATATATATATATATATATATGTATATATGCATTTTAATCTTGCAGCAGATATTTTCATATGATGCAAAAATGTGAGGTGTGTGTCCTCCACCAGTCCTCCTTTACAGTCTAATCTCACATATTTTATTAACATCTATATTCCTAATTCTGCCAACTAAACCCCCAATGTGAAACACAAAAGTACAGGATGTCTTTTTTAGGTTTTCTTAAGAAATGCGCCCTACCTGGACAGGGACATGAGCCAGCATGCAAGACATTTATTTTAATGTCAAGATGTAATAATAAAAACACACCAATGATCAATTCATTTTCTCATTAGTTTCATTCGTTTCTTCCTCTTTGATAGGAGTGAACACCTCAAACATTGTGGAATATGACTTCCTAATATCAAAAACATCTTAGAAGATTTGTGCAGTTTAAGTGGGTGTTGTTAAGCCCGTGGAAGACTGCCTCTTTATTTTCCCTTTAAGCCAATCTTTGAAACAGATCTACAAAAACATCAAAAGCTTTCCTATAAAAGATAAATGAGCAAAGCTGGAAAAAAATGGGGGGCTTTGACCACATAATGTGGAGATAAAGCAGCGGTTAATGAAGAACTGAAATAGTGAGGGAAGTGAGAGTTGAGCATCAGCCAGAAGCAGTGGATTTTGACCCGAGAACGCGCACACGCCACCATCTGATTTACTTGAATTTGACTCCAACGATCCATAAGAACAAAAGCACATGCTTAAGCTGACTTCCTGCTTCTATCGCAACTGCAGTCTTCTTGGTTTTCGAAATAGATTTAGTTCCTGACCAGCGCTGTCAGGCTAGAGAGTATGAAGGAACAGGGATGGCGTTAGCTCCAGGCTGTTGCCATGGTGTTGTCTTATTTATTGTACATAAGCCCCGCTGGCTTTTAACAGAGCAGAACACATTCTGACTGGCACATTAGTGTCAGTGTTATCATCTAAAGGACACATTTCCACTGAGTGATTTCAAAAATTAAACCATGCCCATACAAAGAGAACTGAAATATTGGAGCAAGCGCAAAGTGCGTTGTAAATGTGTTCTAGGTCAAACAATACATAAAATAAGATTTTTTTAAAATCCTGTACATATTTGTCTTTAAGTTATAATCCTGATGACATATTCTTAAAGTTCATGGCCTCAGTTTAAGTTTTGACAGACAAAGATTTTTGAATGCATCTTTACCTTCCTGTTGCTTCAACAGCAAGAGGATAAAACAAAAATTTTGGGGAATGTTGGCACATTACCAATAATTTGGAGATAGTTAAGTAGTGGTAACATGATGTGTGGCACTGAAGGACAGATTCTTAAAATGAGCAGCTTATTGCATATAAGGCAACTAAAATTTAGAAATTCAGTGGGGCAGAGAAGAGAAGTCAGTTTGTGTATGGGTGACAGCTGATGCGTAGATGAGGAAGTTTTTCCTACCAAAATGTATATGTGGTGACGTAATAAAGTTATGCAACAGATAGAAATGCATAGAGAAATGTATGGTGCTGTTGACTTTGACTTGCATAAAAACAGTACTTACCATTAAAAAGCAAGTTAATTCGAGTTTGGTTGATTGTCTCTTTGCTGTAACAATGCTTCTTGGCAATAAATCTTATACTGTTCATTTCCCTTTGAATGGTAGAATCATCGTACTCTGAGATGACAACACTCGCCCCACAGAGTGGGGTTTATTGGAGACTACCTCCAGAATTTGGGAGAGGAGAGGATAGGCTGACGTGCCTGCAGTCCTGACCTCAACCCCGTTAAAAACTTGTGGGATCTGCTTGGGTGCACTGTTCATGCCGGAGTGACCAACACAACCACATTGGCTGACTTGTGATGAATGCTGGTTGAAGAATGGAATGCCATCCCACAGGGGTGTGTGACCAAGCTGGTGACCAGCATGAGGAGGAGGTGCCAGGTTGTTGTGACTGTAATTGGTTTCTCCACATGCTACTGGGGCTCCTCTTTGTTATATGTATAAACTGTTAAATCGCTTTGTGTCTATAGGCTTCAATCATCCAATTGAGCAAAAAACACCAAACAAGAGTCAAAAGCAGAATAAGCTGTTTCGCATGGCCAGAGAAGGTTTGCCAAGTTCTTTGTGGGCGCAATGCACACATTCAACTCTGCAGCTCAACCCACAACGGCAGTTTCCTCACAAATGTGTCACAATTTAAACCAAAATGAACAGGCTTTCCAATAGTATGAGATTTTTTGCCAAGAAGCATTGTTACAGCAAAGAAATTATTGACTAAACGCAGGTTTCCTTACTTTTTGCACTACAAAAACAGCCCATGTAGAAATAAGCCCAATATTTCATAAATCTAGTCAAAACTGCCTTATTTTATGCAAAAATGTTTTTGCCAATGGGTTATGAAAAATCTTCTTAACTACAATTCTTTAAAAGTAGCAAAACAGTTGAAAATACTCATAAATTTCTTGAAACAAGGCTTTTTTAAAATTTAAATGCATTTTTACAGTGTGTGGAAAGTGTAGTAATCAGAATGATGACATGTTATGGAAATGCTCTTTTTTTCCTACAATAATTTCACAGCTTCTTAGGTCTATATATCTTTCTATAACTGTCAGCTGCACAGATATGACTTTTTTCTTACAATAATTCTACCACAACCATAGTGAAAATGAATAGCATTCTTTGCAATGAATTTTAATTTATGAACTATTTTAAAGATGATTCCATTAATGAATTTTAGAAATATTAATTTTGAAATGTCTTTTTTTTTTTGCATCTGTGTAGTCCTTCACAGGGTCAGGAGGGTCTGCTGGGGCCTATACCAGCACATTACTGGCAAAAGGCAACGGCACATCCTGGACAGATAGCCAATCCATTGCAGGGACGCGTACAGACAAACAGTCATACACGTTCACACCCATGGGCAATTCAGAATCATCAATCAATCAAACATTTTTAATATTTCTGGAGTGTGGGAGGAAACTGAAGTACTGGGGGGAAAAAAACATTCAAACTCCACACAGAAAGACTCCTTTTGGGCCCCACAGTTGAACCAGAAACCTTCTTGTTGTGAGGCAACAGTGATGAGCTCTTAATCTTTCAATTGTAGATTGAAACACTAGAAAGAACCAGTCATAATTCATTAAAATCATTTGCAAATGTATGCAGGTTCTTGAAACTGTTTGAGAAAAAGAAGGTATCTGTTAAAAAAACCTGTACTTGGGAGGGCAGAGTCAACAAAAGGACAGAAGGAAGAGGGAATATACAAATGCCCTGAAAAAAATGTTTGGGATTTAGCAATGAGACCAACAAAAAACAAAGATAATTTAAATGACTCTTATAATAAAAAAACAAACAAACAAGAGCTCACCAACTGCACATTGCACACCTAACCATACAGGTCAAGTGTGGAATGTGTTTTGGGTAAAAGACAAAGGTGTAAGTCTTTGCATGCTGATGATTGGTTTCCAAAACTAGCTCTTGGGATATGGAGCATCATCTCAATGTGTAGCATGGGTTCTAGAGTCAATCTTCACGAGAGAGGCTGGACCATAGTAGTTCAGGTTGTGAGATGCCAAGCTGGAGTAAACATACTCCCAAGCCTCAAGTGTGTACAGTAGGGTTTGGATGAGAGTTTCCAACTGCCTTTGGAGAAATGCCCCACTGTATTCTCCACTAATATGGCAAATGACAATTTGATCCTAAAAGACTATTAAATGACTTCTGTCTTGACTGATCTCACATCCCATGTGATGAAGGTGCTGGAGAGATTGGTCTTGCCCTACCTGAGGGAGCGGGTGAGAACTTCTCTGGACCCTTTGTTGTTTGTTTACCAATCTTGCGGGTGGGTGGGTGATGCATGATGTCATCTGTTTTGTGCAGTAATTTCATTCACTAGATGGTGGTGGAACCACTGTGGGAGACACATCTCTTTGATTTCTCCAGTGCATTTCCCACCATTCATACAATAATACTGCTAACTCATGAGTCTGCAGCTGTTAGGTGTGTAAAGGATGCGGAGAGGGAGAAGTACAGAGGGAACAATGTTGTGGAGTGGGTTGAAGAAAATCACCTGCTGCTGAATATGGATAAAAACAAAGAGATAGCAAAGAAGGGAGTATTGTTTCTGTTCATATGCAGTCCTGGGTGGAGATGCGGAGATGGTTGAGCACTACAGATCTGGAAATGCCATTGTCAAAAGACTGCACTGAAAGACTAACATTGCAGCCCCAAGAAGGGATACAATTGATCCTGCTGCCCGAGAAAGCTGAAATCCCTTCAAGTGTGTAATAGGATGTTTTGTTATAAACAGCTCTCACTGCTTCTCTGTGACCTGCTGGAGGAGCAGAATCCTTTCCTGTGACACAAACATACTGAATAAACTGAATATGAAGACTGGTTGCAGAAAGATTTTTCCCCCTGTCCACACTGCGGCAACATACGAGGAAGGGCAGTGCACCACATCCTCCGCGCCAGTAGGTGGCAGGGCTGGGTTCAAACCACCAAGAAAGGAAGAAAAAGCTCACACGTGTTTCCAACATGTCTGCTGACTGTGGCGTTGTGTTTTGAGATGATATAAACGGTTTAAAGTTTATTTTTTAAATCTCATTGGTCGTGCGGTAAGGTTATTAAAGCCGGCTTGTCAAACGACATTAAAGCGACAGGATGGCTCAAAGAAAGAAGAAACTCTCGAAGAAGAAGAGACACCCAACTAAGAGAGCGCCGGGGCCAGACTCTGACAGTGAAGACTTTGACTTGGCTGCCGAAATTAAAGATGATTCGGTAAGAACCATAACAATTAATGATCGTCATTTACTGTATAACACCTCGTTTAGTATATAAATATTTAAGACATATAGAAAAAATTAGTTCTTCCCAGCACATTTGACACGTTAACTGGTCGGATTGCTGCGTGGTGGACATACGGGGGTATAGCTCAGTGGTAGAGCATTTGACTGCAGATCAAGAGGTCTCCGGTTCAAATCCGGATGCCCCCTGGTAACACTTTTAATTTCACTCATAATGCATAGTTATAATAAAACATGTTATGGATTAAACAAATTATATGTCATTTCTTTTTATCAGTCGCAATCAATCGCTTTATTTGCTGTTGTAGTAAGTATGTCCACTTGTTAACTAGTTCATATTAGTACCGGTAGTTTATACTGGTACAAATAAATGTAATTGCTCATCAGAGTTCTCTTTTATGCTGCGTTTTAAATTTTTTGGTGACACATATGACACATGGTTTAATATGTTAGAGTTAATGAGCTGTAGTCGTGATTTGTTCTTGTTTCTCGCAGCCAGGAAAGAAACTGCCACGCTTTCCTTCGACGTCTGAGTGCATGTCAGATGTGGAGCCTGACACCAGGGAGCTGGTCAGAGCCCAAAACAAGAAGAAAAAAAAGTCTGGAGGGTTTCAGTCCATGGGTGCGTTTACAGAAAGGGCCAACACTTTGCTTTATGGCCCTTTTCTTTTATCTGCTTGGTTTCAGTACATCCTATGTCATGTTTACCTGTTGTCAACATAGTTTGACTTCATTACGTGTTATTTCAGGTCTTAGCTACCCTGCATTTAAAGGTGTCATGAAGAAGGGTTACAAAGTCCCAACACCCATTCAAAGAAAGGTAAGTTAATTCAGTTTTCTGCTCCTGTATTCAAACATTTGTGACTTTCAATACATTTAACTTTTGACTTATTCTCTGTGCCATTTCAGACCATCCCTGTGATTCTGGATGGAAAGGATGTTGTAGCCATGGCAAGGACTGGCAGTGGTAAGACCGCTGCTTTCCTGGTGCCTATGTTTGAGAAGCTGAAAGGCCCTCAAGCCCAAACAGGAGCTAGAGCCCTCATCCTGACACCCACCAGAGAGCTGGCTCTACAGACTATGAAGTTCACTAAAGAGGTGCTAGTTTGCTCTTTGTTTTTGTCCGTACAGCTCCTTTCCTGATTAGATAAATGTGTAGATGTTTTAAGTATTATTCAGTACTCCTCTTGATATTTTTTTCTTTTCTGCATTGGGGCGTTTTAGTTGGGAAAATTTACTCGCCTTAAGACTGCTTTGGTTCTTGGAGGAGACAGGTGCGTGACCTCTGTTATCTTTCCTGTTTTTGATGTTCTTGATCTCTTTAACTCTGGAGCGGTAGTAAACATCTCTGCTGTTTTCCAGAATGGAGGATCAGTTTGCCGCTCTCCATGAAAACCCTGACATGTAAGTGCTGTGTTTTAGTGTTACCTGATGAAGTATTGTTTCTCTCTGTCCGCGTGTTGCAGTAGGTTGAAATCTTAATCTTTGTCCTCCTCACTCAGAATCATCGGCACTCCTGGTCGCCTCATGCACGTCATTAAGGAGATGAACCTGAAACTCCACAGTGTGGAGTACGTGGTGTTTGATGAGGCCGACAGGTGAGGAATTGTCCATTTTAATGGTGGCTTGGAATCATTTTGCAGTGAATCTTCAGATGCAAGTGTGCGAGCTGATGTGCATCTTTCTTCACTTTCTCCACTCAGACTGTTTGAGATGGGTTTTGCAGAGCAACTTCAGGAGATCATCCAGAGGCTTCCAGAATCCAGACAGACACTCTTGTTTTCTGCCACTCTTCCCAAACTCTTGGTGGAGTTTGCCAGAGCTGGTGAGATCGGCAGCTTTTTTTGTGCATATATATATATATGTTTTCCATCCTTTTTTAATATTAGTTCTATTTGAATGACTGAAGATGTTTTTGTCAGCATCTAGAGTTCATTTGCATCCAATACAATACAGTAGGAAAAACAATAACACAGGCATATTGACGTTGGTGCTCCAGGTTTTGGTTAACTAAAATCCATTTTATTTTGTTTTTTAGGGCTTACGGAGCCCGTGCTGATTCGCTTGGATGTGGATTCTAAACTCAGTGATCAGATTAAGGTAAAAAGAAACTTGTATTATCAATCACGCCCACGCTGGCAGTATTTACTACAAAATTATGGAGCATGACTCGCATAGAGAGTCTCAGTTTTAGAGATAATCTTGTAGAATCCTGAAAAAATGTGCTTTTATTTTAAAAAGCAGATCAAGAAAAAGATTTAAAAATATATTTTTTAATCCTATGTCCTGTTATTATAGTGTGTACTATACATTTTATAGTACAGTTAGTATGTTGCATCTTGACCAGATACTTTTTGCTGCCATTAGGAAGTTTATGGATTAGTCCTGGTTCGATATTTTTATTGCTCCTTCTGGCTGGTAAGGTGCGTTTAAATTATTTAATTTTTGCAATGAGCTCATCCCATAAGAGCAGTGCATATTTTCAATAGAGATTGGTAAGGACTTTCTATTTTTGTGTGATCTACAAAACCCACAGGCAGCAAAACGGTCCCGGAGCATTAAACTCCCTGCACTGTGTCTAACACTTGGTGCTGTTCTCTAAAGTCCTGGCTTCATCATTGCTCTTTTAAAATATGGTTTAATTCTGGCCAAAACTCTTTAGTTTCATTGTGAAGCTTTCACTTGAAAGTTTTCTTTGTCTGTTTGATCATCTGAATAGTTGAGTCAATCTTTCACCTTGCCGATTGTCAAAACAAGGGGCTTTCTTTTTATATGGACCTTTCATTTAACAGTTTGACAAGTGATATCAGACACATTTTCCACTGTTGTAAGACAATTATTGTAAGAGTATTGCTTGAGTTGCTTGACTTTGCATTATGACAAAAGCAAACGTATTTCTTTTTGTTGCAGGTCTTTTATCTTTTCTTATGCAAACTATACCATTAAAAGACATGAGTCTTCTTGTTTAATTTTTATTATAAGTGTATCTACTAGGTCCTGAATTTTTTCTGTTCTGTTTAAATTTATTCTGAGAGGATTATGTAAAATTCCTGCATATTCTTTACTCAGAAATGACAGAGTCTAAAGCTTAGTGCAAAATCCTCCCCACGTGTCCAGATTCTTCCAAATGTTTTGTTTTCTATGGTCTTTCCTCAGCTGTCATTCTTTTACTTGCGTGTGGACGACAAGCCTGCACTGCTGCTGCATCTCCTGAGGAACGTGGTGAAACCTCAGGAGCAGACGGTTGTCTTTGCTGCCACTAAACATCATGTAGAGTACCTCAACGAGGTGAGATGAGTTCACTAGATCAACTGTTTCTCCTCAGAGTTGCCTCTTATTTTAAGTCAGTGTAGTTTCTTATTTAATGCTTTTTGTTTTGGTCTCCAGCTACTGTCTTCAGAAGGCATAGAGTGTGCCTACATCTACAGTGCCCTTGATCAGACGGCCAGGAAGATCAACATTGGCAAATTTGTGCACCGGAAAGCCATGGTGCTGCTTGTGACTGATGTTGCTGCTCGTGGTATAGACATCCCCCTGCTGGACAATGTCATCAACTACAACTTCCCCTCCAAGGCCAAGCTTTTCTTGCACAGAGTTGGTTAGTGGTTCATACGCAGAATTAGCATATGTATTTACCCCTAATTAATGCATTTCTTTGACAAATGATCACCTGTCTTTTCCCATCAGGCCGTGTGGGACGTGCGGGCCGCAGCGGAACAGCATACAGCATGGTTTGCCCTGATGAGATGCCTTTGGTGTACGATCTCCACCTCTTCCTTGGAAGGCCTGTTCAGTTTGCCACGCCTGAGTACACACAAGGTTAAATTTTGCAGACGTCCTCGAGCTCATGGCCTGATGGATGAATGCTTAGCTTGATGTTCCTGTACTTCTAAAGCCTCTAATAAAAACATATCCATCTCATTGTTCTCCCGTTTTGCTCTACCTCTACCTTTCTTTCCTCCAGATTCAGATGGTATGTTTGGAAGAGTCCCTCAAAGCATCTTGGATGATGAAGGTTCTCATCTCATTACCACCCACCAGAACTCTCTGGACCTACAGAATCTGTACCGTGTCTCGGAGAATGCATACAAGCAATACCTCAAGTCCAGGCCAAATCCCTCCCAGGAGTCCATCAAACGGGTCAAAAACACAGATCTGACCAGCATGGCTGTTCATCCGTTACTCGGTTAGTTTGAGGAAGGAATAACTATAAAAAAAAGAGTATTTATAACCTGTGACAATGATGCTCACATGGCAGCATGATTTATGATAACATTTAACTGCTTTTGTTTCAGGTTCTGGTTTAGAGAAAATGGAACTAGAACGTCTTCATATGGTTGATGCGATTAAAGGCTACAAATCCAAATCAGTAAGTCAGCCGCAGATATTTCACATGGCTACAGTTCCCCATTAACTTGTGATAAACTAAAGAAAATAATAAGAATCTTTGGTTTTGATTCAGACGATCTTCGAAATCAACTCCAGCAGTAAGACATCTGCCAGTGAGGTGATGCGGACCAAACGCTCCAAGGACATGAAGATAGTGGACAAATTCATCAAGCAGAGAGAGGACCTGGCTGCAGACACCAAGCTGCAGCTTTCAGTCAAGCCCACGACCACCGCTGATGGTGACGTGACTCACAGCAAAGACACTGAGGAGGATGAACTGAAGGTAATAAACACTGATGCCTATCAAAGGGCTTTCTTTGAATGTTAACATGTGCTTCTGGTTCAAAAGTACACCAAGTACAACATTTATGATTTCTTTCCTTTTCTACTACCTGCAGGTTGCATTGAAGTTGCTTGTAGGACGCTGCTTGTTTTATAGTTAGGAGAGCAGATTGAATGGATTTGAAGTCTCAGTGGTGTCTGCTGGAGATGAATTGAGTAGATGATTGGCTGAATAACACATTGAAGGTCCAGATGTAGTTATTGGATTGTTTTATTTTGAAAGACTGAGATTTTCAGTTGTAGGGACTGGAGGGGCTCACTGTGGAGCAAAAGACAATGTTGGGAGTAAGTATGTTTGTTTCTTGTCATGGGTCTTTCTCAGGACCTTCTCTTGATTGGACCTCCCCAGTAGAGGCATCCTAACCAGATGTCAGAACCACTTACTATCAATGCTGGAGGAGCAGCGGCTTCACTCCGAGTTCTTCCTAAAAGATTTGACTTCTCATCCTGTTTGCATGGGACAGTCCAGCTACCAGAGCTGGACTGTCCAGTTTCTCCATCTGAGTTAGAGACCCAGAGAGGGTATTATACCTTTTCTGACTGAGAACCACGGTCCCAGATTTAGAGGTGCTGATACTCATGCCTGCCACTTCATACTCAGCTGTGAACTGCTCCACCGAAGATCCCTGATCCATGACACTAAACAGAGATGAAGTACTGAGCATGGATTCGCAGCTATGGACCATTCAGTTCTTTCAGTTTGGTCTGCACTGCTGGTTTTAGTCCAGGTGAGAGCTGAAGGAGTCCAGCTCTCACCTGGACTGAATCCAGTTTGATTTATGGGCTCAGGAGTACTACTAAAACACATAATTAGTGATCACATTTCATTGCTATGTGCCATAGTACAACCAAAAGGGCAAACATATTTGATCAAAATATATAAACATGTTTGAGGATCTTGTTTGTGTATATGTTTTGAAGTCATGAATACTATGTCCTCAGTTGAAGCATTATCATCAGTGATGGTATGTAGGTGTGTGTTAGTGTTATGTGGCATGGATAACTTGGTTGCCTGCGAGAGTAGTCTTGAAGTTGAACAATATCCAAAACTTTTGCCGAAATATTTTCTGTAAGACAACATCTTGTTGTTGTTGTTTTTTTTTTCCCCTCAGGAAAGATTTAACCATGCCAAACCAAATTCTCTGTGTTTCAACAGCTGGGTTTCTGCAGTAAAAGTCCTAAAGTGTTGGCTGTCTGGAGCTCACAGCTGTCAACCATTGAAAACATTTGGGACATTAAGAGAGAGGAAAAAAAAAATCAAAACAAAAAGAGTAGCTGAAATCTGAGATCAAGAAGAACAATAATATGCTTTGAATTTTAAATGCCTGCAAGTGATGTAAAAAAGAAAAATGATGAAACTTGGTGGTAAACATGTTTCTGATTGCTACCTAATTGCTTGTCAGCTTTAATCTTTAAGGGAACCGATCTCTTTCTGTATAATAAGACATCATTATGTAACTGACATTTTGTACTTTCGGTTCTTCGTGTTTCATAAACAAAAAGAGTTTTTGACACACTTGATGGTGTGTGCACAATTTAATAAGAAATAATAGACTTTTTTTTTTTTGTCAGTTGTAAATTTTATTTCACCCAAGCACTTTTTGTCAGATATATTACATGTCATATTTAATGTGTCCACCAGGGGGTGTTCTCAGAAGTAGTGGGTGTTAAAAGAAGAGGCCCACAAGAAGATGGAGAATGTCCAAAGAGCAAGAAAAGGAGACAAACAGGCAAAGATGAGGAGTTTTACATCCCTTACAGACCTAAAGACTTTGAATCTGAAAGAGGGTAAGTGCATTAAACATATTTCTTTTCTGTCAAAAAGCTGTCAAAGGCAGGATGTTTTCACTGATGTTGACTTGTTTTGTCATCAGATTAAGCCTTGGTGGAGAAGGTAGTAATTTTGAACAGCAGGCCTCCTCAGCTGTCCTCGACCTCATGGGAGATGAGGGTGACCGGTTAAATCAGCACAAAAAGATAATGAGATGGTAAAAATTTAAATTAAGTTTCTCGATCTTAACATCTTTTGTCTCTGACTATTTAAATCTGGGCATTTTTTCCATTTCATACTATAACATAGCATGATTTTTATTTATTTATTTTTTTAAATCATAGGGACCGTAAGAGGAAGCGTTTTGTGACCGAAACAGGAAAGGAGGACCAGAAGAAGAAGATCAGAACAGAGAGCAACATGGTCATCAATAACAGGAAGAAAAAGAAGAACTTGTATCCTTATAATAAAATATCTCATTGTGAGCTTATTATCATCCCTATCTATTTTAATACTGTTATTTCTGACCTTGTTTGTTTTTTTTCTTTTTTATAATTGAATTACTCAGTATAGAAACTGACGAAAGTTTACAATCACAACTGTAACTACAACACTATTATTTGAGTATAATTAGCCACAGCACTGATCATTTTTAGATGAGATGTTGTATCACTTAACAACTCGTCAGTTACGAGGAGTGGAAGAAAAACTACAAGATTGACGACACAGGATCTAACTCGGATGGAGAAACTAGAGGAGGAGCAGGAAGGAAACCACCAGGAGGTAACACTTTACCACTAATATAATTGAAAGTACCGTATTTCTCCTAAATAACGCTCCCGCTCTAATAGACGCACCCCCACCCACAAGGCTAGGGTGCAGCTATTATTTTTATGCCAGTTTTGATAAAAATTGATCGCAGTTACGATCAAGAGTTATGATTTGCAGAGACAGACACTTACCTTGCTCAGAATTTTCCTGATCCTATGCATTATTTAATCGATTGGATATTTAAATTTAGCGTGACTGTCACTTTAACAGCGCTTTGTTTACGTTATACATGACGTCAACAACAGTACATGATGAGGACGAGCTACTGGCCGGTATAGTGTAAAACAGGCAGGAGCGGGTTTATGAAGTTTAGTTGATATTTGCTATCTGTGGCGTATAGGATTTCTTTTTCAGTCCTCTTTTTTTTTTTTTTTTTTATTACTGGTATGTATATATCGGAAGAAAGTGCTGATAAGAAAGTTATTTCTTTAATTTAAACAAATTTCATTGTATGTACATATAAATTAGCAATATGCTGTGTGGATGAGCACGATCATTTACCATATTTAACAACCAAATAGAGAACGATTTTGTTAGTTTTTTTTTAAAATAATTCGTGCATGTTAGACATTTTTTGTGACATCTTATTGTTTTAAAGCCTAACACTTGAAGAACTTGCATAATTGGGTCTTAAATAGAGGCGCCCTGCCGGTAATTTGCTACACGCCCGGGCGCGTTAATTAGGAGAAATACGGTACCTTAAAAATCTACATATAATAATCAATATCTAGTTATTTATTCTTTTATTGTTTATGTAATGGTTTTTCTTGCTCTAAATGAGCTGTTGGGGCTCAAATCATGCTCGATAAATTGGCATGGATAAAAATAAATAAATAAAAAGATATACTGTTTACATATTTACATAGATTATGTGTAAGAGAGCAAAATGTAAAAATACAAAATGGGATTATTTTAATTCATGGACACTTAAGGAAGTCCTTCAGGTCACTGTTTGGGTCGCTTTGCTTGTGTATTTCTGCTCTCCCAGCTTCGTCTCACTGCGTCATGCTTCTTCTCTCAGGTCGTGGCCGTGGTCGCCGAGGCCCGAACGCCCACAGCTCCAGAGGACCGCAGCTGACGCCCGGTGGCCGCAGGATACGTACCGAACTCAAAACCAGCGCACAGATTCTGAAGCAGCGCAAGATAAAGAACAAGCAGCAGTTCCTGCAGAGCGGAGGGATGAAAAGAATCCGCGCTAAGAACAGGCAGTGGCTCGGAGAGGTGAAGAAGTCCGGTTTTGGTCGGGGGAGTCAAAAGAAGGGCAAGATGAAGAAGAGACTGTGAGAGGGATTTAAGACGTGGTCACTAGAATACCAACAATGTTTGTTAAAATTTTCTTGGTGCCTTGTGGGTTAAAGAAGAAGAAGCTGGTTTGATGAGAGCATTTCTGGACTTTTGAGGTGCGTGTTGTTTTGTTCCCGTATCGCTGGCTTCTGAACTCAATTGAGGAAGGACCCATAACGTGGGATTTGGACTTCTTTTAAGCATGACAGCAGTTTAAACACTGTTTTATTAAATACTGAAACTATTCAGATTATCAGCTGATATTCAAATACAAACATAAGTAAGACAATATCTCGCCTCCTGTTGTCATTTGAAATTTTCTGATGAGTTCCCCTGGCCTGATCAGGTTTTCCCACCGTTCTACATAAGTCACACAAATGCTTCATTGCATACAATGTTTTTGAGTGTGTGTTTATTATTATTGTTCCCATAGTTTTTCAGAAAATGAGAGCTTTTTGGTCCAAATTTGATTATTTTATTTCATGTCACTTTACTGAGAAGGAGGTTTTACCAGCATTTTATTAAAAAAAAAAAAAAAAAAGACAAGTGCTAAGAGGAAGTGATGTGCTTTTTAAACAGCAGTAGACTTAGTAGACTTAATTTTCTTGGTTCTTAAAAGAAAAGAAAAACCAATTTGTCCTAATGCAAGCCTTTGAAAAACAGCAAAGAAAAATAAGTCTTTAGAAAAATGTGTACCGATATCCTTCTCTTTATTCCATCCATCTTCTTGACCCGTTGTTCCATTTCTGGGTCACGGGGGTCTGCTGGAGCCTATTCCAGCCCATCCCAGGCGAGAGGCAGGGGTACACCCTGGACAGGTCGCCAGTCCATCGCAGGGCCACATTCCTTCTCTTTATTGCTCTTTGTAATTTTTTGTTTGACACATTGACTCTAAATCTTTGCAGAATCATTGGTTGCAGAATCATTGAAAAAATATTCTGGAGAGTACTGGGCTGTGGTGGGATCGAAAGCGTATAAGCCCCACCTGTAGACAGGTGGAAATCTAAAATCTTCTGTGTAACAGTTTAATGGTAGTGGACTGTGCTGATGAAGTTCGAGGGCTTACATAAAGCTACAGCAAACATTCATTCATTCATTCAGTCATTCATTCATTCTCTGTAGGGGATCAATGGACAATGGGTCCAAACACAGTAGAACGTCTCATTCATACTTGACCATATAAAAAAATTACAAGGTGTTAACTGTCCACTTAAATTCTGCTTAATTGGGATTTTAATTGAAGTGTAACTTTTGACAGAGATGCACAATCTACTTGAGTTGTGATTCCATTGCAACAAACACTTTCAGAAATTTCAACTAATTTGTATGAAGATGAACTCTAAGTTCTTATTTTGGGAAGTATATTGATTAGAACTGTGTTTGTGCCATTACTGATGATTCCTCATCTGAAAAGAGGTCACATTCTGATATTTTTCTGTCCTCATTTTCAATGATGACACAATTTTTATTCTTTCTGTAAAAGAATCATCAGTCAGTGATCTGCCAAAGGTTGATTTTTTTTTTTTTTTGTGTTGGCTACAAAACAGGACCACATGTACAGCAGTCTCACAGGAAGGAACATGATGAACACAAGACAGTGATTAAGAGGAAATCCATGTGGATGTGGTTACGGTGCTATTTTATGATGATATGAATACAAGCTCTAAGTCACTTCAGGGTTGTGGCTACTCCACAAAGACTTATGGCTTCCAGGTTTCTGTGGAAACGCTCTTTAAGATGCAGTAAAATAGGTGGCAGGTGGGTAACACATACCATAAAGATTTTTACAACACACACACACACACACACACACACCAGAGTGCTGTCATACTTCACAGCAGATAATATCAACATAATCCATTGTAAAGGGTAGTTTTGGCTTGGATTCAAATGATGCTGTTGCTTATAGAGTTTAACAAATGCCAGAATGAACACTTTTGTGCATGTTATACATTTTACTGTCAAAAGAGAGAAAATGAAAGTGTAGAGGGAATGAAGATTATGCGGTACCTCAGTCCAATATAGTTAGTCATAAAAGTCACTTTTACACTCATATATCCAAAGGAACCTGAAAGTAGTTGTGATAGAATAATTAATTATCACAACTCGCTTCTGCAGCCTTAGAAATCTTTCGAGCAGCTGCGAGTCCTTTCAATAATTTGTTTTCCAGCTTCCCACCCTCAAATGTTTTATGTTCCTTTTTTCCTTTCCCTTTTGGGAAGTTGATCTATGTGTTGGACAAATCCCAATTATAAAAAATCACAGACTAATAGATAATCATGTTGCAACCGCATTTGCTGGGGATGGGTCAGATTTATGGTGGGTGAATTATGAAGGAGGTTAAGAGATGTTGCTCAAAGGATTATCTGTGTATTTGTTTTACAAGATTCAGATCAGTTTATCTTATTTGAGGTTTTGTCAGATTTTGGCTGCCAAAATGAATCAAAATGTTTATAAAAAATGTAGGTAGATAAAGTATCTATGAATGTAAGCATGCCAATTTCAAATCATTTGTCATTTGTAGTAATCTGACAGAAAGTGACCTGCTTAAAAAAAATTCAATTTCTTTAAAGAACATATTGTTTGTATTCTATTAATAATTAAAATTCGTTATCACATTCACTTTCCATTATACTATATAAGTCATAAAACCTAATGAAAAAGAGTAGTAAAACAAGCTTCTTATTAAATGCAGGATTAAAAAACATCTGATAAAACCTATCTACATAAAAGCTAATAATCACTTTTTACCATTAAGTGAACTCTTTCTGATGTATTATTGCTGTGCTTGGAAGCAGAGGGAAATATTTCTATATCAGAGGAAACATTAAAAGAATTTTTTAAAAGGAAAATTTTGACAAATTTGACCGTTATGAAACTTATACAAGCCGTCAAGACAAGTAGCTTGTTAAAGTTCAACTGTAACTACATGTGAGCCGGTGTCTGGGACCGGAACTTGTGATCCAGATTCATATATGGATGACTAAAAAAAAAAAAAAAAAAGAAAACCCTTTTGACAAGGAAAGAGAAACTGCAACACAAAGGATGGCATGTATCTTTATTTTTAAGATTATACTCCATCCTAGTTACATCTTCCACAAAGAGGGATGGGCGATAAAAAGAAAGCTGGGATGCTTTGGCTGACTCGATATGTGATGGTTCTTGATGTAATTGTGATACAATTTTAGCATCACACAACAATTTATGAAAAATATGAAACATGAGTCAGACAGGCTGACGCACACATTTGACTTGGCAAGAACTGACTGACCTTAATTTGTCTGTAAGCAGGATCAAGGCTTTTAGTGAACAAATAAATAAAAATAGTAAAACGACTCCCAGACATGGAATCTGTGCCGTCTGTCCCCAAACTATCAGGGACCAGCGCCAGGGAAGGACAGTACGTTGTTTAAGATATCAGTTAATCTTCACGCAGAGATAGTGGGTCGCAGTGTGTCTTTTCTTAATACCCCCCCGCCCCTCGTCTATCTGATGGCCCCTCTCCCCATCCCGGCACTCTCTCATGCTACAGGAGCTCAGCAGTCATCAGGAACAGCAGCTTTATCTTTGTTTAGGGTTCCCAGGACTGACACAGCATCCACTTGAGATATGACAAAGAGCCAGAGCATCAGAGTCCTGCCGCTCACGTAACAGTGGGGTATAAGTGTTAAACGCTCACAGTGTGTGTGCATGTAATTTAAGGCCTTAAATGGAGATATTTCATGAAGCTTGCTTGTGTACAAAGAAGCACTCTAATGGTTTTACATTTTCAGCCAACCAATTGTGTTTGTGTGTGTGTGTGTTGTGTTTATTTCATCTTTCCTGAGCAGGCATGGCTGCAGTCTGGCTCTCCTCTCCTCTCTTCCCTCTATGCTCCCTCCAATGATAAGATTGCTGCCCTTTTTCTCAGGCTATCGCTCGCAAGGCAGAATGACCACTTGAGGAATGACAGAGCCAACATGACTGACATTATCCGCTCTGGCCTCAGCACTTTCATTCTTCTGTGGAGAAGCTGACAAGTTATTAATGGCGGGATCTCCTCAGCAGGACGCTTATTCATCTGTTTACTCATCATTTATTTCTCAAAGCTCTGGAAATGCCCTCTCGAGGCGGGTGGAGCTGAGATGTTGTCGGGTCAGCTGTTGGTTTCCCAGGTTTATTGTCAGATTGTAATTACAGTGCTGCGGCTTTGTTTTGGAAACAGGCAGCTCATGAAGACATTTGAAACAACCTGCCACGCAGATGCTTAAAGGGAACCCTGAAATTAGCTTGATCTCGAGGGAAGGAGCGTAACCGCTGGGGCCGTCTAGGGCCAGAAACTTCCCAATTAAAAATAGAACTGTCTGTCGAGCTTTTGTTGGCTGTGAGCCTTTTACAGTGAGTCGAAAAGAAGCCATATTGGCAAAATGATAAAACCAATCTGAATCTGTAAAATATGAAATCTCCGTGATGAGGTGTGATGAGACGAAATCCTGAAATTGCACAAACAGCTGAAAGTCAAAGCATCTGGTAATAGAAAATATACTTTATAAGATACAATCTGCTGTCTTTCTTGTATAGTTTCTAGTTTGATAAGACATTCCTGCTTTTATCTACAGTGAAAGATGCGTAATGAACATCTTGACATGGACTCTCCTTGTAGGTGACCCTCTAAAAATGACTCTCAGTGACATGCTTTCTGCTTGAAATGTCAAGAAAACTATTTATCAGCATGGGATTTATAAAAATTGCAGTACGTCAGAGCTTTATTTAGATTTGAAAATGACAAGGTCAGTTAAAGATATTCTTAAATTTACTGATTTATGATTGAAAATAAAGTTGTCAGCTATCCCAGCTGAATCCATAATCATAATTTCTGGCAAAACCATGCAGCCCAAAATCATGCCCTGCCAATTATAAGGCAAAAAAAATATCTTTCATTGACAGAGAGCTGTGTCTTTGCTATGATCTGTTATGCTGCCAAGCTGTAAATCTCAACGCACCCTCTGATGGAGGAAAGAGGGCTTTTCAGCAGGGACTGTTAGATCACAAGCAAGCTGCAAAGCTATGTGTGCAGCGAGATTGAAACGCGGCCAGCACGTAAAACTTTTATTCTGTTTGGATGTTTTTTTCTTTTACATTATCCCAAACATATTCCCATATTCTCCCCTGTTTTGAATATATTTTTGACCGCAACCAGTGAAAATAAAGTTTGGCGGGAACATTGTGTGGATTCCAGATTGGAAATAATGACTCCATCCCTGTGACTGCAAGCAAATGCTCTGTGTGCAACAAAAAAAAAGAAAGAAAAGCTAATGACTTGACCCTGGAGGGCTAGTTAAACCACAAACCATTAAGCCAGACTTATAAGAAAACAACAACAAACAAACAACAAAACAAAACAAATAAAAAAAAAAACTTGCTTACAAAAATGAGTGTGAGTTAATGGTGTGTGCTGGAAGGGAAAGCATGCTGTCACGAGTACAGCTACAGCCCATCAGCCCAATGGATTAGGAATCAGAGAGGGTTATTTTTGGGGATGCTCAGTCAGAAAGCCCTTATAAAGAGGTCTTCTCCGGGTGGGTGGAAAGTGGGTTATCAGCTCCACTGTCGCTTCTCGATGGGGCCAAGTCATTTGCATCTCGTCAACACCTTCCACCTTCTCTGGCAAAGACGTGAACCTGGTTCTGTAAAGCAATCTGTTAGAAGACATTTCTTTTCCTTTATATTTCTTCAAGAGTTTCTCACAAAAAAATGTGTGGTTTACTTTAACAATGCCATAAATTCAAAATTAGATTTAACTGTAAGATTAATCTATTTCCGTAATAAAACTTCAAACAAAAAGCATCAGATCAGACACCGAATGCATCCCAATCAAGGTTGTTTTGTTGATTTTGATGATTTAATCTACTGGAGAATGTTATTACCACTTCTTTCTGCTCTTTTTTTCCACATATCTCTCCTTTCCTTGTCTAAGGAATGTTTTCCCAGACTGTTTTCACCCTCTGTGAGCTGTCTGTCTCTCTGTGGCTACGCACTTCATTTGTCTTTCCAGGATCAGAGAAACACTGAAAATCTAAGTAATGACTGAACACTGAAGCAGTAAGAACACATAAGACAAACGTTGGGTAATATGATGACAGAACGTATTAAGAAAGGATTCTTGAGAAGATGGTCCCTCCAGACAGTTATCTTGAAAGGCATATTTTAAACCAGTATTTATAAACTTTAGGCACATTATTATTTTCACATCATTCCTTGATTAAGTTTGATGTTGCTGAGATTTGAAAAGTTATTAAGTAGCAGGCAGATAATTCACTTCACTTATTTACTACACACTCGGTCAGGGGGAAATTAAAATTTCAACTTCACTGACATAAAATGATCAACTGTACCAACAAGGTATTGCAAAAAAAAAAGTTCATTTAAATATATTCAATTCTATAACCCATCTATGTGTATATTTTTAAAAAGCAAAATAAATATAATTCATTTTTGCTGTTTTATTCTACTTCAACATTTTATTTTATTCATTGACGTTGAAAGAAAAGTAGTCTTTTACAGCCTCTCGCTGCAATGCACTTACCTTACCTACCAATAGATGGCGGTATAGCCATTGTCCAAGACCAGACAGAAAGGCCTTCAAGCCCTGAGCTTCACTGAGTCTCCCATCTTGGTTCAAGCTCTAGATGTTTGCAAGTGCGTTTAACATTACCATTTCGTCCAATGCAACAGACAGCTAAGAATGGAAAAGTTTGTACAACTAGCAAATAATCCATCAAGGGTCATGTAAAAGTAACAATAAGAAACAATAGGTAGCATCTTTAAAAGGTACACATTTTGCCAACATTGTGCAAGTATAGTTGCAGTCCCTTGATGCCTCATATATATATAGCCAGGTGCAGAGTGAAGAGGTCACATGCCTTACATCTGGTGTGTTGAGTAATATAAAAGAAGGCAGAGTGACCCTTAAATTGCAGTAAAAGTGACTGGAGAGGGGATGCAGAGCAGTGTAACCTTTTCCATAAGGAAAACCAAAAAATGTGATTGGTCAAACACTATTTTCCCATCTCCCACTCCTTCATGCTTCCGCCAATCTCCGTCACAGCAGATCCTGGATGGCACTCAAGGCCCTGACCACCGCCGCAGCATGGCGCCGAGGGGGTACAGTGTCTGTGAGTGTGTGTGTGTATATGGTGTGTGAGGCAGTCAGTTTGCAGGGCCGGGACCCCGGATATGTTGTGGAAGTGTGTAGTGGACAGGGGCCAGACAAGACGTGACCCTTTGGAGGAAGCCCAACCAGCCTTATAGGCCAAGTGGCTATCACTCAACACTATTTGTCCCGCCCCCAGTGTACCACTTCAAAAACACAGAAGGATTACAACTGCGGTCAACTCGTTTTCTTTTTCTTTCTTTTTTTTTTGATCTTTTGTATAAATTGCCAAATTGTAACTGGATAACCTGATCCAGAAGACTCTGATAAAGTAATAGTAAACTAATGAGAAAAGTGAAATGAGCTGATCATAGACAAAAGCTTTTTTTAAAATTCTTTACTGAACGAAAATCTTTGAAAGAGGCGTTAGTTTTCCAATTTCAAGTCTGCTGGTCCTGGATCATTTGTGTTGCTTAACTGCAGAATGTGACCTCAGTCTGTGCCATGTGGACAATATTATTCAGTAGTCTTTTGAACTGCACTGTAATTTAGCAGGCCCACTTTCTTTCATTACTCCCTATATCTATAGCAACTGCAGATCAAAGCTGATGGTTGATTTTTCCTCCTCTGCAGGTTGACCTGGGTTGAACCTGCACTTCGGACAAATGGCCATCAGGTCAGGAACTCAGTTCCGGTAAGGGTAGAGGCCAAGGGCCTGAAACTGACCCTGCAATGATGCCATTCTGCTGCGGAGTGTGTCTTCTGGATTTCATTTTCAAACAACAGCTGCCCTGCGGAGTTGGGGTTTTTGTTCGGTGCTGTTGGGTACAAGGACATCATTGATGCTGAGGATGAATAGGTAAATATTTAACAATTATAACTGAATATAAAGAGATCAAAAATAAAACTGTGCCTCAAAATCCTTTGCTGTAGAAAAGGCAAAACACATCTGGAGGCAATGAAAACTTCAGTTCAGTTGCATCTGTGCTGCCTGAAACTCAACCATTCTTCTTCAAACCCCAATCTGCTTATTTGTTTTTACATTTTTGCAGTGCAAAGTGATTGTTTACTTTGTCTCTCTCTCTCTCATTAACAACCTGTCAATAAAACTCTGACTTAAAACAGAGGAACAAGCTTAAGATGTGGGAAGAAGATAAGAGTTGGCGAACATATGAATGTCTTAGTATTTTCCGTGTCTAAGAAAAAAAAGGCAAAAGGTGCTAATTAACAGGGCTGTCAGTGGTTCCTTGAAGTGAAGAGAACTTGCCGATAACCGGAGTAGCTGATGGAAGAAACCTGACGGGCCCTTAAGCCATCTGGAACTTGTTCTCCTAAAATGTCGAGCTGTGGCACAAAATAGGGTAGGGATGGTGAAAACCTAAGAATATATCAAGTGAAATGTGACTTCAGTGTGTAACTAACAGCACTGACAGGTGCTGAAGATAAATAGGTAATAAGATTTTGAAAAGAATTCATATACAGTATAACCACCTGGATTTGATGTGTAAAAAAATTTTTTTTTTTTGTGAAATGCTTTTGTTTTCATGTTTCCAAATAATCACACAAGGTAAGAAATATAACTAATATGAGGTAATTGATTGAGTGAGGTCTGTATATTTTTGGTTAATTATGTCAAAATAAAACAGCTAAAAAAAAGATGGAGATGGATTTTCTCCCTCTGTGTTTCTTGGTCAGCTTCAGCTCTGGAGCTCTGAGGTGTAGGTGTACTATCTTGTGACTTTGGAGGGTCCGTGTAGCTCGTCTCATGCAGGTAATCCACCATCATTTTTTCATGAGGCTGTGAGTGTTCAGGAGAGACTCTAGATCTCCCCCGCTGCTTCTGCCAGCAATACATCCTGCTACACATTAGAGAACATGACAAATGCACTCCCTCCCACTTCAATGCACCTGAACACATGCCTGTGTCTTATGACATGATAGGTCAAATCTGTCGCCCTTTCAAGGCAGCTGAGGAAAAAGTGCTACAGATTACTTATTTATATAAAATTACACCTTGTACATCATCTCCTTCATGTCTGGTTTATGGTGCCTGCACATAAGATATTATTTTGAATATGTATATATTTTTTGCTAAGTGAAATGTGTCATTAATTCCTTAATGAAAATAAGTAGGCTATTCTACCATACAAAGTAAGTGTTGTAACTCCTCATTAGGCTTACATAGAGTTAAGATTTAAAGTACAGCATCAGTTCTAACTCGTAACAAAGTCCCTATCTTATTTTAAAGAAACAAAAATGTCAAAATTGCAGGAACAATAAAACCCAGGTGTATACCAAGACACAGAACCATCAAGTCAACCTAATGAATTATAAACAAAATAATACATTCTTGTGGGAAAATGATGGTTAAATTAGCAATAAAACACAAATATTCAGAAAAAGTTGAAGAAGAAGCCAAAACATGAACTTTAATAATTGACTTAAAGTTAGCTAATGGTAGCTGTCCCCTGTGTTCTTTTGATATTAACCAAGTTAAAGTTAACTAAAGATAGCTAGCTCTATAATGTTGTGATGTTAATCATATTACCAAAAAGTTAGCAGTAAAATCTAATGGTAGTTAAAATTAGCTAAAGATAGCTAGCAGTAATCTTGTTTTAGCTCAAGTTAGCTGGTTCCAGTAAACTTGTAACGTTAATCAAGTTAGCTAACGTTAGCTTGTTAATCTTGCAATGTCAATCAAGTTCAAGTTAGCATAAGTTAGCTGTGTCCAGAGACTGAAAGAAAAGAACATCACTATTTTGCAGATTTTATCAATGAAACTTAAACTAGTTAACATCTTCTATTGTAGTGATTTACCTCCATTTACCAACTGAAACCAAAGTTTCATTTTCTCAAACCACCTAGAGAGTGGTAGCTGAGCGCCTCACTAAAGAGCTAACAAACTAATCCTCCCCAAAAATAAAAACATTTACAGTTGGTATTTGAGCTTCAGATGGCTAATTCATTATTTAGCTAAAATAACTCATTTAAGGTAATATACTTGTAGGGGACTGCACACCATGTCTGCAAAAGAGAAACTTTGTCATTCTACAGTGAGATATTTAAGGTCTCTTATAAGAAATATTTACACCATAGATGTAAGTTTAATACCTATTTTGAATGTGAATATTAATATCATTAGTTACATGCCACGAATAGTTAACACATTTAGTTATCTATTAAACTGTGAAGTTCAAATTCATACTATTCTCTTTGTTAAACAGATTTTGGAGTTATTCTAGCAATTCTGATACAGTTACATCCAACCAAGCCAGGCATACACAGGTTTCACTTCAGTAGTGAAGTGGGGAAATCCTGCAGTTTTTTGTTTGTTTTTTTTAAAAAAAAAACCCATCATGTTGCAATATATGTTATATTAATCATATATTGATTCAAAAATAACAGACAGATGCAGGAACTGAAATTTCATTGTTTTGTTGAAAATGATTTTTAATTGTTCCATTTTGAATTCACTGCCAGCAGCATGTTTCAAAATTATTGGGACAGGTGTAAATTGAAATGGAAAAAATAGTGGTGTGTAAATATTTCACAGCTAATAAGACTAGTTAGCAACAGGTCATTGAAATGATTGCTGACACATAGAACGGTCACAAACTGTCTGAGTTTATCAGAAGAAAATATGGAAAAGTTCTCATAATTTATGATACCAAATAATTCAACAACATTTCCCACTGCAAAACTGTGAAATTTAGGCCGTCTTCATCTACAATAATGCATTTAAAGTAGACATGATTTGGCTGCTAAACTCATAGCAAATTTTAAATTATTCATGCTGATAAAAGCACCTTTTAACCTTGTTTTAGGTAATTAAAAATTGCTTTACAAAGTGTTTCCTTTTCATTCATATGCACATGCGCAAACACTCGTACAACAGTTGTTATGTAGGTTTCCTCTATATACGGCATGTTTTCCTCGTCTTTACAGTTACATTCCAGGGGGCACATTGGGAGGTAGTGGGGGGCTGTTGGTCTTGCAAAAGCAGACTGCGATACATGGCTCAAACCACCGATCTCTGCCAGTTCACCAATTGAGCCACAGTCACCCCAAAGCGAGAGAAAACATTGTCAGTAACCACAGTTGAATCTCTAGTGTGTGTGTGTGAGTGTGTGTGTGTGTGTGTGTGTGTGTGTGTGTGAGTGAGTCAGTGAGTGTGTGTATTTGGGGTGGGGTGGGGTGGGGGGCGAAAAACCATTCTTAAAATCTGGAATCTGTGTCCAAGCTCATTTAAGAGAGATCCTGAAAAACCATGCTATTATCTTATGAATCAAAATTAGGGATTCAGAGTTGAAATCATGTGCATCCTGTTCGCCAGGCAAAAGAAGAAAGCGTCCATTAGACTTTTTTTTTTTTTTTAATCATAGTATAGGTGTGGGTGGGTGCCCAAGGCATACTTTTACATCTGTGGAAAGATCATTAATACTTAACAACATATTCAAACTGTGAATCCAGTTAGCATCTTTTACATAGAAAGTCTTGTTTCTTTTATCTAGACAATGCCAAACCACATTACATTGCATGGTCAGAAACAAATTTTGCAATAAAATACATGTTAGAAACAGCTACAAACTGCAGAGCAGGTGAATATCTTAAATAAATCACAAACAGAAAACATTTTCCTTTCAAAATGACAGCAAATGTTCTCCTAAGTTCCTAAACTCTTGCAGACTGGTTTTACAAGAAAGGATTACACCACATATTGGTAAGTAAACCCATACTAAAGGTTTTTCAGAGTGTAATGTATG
>JAOWBL010000004.1:7950305-7973659 GCA_028564865.1 Zenarchopterus dispar | reverse complement strand
TCTTTATCTCCCCCAGGCCTGGGGTCCCTCTGGGTGAGTTTATACAGGCAGTATACACACACACACACACACACACACACACACACACACACACACACACACACACACACACACACACTACACGGATCCATGTGAGAGTCACACAGAGTGAGTAAAGGGAGAGTGCTGTCACACACTCATCTATCTCAGCTGTTGGACCATCGCCAGGTGTAGCAATCATCTGAGAGTCCAGTTCTACTGAAGTACGTTACCTACAATCTGGGTCTTACAGGATGTGAAAACAGTGCATAAAATGTATTATTAAAGACTATTATGAACATTGCACATAGTTTCTATAATGTAGAATCTTAAATATGAAACTTGCTATTGATTAAGAAGGTGGTTACTGTGTCTCAGAGTTGGAGGGCACATTCAGTTTGAGGGGAATTCTTTACTGAGTGAGGATGGCTGCATTCATTGAGACGACAGATAAAAAAATCAAGGTGAAAACCAGGTAAAGTTCGTACATTCATTCTCTTTTGCCTACTTCAATCCTATTCAGGGTCACAGAGATCTACTGGAGCCTTCCCCAGCTGATTGCTCAGGTAAGCATTTGTGTGGGAAATATATATTTGCTGGTCCATAACTGATTTTTCATTGAACATTTCCATTCTTTCTTGTGCAATATATCTCTTTAGTGAAAGAGTTATCTCTTTCATCAAGGTTTTCCAGTATCCATTATTTATTCATAGTTTTTATTTTTGGTATGGTTTATGTATTTTTTTTTAAATTTGGCATGTTACATTTGCCTAATTGAGTTTTTTTTTTTAATTTTTTGGGAGAGGAGCAAGGGGAGTCATTTTGAATCATTATTTATTCTACAATGTTGTTTGTTTGTTCATTTTCATTCAAGTTTTGTCTCCTGTCAATACTAACTGAAGACTTCTGTGAACCCAAGTTCACAGTTGATTATTAGTCACTACGTAATTAGAGCACCGATCCTGACGCAGCTACGACTTCATTGAGGAGACTCTTTGTGTCCTTTGCTTACAGCCCAGCCGAACCATTTCCAATTGTGTTAAGTGACTTTGTAGATGTTATCATTTCTGTGAAGTCCTGTCCTCCAACTACATTAGCTGTTGGAGGACCTGGAGATAGCGATTCCCCAAAGTCATTTGACTGCAGAGACACAATCAGGCTCATGCAATCTCTATATGGGCTTCTCTCACAGCTCAGCTCAAATGAACCATGAAGTGAAAAGATTGTTTCGGTAAGTGATTCTGTTTGGTTCATCCACCCAAAAGATTTTCTACAATTACAACTTATACAACTAGAACTTATACAGTATATATGTCTACATGCAGTGCTTAAAAACCAGTTTATCATGCTTGCCGTCTATCTGTTATCCTATCAGTGACTTTGGCTATTTATTGTCTTTTCAGACCCATCCGTCTTGATAGGGCGTTCTGTTAAGATATGGAACCATGGGGTGTCTTCCATACTGTTACTGTCAACTGTCAAGGGCTAGCCAACTCTTAAACAGTGTTTTTCACATTTCTGTACTTAGAAGGAAAACAGTGCTTACATACCATTTAAACATTTTATGAGGGGGATGAATGACAGAGCTTCTGAAAAAAGTATCCTGTTACATTGTTTGAGTGGCGATTTCATGTTTAAACTTTGGAAAACTGGTATTTCACAGATTAAGGATTTATTTTGCCAGGGCTCCAGTTTGTTTTTCAAGTATGAGAGAAAGAAAAAAGAAGACCACCAACATGATAGCACATTCTCTCTTTCACCCAAACACATGCTCAAGCATTCATTTACAAAAGTGTGACCTTTTTCACATATGTAGATAATAAGCTGTTACAAAAACCAAACAACCTGTCAGTGATAAGATAAAAACAGAAAAGCTGATTCTCAGAAACAAAAAAGCTAAGGAATCCTCAGTTCCCAGTTATCCTTCAGCATTCTTTTCTTTTTAAGAGCTTGGACATCCATTTTTTCCCCCAACTTTTAGAACAAGTTAACTTTTTTTCTGTCACTTGCCTACTTCTAACTTCAGGCCCTCTTACTTTTCAGCCCACCATGACTTTATTTGGTGAGTGTTGCAGCTGACTAACCTAGAGCCCTGAAGACCTAGAATACAAAACCGGGGGGGAAGAAAAAAAAGAAAAAAAGCAGAAACATGAACTGGTATGGATCCAAGAAAACCTACTGGTGAGATATTGAGTGTTTTGCTCCTCGAGGGCATGCCTGTATCAAGGTGATTCATCGCAGAAGGCTGCGCTAACTGTGTGGGGCACAATGTAAGTCCATCTCAGATGATGGTTTTATTGATGGCATCAAGTCACACGTCAGCCTCTGTGGAGGTGCTGCGCTGGAAGCTTTGCTCGGGTGGTGGAACAGAGCAACACACAGAGTGAAAGCCGGGGAGGAAGGAGGTGGAGGGGGGAGGGGTTAGAGGATGGCTCGGGTTTACTGCCACACAGACAGGCCACAGCGTCTCTCCAAAAGTAACATGCAGACCCCTGCGTTTAGGGAGATCGATACCTTGCCACAAGCAGCTAAGAGTGCCTCTGGAGAATAACATTTATTGATTTGCTGTTAGTGTTAATAGAGAGAGACATAATTTCTGTTATTCTCTGCTCAAGTCACCTCTATTTATGTTTCCAAACCAGGAATCCCGTATGAGACTGTCCCATTCCGGTCAACTTCTAGCGCAGTTATTAAACTGTTACACTTATGAATGACAGCAATTTATTTCAGCACTTTTGTTTTGTAAATATTGTTAAAACACTGATTATCAAAAGAATATAATGTTTCAGTGACTATGGTATCAAAATACAGTATATGACATAGCAAACCTAAACCTTTGATAAAGTATTTAGTCTTTTGAGAGATTTAGCATAATTCCAATAAATTATTCTCCCAAGGCTGTGGCACGCATGAAAAGTCAACTTGCTTTCCCAAAATGTGATGGCCCCATACTGCTGCTTCTAGACATATTGACCTGCTGCGTTGGCACACTGTCCCAGAAGGCAAGGAGGGGTCAGGCTGGCCTGCTGCCTTCCTAACCCTTGGGTTCAGTTGCCCCGTAGACATGCTATCGATCCCTCAGCAGTTACAAAGCTCCCTGTTGTGTATTCCTATGCTGTAGATGAGCGGCTGTGGTGATGAGGTATCCCATTGTCAGCATATAGAATACAGTTGGGTTTTTGGTCTACTCTCGTCACAATGCTGCTCAATCGACAGCTTTATATGACCAGATTATTTGTGTCCTGCTGCTAATGGATTATTTGTGACCAGTGTTCACACAACCTTGCTTAAACAAGATCTCTGATCAATTTGTACATTTTACTATGCAGCCATTTTTCATCTAAATGTGTAATATTTAATAAGTTTAAAACTTTGTTACATTGTGTGCCAATCTCTGATTAGCTTTTCTTTTACATTTTCCTTGTTTTGATCTTCTTGTTCTTAATAGAACAGACAAAATAAAGAAATAAAAAAGTATTCATGTTCTTTGGGACTTTTACTGATGAATTAGCCTGGTAATAATGCACGTGATAACATATGATAAATGTCTTTCTTTTTAGAGTGCTTGTTGCAGTCGTGATTGAAATTTGAAAGATGTTGAATCAGGTCAGCTGACTTAAAGACTTGTTCTGGATAGTCATTTTACTTCTCCTTGTTAATGTTTGCTTAACTTCTTGGTTCTGACTGCGTATCAGAACTGCTTATCTAAATGACTTAATAAACTTGGGTGCGTCTCCCCTCCAAAGAGGGAAGTTAACACTGAACTTACATTGTACAGTGCATTGTTAAAAACACAAAATTCAGCTATATCAGACTGTGCAAATTATGCGTCAACTAAATGCAGGGATCATTTATGATGTTGCCACAGAAACAACATTTGAACCGAGAAGTCCTGCTGCAACTGTTTGCAGGCTGCTCTGCAACTCTTCCAGCATGGATTGACTAAAGGAGCCAGAAGTATTTTTAAGCACCTTCCAGGAGGAAGTCTGCAGGGACTCAGAATCAATGAAACTGGGACTCCAGTTAGCCTTGCTCAACTGCAATGGATCCAGTACCCTCAAGGAGCAGGCAGAATAAATGTGGGTCCCACCAAAGTTCTGTCATTCCTCATTTCAGTTCTGGTAGCACTCATTTCAGTTATTGTTTTACTAGCAACACATTAAAAGAGAACACTTGGACAGATTTAAGTAATATTAATGATCATCATAGGTTAGCATAAGCAAAGCCAGCCAAGCTAAAATAGCAAAGTGTGATGTTGATAAGGTGGGTGTGTTCCAGCTGGCTTCTTAGACCTGGTTGTTATGCCAATTTGCAGCATGACACTGCAGTATGGTCAAACAGAGGCTACAGTCTTATCCTTTTGGAGGGAAAATAATAAAGTACTTATATTTTGAAAGTTCCAACTCCAGAGGGTTGTTGGAGAATATTAAAGAACGTTTTTTACTCTGTAACTTTTTTTCATACCATGCATCTTTGCTAAGGCAGTACGGTGGCTTAGTGGTTAACACTGTTGACTCACAACAAGGAGCTTCCTGGTTCATTTCCCCGAGCCAGACAGGCGTCTTTCTGTGTGGAGTTTGCATGTTCTCCTTCCTCCAGGTATTTCCGCTTCCTCCAAAACTCCAAAAACATATATGTTAGGTTGATTGACAACTCTAAATTGTCCATAGGTGTGAGTGTGAGTGTGCACAGTGTTTGTCTATATATGTGGTCCTGTGATGAACTGAGGACCTGTTCAGTGTGTGCCCCTGCCTGTTGTCTGTAATGAACTGGGCTCCAGCAGACCCCTGTGACCCTGCAAAAAAGGATACAGTGGGTATAGTAAATGGATGGGTGGATGTATCGCTGATTAAATTTCCTAGTTAAGTTATTCAGTATGGTAAGTTAACTTGGGTGTGTTGCATCTGACTGCTTTGACTTGTTCGTTCCACCCAATTTTGTTTAAGCAGAGTCACTGCTGCCATGTTGGTACCAACATACTGTCCCCCCACAAGTCTGAACAACAGGCTTCAAAAGGTACATTTCCACTAGCTGGGGTTCTGGGTAGTTTTTTCAGGGGCTTGATCATTGACACATGTCTCCATTACCAGGAACGATTCTGCAAAAGAGACCTTCAGGAACCTTTGCAGGGTGAAAAATGTTCCTGTAGTAGGAGAGGTACTCAGGCGAGCCAAGCGAAACTGAGTCTCTGCTGACTGGGTTTTCTACTAGCAGGAAATTATGTTCAGCCCTCTTAAAAACATAAATTATGTGAACACGACTTATTTTAATCATTTGGACTAGAAATATTTTACTCCATGGAAATTCCAAGAAAAAAACCCCCAAAACAATAGATGGACAGACCTTAATAGTGTGTTTTAGCAATGAAGAGGTCCAGCTTATTTGAATTTATGTTTCTTTTGCAGGATTCTTCTTTTTTGTCTCCTTTTCTGTTAGCCATTTACAAACCACATAAAGAGGTGCATTAGTGGCATCACAGGGTACGCAATAACATTTGTTTGGTTGGTTCTTGTTTGGCACTCCAGTGTAACGGAGACACGCTTGGTGAAGGGGCTGAGGAGATTCCCCTTTGGTGGGTTTACCCCAAAATCCCCGCTAGTGGAAACCACCTTGGGAAACCTATGGGAGAAGTCACAGAAGGTTCATCATTATGCAGTCAACACTTAAACTTGGGAAATATCACACAACTTCAGAACACTGTCCTCTAATATTCTGAATTATAGGCGTCAGAAAATTACTCTTCTTATTATATGTTGGTATTTATCCTCATATTTGTGTCGAAATCTGTAGATGAGCAATAGAGATTTTCCCAGTTCAAGGATGATTTAAATGCTTAGACTAATATAGTTTAGAATCCACAAGGTTTCAAAGAGAGCTACAAGTCTAAAGGTGTTCCTTATGGAAAGATGACGCTACCCAGGAAATGTGAGAAAAACCTATTTTCCATGTGCCATTACCTACAGGCAGTACCTGTAATTCCTAGAGACTAAAAGAGAAATGATGGGAGACTGTTGTCTTATCAGCTCTAATGATGAGGCAGCTGGAGGTCATTTTCCAGTGGCCCAGCTTTGACATACCAACACTGATGATCTACTCTGCCTCGGCTCACCAGGACAATGACTTATGGGACTTCTATGACCATTTATTCAAATCTAATATGATGGCTTTGCAGGACAAATGCTGTAATTTCACTCGGTCTTGGTTACCTTCCATGTAGACCTAAGTTGAGAGCAGTTTTTTGATTAAAGATGTCCCAACATTGCATGACCATGAATCCTTTTGGTTTTATGAAAACATAATTTAAAATCAAATCCTGATTAATGTGGGCCATGATTAAAAAGACTATCTTACCAAGATGTCTTTATGTACTTGATAAATAGATGTGTGTTCTTTGCACTAAACTGGACAGCATAACTTATACTGCACATTACTTCCCTGAGTTAAACTGGCTTTTAGGATAAGGATAGTTTGAAAGTCATAATTTAAACTGTCATGGGAAAATAAACCTCTCAGCTGTTTCTGCAAATTGATTTGGCCCTGATTCACAAAGACTTTCCACAATATTCTTTAACATGGTAAAAACAATTTTCGTAATATGATCCATAGCAGATGAGAGTATATTAATATCCTTTCCTTTTATTCTGCCTTTACATCAGCCCATTTCTTATGTTACGGTCTCAGCAGCAGTTTGTTAACTTTGTATTATTCTTTTAGGCATTGTTCAAACGATTAATCACTACCATATGTTAGAATTGTAGTTAATGTTGTTAGGTGTACTTTTGTAACCAGTCCTCCTCATGTCAGAATTCATCTTTGGAAATATTAAAGCTGGAATATTTTTTTATTATAATTTTTGTTTAGATTACTGTTCACTTAAAGCTTTTTGGATGTTAAGACTCCTATATAGTTGGAATAGTAAATAAAATGTATTTATTTGAGACATAATTTCTGAGGAAAGCATTTTTTGTTTATATTTTGTTGGAAGTTTGCTTTTTAGACACGTATCACTTATTTTGTCTCATAAGCTCCTTTACAGATATGAATTGCATTACATTAATTAAATTACAACTCAGTGTTTTGGTGGCATGTCTTATATGGACATACATGTTTTAGTTGGGGGCATATTCTCCCGATCAGCAGCTGCATTTATATGTAACTTGTAAAGGCGGGCTTTAGTGCTGCTCTATATGTCATGACAAGCATAAAAAACATGTGAATGGATGAATCCAGTCTGTCCTAAACAAATATCAGCCATGTAAATATATGCTTGTTAGTATAGAACTGAATCAGTGGTTATATCAAGTGATTATTATAATAACACTTCACATTAAAGTGACTGCTAAATGAAATGATAATTTAAAGGTTGGATTACTGATTGCTGTGGGACACTCGATGAGGATGTGAAGTTTACCAACATTAACAGCATCAAATTCTGAGGATGGTCTGTTAGATGTACTTATTTTCGTAAGGCCTGCAGTTGTCATTCAAACACTGATTTAAGGATTTCACTCTGATATGCAGTCATGTGCCGGTGGTCGCTTGCCACTGTCCAAAATCGCACAGACAGCAGTTTCAGTTTAAATCTTCATATGCTTTGCTGTCTGACTCCGAGACACTGTCTGGTTCTCAGCCTTTCAACACCGCACCATCCCTGTCTGCCTCCCTTGGAGGACGCTCCCTGCCTTCCCCATCCTCCTCCCACACTCTCCCCAGGACTCTGGCCAGGAGTGGTGCTGAAAGACTGAATGGTGGAGGATGGAAGGGTCTGTTCTCCCACGTCAGCGCTCAGGTCCCAGGACTTGTCTAGGCTGGCGGTGCAGGCTACAAAAAAGAAAAAGAAAACAGCGGCTGTGCGCAGATGCAAATTTCACTTCACAGTGATGCATGTCTTTGTTGATATGCTGGACATCTTTACATGAACCAGAAAATGTGTTATCTGATGAAAGGCTCTGCTAGCTCCAGACTGACCACCACTGTTATCCCACCACAAGCATCAAGCCAGGTAAACATCACCCCTGGGAACCTATGTAAAAGTGTGCAATACTTTATTTTATCTGCCACCAAGAACAATATTAGCATTTACTTTCTTAAGTAGATTGTCCAGATGCTCTGTCGATTGAAACTCACACTTGCTCCTCTTTATTAAGAATAAAGGTTTCCAGGAGACCTCATTTCTTTGTCTCTTCATTTTACGTTTGTCTTTTTGAGCTCAAACCGAGCCCTATGACATGATGTCTAAGTTGGCTGTCTGAAGGTCTTCAAAAGGGGGCTTCTAGTCACTAAGGAAAGACATAAAGTTGCGAACTGTTTGACTCTTTGAACAGATGTTTGTGACTCTTTCAGTAAATGGATTTGATTCTCTGGAAAACCCTCTTTGTTGCGGGCACTCATTCATCTGTGGTGATCTGTGTTTCAGTACATCTTAATAAAGTACCCCCACAACCACCCCAACCCCCACTCCACCCCCACCCTCACCCCACATCTTCCAACTCTTAGGAATGCTCTTGTTCTTGCTCTCTTCTCCTTTGTCATGCGGGGCACCCAGAGCTGTGATTTGTTTAGGTTTAAGATTTAAGGTTGGCCGAGGCCATGACTCATCATTACTCTGAGATGACTTGTTTTAATTTTCTTTCTGAAGAAGTAAAAAAAAATGATGTTGGGTCAACTGAAAGATACTAGAATAGAAATTTACTGCTGACTCAGTGTTCTTGTACTCATTTGAGGCTGAAGGCATTATGATAAATCCTCACATGTAAACATTTCCCTAAATGACATCATTTTTTATCAGTTAGTAGATAAAAGTATGATTTCTCTATAGTCTATCCATCAGTCAAGATGTACACTCATGAGCCCAACAAACCATTGATGTACCAGTGTGATGTGTCATTCATTATACAGGCTTTCATTCATTAGACATTCATTTGTTTTCCTTCTGACATATCGCCAGATGTTCCCCGGCTGACCATGATAACTGAAGCAGTGGCCAAAGGTTCCAGCTCCTCCCTTTGAAAAGCTGACCCGTTCTTTAAATGTTTAAAGAGCCCGTTGCATCATCGGTTCTCGCCCACACATGCATGTTTGGGTGAATCTAGAGAGGGAGGGGGTGTGTGTGTGCATGGGGGTGGGTGTTGTGATACATCATGTGTTTAAGCAGTGGAGGGGAGGCCTGGGTTGTACGGGGTTAATGACTGGCCCTTTCTGTGGGCTGTACCGCCTCTCGGAGAGAGGATAAGACTGGCGGTGTAGGGGCATCCAGAGCGCAGGGGTCACATCAGTCACATCAAAGGAGGCAGGGAGTCTGGGTCACTGTGTTTGGCCATGGGGTGGTGGAGAGCGCGGAGGGGTAGTTGGAAGGATTGGGAGCAGGATCACAGGCAGTAAAGGAGATGGACAGGCCAAGGGATGGAGAGAGACAGTTAAAAAAGATGAGCAGAACACAGAAACAAAGAGACTGAGAGGATGTGATGAAACTATAATTTTCTTGTTCAAACTCATGACACCTGTTTTTTTTTTAAAGTTTTTCTTGTTAACTTTCCTTTGGTTTTTAGCTTTCAACTGTATAGTTAACAAAAGTTACCCCAAAAGCCCCTTTTAAAATCAACTACACGGCACAGCAGGGAATATGCAAGTGTTGGTAATAACATTGATGGCTTTGCCTGATTCAATTATTCTTGTGAGCCCTGACAGTACTACAGCAAGACAGCATTCACAAAAACAGGCATCAAAGTGAAAGGACTGAGAACAGGTCACCAAAACCTACAGCTAAACAAAATTCAGTCCTCTGAAAGGGATTTGTGCTTGAACATTAGATCAAAAAAACGTAATGTAATTCCAGTTGTAGACAACTAAACTCGAAAGTACAAGCTTGTGAAATTGAACAAACCATCTAATGATGCTTTTTTTTTTTAAGAAAGTGTTTTTTTTGTCTACTTTAACATCTGGATTATGTCCCTATTAGAAAAAAAAAAAGTTTGCCACCTCTGTGACAGAAGTATTAGCAGTCATGACAAAACCATTATTCCCTGATCATAATCACCAATGAGACCACAGTATCCCTCCTCACTTCATCTGAGCCTCCAATCCACTGGAGGATGGACTGTTAAAGTCCTAATGTCACAGAAGATACTTTGGTTTGTCATAGCAAAACATATAAATAACTTAGTTCTTCTGTTCGTTGTTCTTTTCTCTTTAGCTACTGGAGTTTCGGCAGCTCTGGAAACAAATGGGACACTAATAGGGACTGTGCTCCAATTTCTTTACAAAGTTTAGTTTTTGTGCCTTTAACTTGTTAAGCATCAACACTATGTTAAGGTTCAATGTGCATTTTACACACAACTTTTGAATGAAAATACATCAAAAATGAAATACTGTTTACTGCACCAATAACCAATAATAGCTTCACAAATATTTCACTTGGACCTCTATAGCACCAATTCACATGGAAACCCAACAAACTTTGCAATTCGGTTAAATCCAATGATATCCCAGTTCAGACCATTTCACTGCAATTTAAATATGACAATCCAATTCTTTACAATCCAGTTCAAATTCAAAATCATTTAAAAGAACAGCGTGGCTATGCTAATGCAGGATATTTATTGTGAACGTTATCGTCGTCAATGGAGGTCGGTGTGGAGCTTTGACAAGCAACATTAGCACTCAGCAGGCGGTCGAACACATGACATTCTTGGTACTGAATTCCATGCTGGGTTGACAAATGTTTTAGCATGTTGCTAGTATTTGCACCCTTACATGATATTATTGCATTGCACTGATAGCACACGGCAGAATTTTCGTCCCGTTTGGTGAAATGAAGCCAGGTTTTTGACCGCTTCCTTCTTTCCATGACGCTCCCTCGTGGTGTGGTGGAAGGTCTGAGTCGTCGCAGAGTGTGACGCAAAATCGTCTTCTTCTTGTGTGACGCAAATTAACCGCGACGCAAATTTTCTGGAAAATCGGAAAAGGTCGTGCAGGGAATCGTTAAGAAGAATCGATAACGTTGGAGGCGTACAGTTCCGATGAAATGGATCAGTTGGAACCGGTTCTCGATTCTCATCCCTTGTGGCTAAGGAACCCAACAAACTGAACTGAATCTATAAATCTTCACTTCGGTGCAAGTCTTCATTCTGGGCAAGCATGAGCCGACAGCAGAGAAGAAGAAAAAAAAATCCAGGATAACAGGAGGAAACAACAACAAAAACAACAACAGAACCCACCCCAGGGAGGACGGACATCTACCTTTGAGGTCTGAGCATCACGCACTGTCAGTTTCTGTCATTTTTACCTTTGAATTCAAATGTTTGAATTTTTATCCATTCATTTGAATCACGTGTGACGGAGAAGGTAAACATATAAAACATGCAGGACACTAGCCTTCTAGGGATTCCACTAATAATGGATGTAAAAGCAACGCTTGTAGAGGACTTCCAAGTCCAAACTGAAACACCAGACATGGTGGTGGTTGACAACGTCCAGAAGAAAGAACTGGTTAATGTCTACAAGAGGGAGAATGTGAAGTTTAGACAATGGGAAGGTTGAAAATGAAGTTTATTTGGGCTACTTTTACATTTGCCATGTATAATTGACTAGTTCATTTTATTTTATGTAGCACACAATATGTTTCACATAATGTTCTTAAATTGTGAAAAAAGGAAGTTTCTGAAAACCAGCATATTTATGAACTAGATATAAGCTATTAAATGGCAAATGTAACGCTGGTCCACAAAAAAACAAAAACAAAACAAAAAAAACAAAAAACAAAAAAAGAACTCATTTTAATCTGAAATCAGTAGACGATGATGAGCCATTTGATATAAACACTTTTCATCCAAACATATTTGAGATAAGTTCCAGACATAAAGATATAAAAATGACTGCTGAATGAATCTTTAGAATATAAAGGAAACTTTCTTTAACTCTTTCTTTCATAAGCAGGGTGAACATTTATTTTTTTGTATTTTATTGTAAATGATCCTTTGGGTAAAAAAAAACAAACAACTACTTCCTGTGAGGGAAAAAAAAGTAGAACATATTTCCACATCTGTGTACCCTTTGACTATTTATCTTTGAAACTGATTCACAGTTTCACCTCAAGAAATTTTAAAAGTAGTGGAAACACCGCCTGGGTCTGCATTAAATGCAACATAATTGAACTCCTCAAATCAGTCTTGAAGAGTCTTGTAAAACATGATTTACAGTCAAATGCTTCAAATGGTTAGTAAACACACATGTGTGTAAGAGCACTGCTGGGGGTTGGAGCTCTTAAGGGGGATGGGATAGGAGGATTACCTAGACTGCAGACATTTAATCCCTTAGATTATCTACAGGATAAATAGATGCTGAAAACAATAAAGAGTCATTTTAACATCAGAATTTAATTGATGTTTACTAATGTCATGCTGTTTGCGCCAGACACTAATATTAACAGATGAAACTAGTTAAACTGATACAAATTATAAGGGAAAGCATGTTTATGTCAGACTACTTTATGGAGGTATTCACACAGCATAACTCTTGAGTGAAATAGTAATGGTGCTAAATTTGCTGGCTTTCTGTCGAGATGAAAACACTTTGCTCTCAAAACTCCAACAACGGATTCTTTCAGTTCCCATACATTTACATACATGTAATGCTGTAAGTAGAGCAAGACATGCAACACACTGCCCAATCCCGACTTTTTTTAAATCAAGTAATTGCCATCAATAAGCCTAAGAAAATCTTAGGGCATTTTAGAGAAAAAGTAAACAAGTCCAAATAAATACTGTCCAGTACAATTAACCCTTTACTGAGCAAAGAACCATGTTTAGTAACTTCTGTCAGTATAAATGCTATGAATTTATTTTTTAAAAGCTTCGCAGTAAAAAGGTCCTTTGATATTGAAATTTTAAAATTGACTGTCCTGTAAAGCATGAAAATATTACCTCCTTAAATTCTGTATTTTCTTAAAAGTCCTAGTTAAGACTTCAGAACCTGTAAAATTATTTTTGTACTATTTTAAATTAAATTTAGGATTTAAATTCTCTACAGTCAGGCCTTATTTTAATTTTGTACGGCATACTTTAAAAAAAAAACATGTTACATATGCAGTGCATGAGATCATTTAATTTGAATAGTATTTTCAGACCAGAAGTATGATTTTTTTTTTTTAAACAATTATTTTTGTTTAACATTTTTTTGTAGATGGAGCAACTGATGCTAAAATCAAATGGATTGGATCTTCTATAACCAGTTTCGGTTTGTTTACCCTTGATATTCTGAGGACATAAATTACAGAGACTACCATTACCACCTAACATGAACAGACAGCACTGCAGATGGACAACACTATCTGATAATGATGACTTTCTGGGAAAATTAGGAAAGTTTATTATTTTCATGTGAATCGTGGATGTCAGCCACACACTAAACTTTCTTTACACTCAGTAGTCAAGTTATATGGAGCGGTTTAAAAGCCTCTTTTTCTTCGTACGGGGCTCAGCCATGTTGCTCTGGATGCCAACGTGAATACACCGGAAATGGGAATGCTTTGATTGACATATACCACCTTATGTCAATCAAAAGTTAGAGTCTGTGCCCAGCTCCTACAGGAAACCCCTGCCAAAATATCTGCAGAGCTGAAGTTAGATGTTTACAGCTGGTTAAACCATTTAACATGTTCTCGGTGATGAAATCAATCCCCTTTAGCCAACACAGGGTTTGTACAAATGACCAGGTGCTCCGCTAATCTCGGTATTATGACGATTACGGATGAGGAAGTAATAATGGCTAGCCATTGGCTGAGCCAAATGTCAATTAATCATAACGATAGCAAAACGCAAAACCTCCTATCTGAAAAATTCACTTTCCCGAGGGAACAAAATGAAAAGTTATTTTCTCGAACAATTATATTTTTTAATGATCACCCAATAAATGTTACACCGTGTTGCAAAGTGAATATTAGAAGATTTTTTCCTCCATCTAAAAAAAAGTCATTTTGTAGATATGAGCTTTTGTTTTTCAGCTATTGATATTAGAAATGAATTTACAGCTTAATATAAACTCTCCCGGCGTGGTACACAAAAATTCACCCTCCTCAGAGTTGTTATGGGTGTGAAAAGAAACAACTGAAACCCAAACAGTTTTTTCTTTTTTTTTTTTTAACCAGGCTGTAAATATGTGTATTTCTACTCTAAATTTGGACATTTTAACATGGGAGTCGAGGGAGATTGACTCACCTTTGGAGCCAGCCTCTAGCGGCCATCTGAGGAACTGCAATAAGTCTTAACTACGATTCTCAACCCTGACTTTAGATGGTCGGCACTTGGTATCAACTCACTTGATGTGGATACCAAGACCATGTTAGCTGGTATTAACTTGTCTCCTGATCAGTGTGAAAAGGGTTAAAGATATTTTCATAAAAGCATACCTCTGCTATAGTCGTTTTGGGTAAACTGGAATAAATAACTACAAAAAACTGTGGAGATGGATGGATGCATGCATGGACAATTTGTTGTAGCACTCTAACAATGGTTCACTGCTTTTATTCCTTTGGTTCAAGCTCTTCATTTAACTTGAGTTGAAATGATCAATAAATGTTCCTCTCCAAACAACATATGTGCAAAATTTGTGTTTTTACAGCTCTGTGACATTATCACCAATTTTGACCCTTTTGGCCATAAAAAGTAAATCTGGAAGATGAAAATACAACACACATCTTTTTTTAAATTTATTGCAGATATTCTGTTATGTACATGTCTATTTACACAGTTATCTAGTTTTGTTTTTCAATCCTATTTCGACACTTTTGACAGCTGTATAGTAATCTCTTGTTTTACGTGTAAGTACGATTAGAAAATCCTATACAATCATAAAAAGCAGGCTATAAAAATTGGACCAACTATCTCTGATATATGAAGAGCAAGCTGATTTACATAGTTGAAAAATAAATACTATTGACAAAAAACATTCTAACACCTACAAGGACTTCAAAATGAACCTTTATCCACATGTAAAACGTACCTCTAACATACACTCAGCTGCATGGTGAAACTGATCTTTGATTTGTAATGTGTATCAAGTAAATGTCATTCGCATTTTCAAATTTACATTCTATGTTGTGTTTGACTGCTACTTCACATGTTTGATTGTCTGAAGTGCCATTTTGAGGAATATTATACAAAATATTTCAGAGCACACACATTCACTGTGTACAAGATGAGACTGCATAAAACACACGTTTACCATTTGTCCAAAGATGAAGAACTTTTTCAAAATAAGCAAGGTTTTTGTTTTAGAAAAAGGGAAAAGCATTAATTATTATTAACTTTTAGGTGCAAAATAATGAGTCTACACTGTTTTATTGCCACACCGGAGTTGGTCTTTAGATATCAAACTATTGTAAATGAAGAAGCAGTGGATGACTCAGGTAACTGTACAGCTATTGTAGGTTAAGCTCAAGTAAAAGGTTTTGGATGTAAAAATGAGACCTTTTCACTTTTATATGTGATATATGCTCAAGAAAGTGCTACAGACCAATTTTAAAATAGCAGGTAACAAAAAAGAGAAACTGTTGAACCAATGATGGGAATACTATTAGTTTCTTAAAAATGATCATATGAGAAGATATCTCGCTTTTTAAAAGTAGTTCCACTTTGTATTATTGCATTTCCCAACTTTTGTTTCCCAGTTGAGCTCAGTTGTAACATTAGGAGCAATGACGAGTTTCGTATAAATGTGTTATATTAAGACTGAACCATATTTAGGAATGCTAAGCATGTTTCAGTGATGTTTGCATGTTTAGCAATGTTTTCATTGTTGTTTTAAAGATGTTAAATACTGATAAAGGATTAGCACTGGCCAGAACCTGTGATTCTGATGTACATTTCAGAGTCTGACAAAGCGTCACTATATTTTCATATCCACCTGTAGATCTCTAAATATGTGTGAATGATCACAACTTATAAATGTGTGTTGTTCCTGGCTACAAGGGTAACAGAAAAACCTTACAGTGAGGGGAAGCCACCAACAGCCCCATCATATTACTGATAATACTCAATGTGCTGATCATTTTGTTCCTGCTTAGACATTCAGAATTCACAAAAATCTGAAATACTGTCTAACCATGTGATGAACTGAGGTATAATTGTGATATACAGTTGTTATTAATTGTTCATTTATAAAAATATTGTAGTAAATAGGGATCTTGAATATTGGTAATAAAGTTTTACTTTCTGCCTTTTAGTTTATTTTTTATTATAAGACACTGTTTCCTTGAATATTTTGCTGACTTCTACTGCCTCACACAGGACACTACATGTTATATTTTGTTGATATAAAGTTTGCTAGTGAGTAAAATTTAATATAAGATGTATACTGTTTTGGTTGACAGCAGGTAAGGTATCTGGATATCAACAGGCCAGAAGTGGGTAGTATTGAAATAGACATGTTTCATTTTGTTTTCTAGATTTAACTTGAGCCCACTGGAGTTCAACATACCCTAGAAAGTGAACGTTATTAAGTAACATTTTAAATATTAGACCATCAGAGTAAATATGGTTCAGGTTCAAACTTCTCTTCCCCTATTCAACCAATGCTTTAATAGTGTCAAATCTATTTCTACACTTTACCAAAAGGACCAAAAAAAAAAAATGGCTCCACAAATTTACATAATTCCCTCAAGTGGCTATCGATGGGGCTACTGCAAGAAATGTACCACCTTTCAGAAAAGCAAGAGTGCATGCAACGTCTGATTGATAAGTCAAGAACTACTGTATAGTATGATATCACATTCTGTTCTCAAATCTAGCTAAATGCAGAACAGTTGTTAAAAGGCATCATGGCAATTAGTGGCTCCATTTCAGCACAGAAACCAGCCTGATGGAAAGAACTCTTACTTTGGCTTTTCAAGGTGTTGTTGGTGTCATGGTCTGCATTTCTGCACTTGTGTTTGGCAGTGACATTGCTGTTACTTCACTTTGCTAAAGAGAGAGTCTGCCTGAAGGGTTTTTAGCCCCCCTCAAAACAAAACACAATAAAACAAAACAAAACAAGCAAACAAAAAACAACTACTTAATGGGAGACTTTCACCATAATCATAATCACTGTCATAATGATAAATAATGGGGAAAAAGAGGTTTCTGATGTGCATGTAAATGTACTAATATAGTAAGATTAAAAAAAAGTAATATCCTGTTTTGGACAGATTTAAGAGCAAGCATTCTCAGCAAATGGCCACAACAAATACTTACACCATTTAAAAAAAATCTTATAGCACTGTCACAACATAAGTAAACTATAAAAATGTAAAAGAAAAGCAACAACTAAGGTTAATGTGAAAAAGGAGAAAAAATATGTTTCTGCAAATTTGTGACATGAATACAAAACAAAAGTTTTGAACTTGATGAGAAAAAGCTGAAAATATATTCACTGGCCACTGACATCCAAAAACAAACAAACAAACAAACAAAAAAAGACAACTCTGCACAAGAATAACGTCCACCTGGAGGCTGCCGGCCAAGCATCCAAAGCATTTCTGTTCTGTTTAGTGTCAGCGTTCTCTGCACTTGAGCAGTCTTTGTTTGTGCTCTGGTCTAGCTCCTCTTCATTAATGTTTATGTTGCTTTCTTATAAGTGCAGACACTGTCACAGCTATTTAAGTGATAAAAGGCTTCCTCTTCAAGTCAACACCACCTTACGAACATCTCCTGTTCTCCATGAATGACATGGATCTCTTTAAGATGAACACCCACATGTTGTCAAAAAATATAAATATAAATTCACCTACACCCAGCTTATTTTGGTCCTTCTATGTCTTTTCTTTTTAATATTTGTATTTGTTGAGTGGGGAAAAAAAAGAAACGTTTGTTTTAGCTGTTCTCACTCCACTCTGGCATGATGCTGACACTGTGTACGGAGTGGTACTGGTGTGGCGATAGTGTGCGCGGTATGCCATGTGTGTAGAGGTATTCGTTTCCCTGTAGGCCAGCTGTTGGCGACTGGATCCCAGCCCCGGGACTGCACTGGCGGCCCAGAGTCTGATGGGCCATGGAGCTCTGGTACATAGCCGCGTGGTGGCCGTCGCCCAGCTGTGGAGAGGCGTGGCCTCCCACCCCACCCAGTCTGGACACCAGAGACCCTGAAGTGAAGTGAGCGGAGAAGTGCTGGTAGGGCAGTCTCTCCATCGGCTGCATGGTGGTGACAGAACAACTGCCGTAAGGCGAGACGCTAGCCCATGTGTTACAGCTGATGTCCTCCAAACTGGGAACGGGTTCGGCTCCTTGCGAGGCGCTGGCATACATGCAGGCCTGCCGCTGGCTGGATTCACTGCGGTAGGGCCCACTGGCGAGGCTGAGGCCCTGGGTGTAGCCAATTGGCCGGTAGTAATGGTCCTCCTCGCTGGACGAATTTTCCAGATAGGCTTTCTTATAGCTGTGCTCACCTGAGTGACAGTCGTCCTCCACTGCAGGAAGAGTTAACAAAAGTGTTAGTCAAGAGGAATCGGCCAGCAACGTAAAATAAAAAGGGGAAAGCGACTGTGTTAGTTATACTCAAGTATATATTATTGTCACCATCTTAAAATAATGGCCTTAGTAATATTTTTCTCAAGTTTTTTAGAAAATATGTTCAGTTGTTCTTTGAAAAACTTCAGAAAAATATGACCTAAGCCATTAGTTTTAGAGGGTGACCTTATAATAGTCCACTGTTGTCTTTCAGCTTTTTTATTTAACTCTTAAAATCAAGATCTTTTCCACTCTTATGTAATTTGATAGATTTCAAATGCTTTTACATATCAACAAGGACACTTTATTTATGGACTGACTATTATGATTTGACTTTACCTGCATGGTTATTATTCCTTTAATGCCTGACATATAAAACCCTAAAAAAAAAATGTTTAAATTTGAAGTATTTTTATATATTGAATTGAAAACGCTTCCAATTTTGTATTTAGCAATTTCCAAATAATTATTGTTCCTATCATTATAAATAATTAAGTAAATTTATGTTTTATTTTTTTTGTTTTTATTTTTAGACTTTTTTTGGTGTGCATAAACTTTTTTTTCTGTCCTTATAGGGTGTTTGGGGTCGTTCAGAGATCAAAAATTCATGTATCAAATAAGATACATCCAGCAAGGATTCTGGTTGGGTTTTGTCTTGTGCAGAACGTTTTGCATGGCCTCATAATATATAAGGATATTTAGGAGTACTCTTTGTGAAATGTACATCATTAAATATAGTTTAGTGGAGCACTGTCTTTAAATTAACAACCAAGCAACATCCTGGCTTCAACAGTTTACAACACTCTAATCATATTAGGAGTAATAATACTTTTTGAAGATATTAGAAAAAGCCACCCTTCTTTGTTCATATTGATGACATATTGGAACTATTTTAGTGTCCTTTTCTAGTTCTTGGAGCAGATTAGTGATTTACCACCACTATGCCGGGGTACACTAGTGTGCTTTGGGAAATGATCCAATTTCACTTGATTAGTACAAAAAAAAAAAAAAAATGTTTGGCTAATACAACTTTTGTGATCTTTGAGTGCCTAGCAGGAAAATTAAATGCTTTTCCATGTCAGCAGGTGGCTGAACTTTAATCAGTATCTTCATCTAAGACAATAGAGATGGATGCAAGACAGGATGTGACAAAATGTGCATTTCTGGGAGGTGGTGTGCAGCAAGATTTTTTTAAAATCCCAAAAATGTGCCATGCCTTTAAAAGTGCTGAAAAACGTTGGAGTAGATAATTTCCTAAACATGAAGGGAACCTTTCTGTGATTTGACCAGTGATGTTAAATGAATGAATGCAGCGACGGTAACCATCACTACAGAAAACTTGTAAACACTGATAAGATGCCGCCCATATAAACAACAGTTCTCGATGCTAGCATCTAAAATGTTAAACAGTAATCAGTCCGTATGTTTACAATTTAGTTGAGTTAAGACTATTGCTTAAATAATTAGACTCCTTTGTAGGGAAAGGTTCTTGAAGACCAAAGTATGTCAGACTCCACTATGATATTGCATGCATTATCATGGTGGAGTGCATGCATATGCATTAGTACTCTCTTTAGGTTTATTAGCATCAGGCTTTTCCATTTGACCCAATACACCACACACCAAAACAACAATTAAATGCTTGGTTTGTCAAACTGAAAAGTGGCAAATGGTGAATTTGACAGACTTACAGCATTTTACATTTCATACGTCCCCTATATTTTAATTTCTTAAATTTTTAATTTATTTTTACTCCTTCCTTCTGTATCAGCTCCTTCCAGGCCCTCTGGGTCAAAGTGGTAACTGTGCCGTCCCTTTGACTGCTCACAACCAGGTATTAGCCCAACTTCAGCCATCTATGAGAAGTTTGGTTTAGTCTGATTTTAGTTGGACTAAGGGGTTTATGTTGCATTTCAGTCTACTAATGCTATAATTTATTTACCTGTAGTGCTATGTAAATGACTCAGTAAGACTGTATTGGGTCTAACTGTGATGGAGGAATTACAAAGGAATAACTTTTAACTCATTCAGCAACCTCTTCATGTCTGTCAAATCACTAAATGTTCCTATCAGCAGTAAAAATGCTACCAGAGGGGAGGAGCTGAACATCTCTGTGATACATTAAAAACCTCCATGTTAAATACAGCCTCTTGTAGGTCAGAATTGTGTGATCTAATCATCCTAGAGTCCATGCCGCTGCAGTCTCCTACCTTTCCTCTTGATGCAGTGGTACTCTTGGCCATGCTCATGTGGCAGGGGGTAGGAGCCCGACTGAGGCAGCATGTCCTGTGAGGTGCTTGTGACCCCGTTCTCGCACTGGGAGTACTGGGAGCTCAGGGTGCTAGGCGTGGGCATACCCTGGACATCCCCGCTGAACGGACTCTGGCTGGACCCAACTCTCTGTCGCACCGTACTACGAGGTACTACTGGATATTCCTTGGTACTACGTGCATAGACACACACACATGATAATAATTATCTACAAGTAACCTTGTAAAATACTACTGCATATGTTACACATGTCCAGAGCACTTAGTAGTTTAAATCTGTACATTTCAGTCATCACAAGACCTGTTCTCCAAGACAATCAGCAGCCGCTCCCACCCAGGACACACAGAGACAAACTTGTCCGCAGGAAAACACTTTTGTCAAAAGTTTAGCATTTATTTAAATCGTATCTCTGTACACACAATCCATCAATGTGCCATTTTTATTTTGGTTCTTTGATTTTAGGAATAGCTTACGCTGACAAAGCAGCCTGGGTTTGCAACAAGCTCTCCTCCTAAAAGTGGAACCAGGAGCAGACGTGCATTGCTTACTGTACTAAAAATGCTCGGACAAAGGAATGCAAGAACGATACTGTGGTTTGGACTTGTACCATAGTCTATATACAGTATTTGCAGGTTTTGATCTCTGAAAGGCCTGAAATGCTCAAAACATTGCATTTAACTTCATGTGTGTTTGGCACAAATTAGCATTTAGCTTAAAAAAAATTAAATGTTCAGCAACTTTCCACTGCAACATAAATCACATTCGTCAGAAATAAAAGATCAGATTGTCCTGTGGCTCAGGAGGGAGGTTACAGAAAGAATGCAAGATTTTGACACCTTGAAAAACCAGACAACTTTTCCAAGTTTTGTCTGATTTGGGTCTTCTCATTTGGAAACCTTCAGTGTCTGTTCTTACTCCCCCAAAAACGAGGGGGTTGGGATTTTTGAAACCAGATTTTCTCCTTTGAAAAAGTGTTTTCCATGCAGTATGGACTCATGCTCCCTCCCTCATCTGGACTGAATAACAGAGAGCAAAGTGGTTGTGTACGGCCTCGACTCCCTGTCCAAGCGCTGTCCACTAGTTCAACACATATGTACATACATATACATACACACACACACAGGCAGCAGACACATAAGCAGTTGGAACATCAAGCTCTGTGGAAGAAAGATGTTACAGCCATGTTTCAGAGGTTCTGCCAGATCAGCCATAAAAGTCTTTAGCATGAAAACTGGCCGGTGATCAAAAACTACACTTACATCACTGAAAATAACACTCACTGAAACTAACACTCACGACTGGCTTGCATTTGGGTGATTGGGGGATTAAAGAGGGGCTTGTTAAGTGACATAGTGACCAAGATGTCAGTAATTCCTGCCTAATTGAGGTGACATTTATCTACTTATCTGACATCATTCAGCATGTGTAAATATTTCCAGATTTCAGAGCCAGGGATCAATTAAAGATTATGAGCAAAGTGTCTCAAAACGAACAAAGGAACACTTTAACTGGAGGTACCTTTGCATTCTGGACATCCGGTGTAACTCCATATCATCACTTCCACGGAAGCCTTTCGCGAACGGGTTGTTCTCGATCTTCAGCTGGGTGATCTGAGGTGGCGGACATGCTTTTCGTTAATAACATACACCGAGCAGTAAAAGCCACTTCTTGTACGGATTTTTTTGCTTCATCACAAGACTGAAAGCAGAATTTCAAAATGTGCATCAATATTTTCTGATAAGAAAGGTCGCCTTAAATGGTTTTCAGTAATTGCAAAATTCTCAGACACATTTTCTATCACAGCTTTTCAGCTCATGCTTATAATATTATTAGCAAACTTTCATAAAAGCACATTTCCTTGAAAGACATTCTGCACACTCATGAGAGAAGCATTTAATCCATTTCTTTATGTTCTCGTGCAATTATCTTTGTCAATACAAAGTGCAGCAAATGTATACTTTCTTTTATGAACAAGCCCAGAATTTTAAGTTAATCCCCTAAAGAGGTCAAACACAATCCTGGGATATCCCTCTCATGAGCAGTGGTTTCTGGCAGGTAATGAGTTGGCAGTTCTGACAAGACTGGAGGTTTCTATGCAAGCTGGCTAACACCTAAACCAAACCTTGTAAAATCTATTATGCGACACTCTTGAAGCTTCCTGTTAACCCATGCAGACTGGCAGATCCCTGACGTATTGTTTCATCGTTTCAAAGCTTTGGAATAAAAGAATGTTTAGAATTTATTTGGCCTTTCACACTCTGGACAATTAATTACCATTTAAAAATGTTAATCTGACTTCAGTGGTCAGACTTAGAACATAAAATATTTGTCAAAATGCATGCAAATATGTGCAAAGAATAGCAGTTTGGTAAAGCTGAAATTGGAGACAAAAAAAAAAAAAAAGACTCAAGACAACCAGACAAAAAATAAATACTTATGACTAAAACTTAAATAACTTTAACTAGCCTGCATGTCTAAATTTTGCCATTAAAAAAAATGAAGTCTGCACATATATATATATATATATATATATATATATATATATATATATATGTGTGTGTGTATATATATATATATATGTATGTATGT
>JAOWBL010000004.1:7918422-7929362 GCA_028564865.1 Zenarchopterus dispar | reverse complement strand
AACCCACAGTTTATTGCATTTCCTCATTGTTGAAGGTCTGTCCTGTCGTCCTTCCATGAAACCCATCACTTTTCCCTCTTAGTCTTATTTTATCTTGTCATAAATAAAGTTTAAGAAAAAAAAGAATTTTTTAAAATCCCTATTATTTATTATTTCTGATTATATTTGATGTTGTGGCAATAACAAAATTTATTTAAATAAAAAAACATAAAAGATTTTTAGACACCTTGTGCAGTTTTGACCAGTGTTAGCAGAGTCTCTTTAAACTGTATTATGCTCCTTTTTAAATACTCCAAATAATGTGCAATAACTCTTAAAAATTGGCTTTGCAAAAGCATAGAAAATGACAAGCAAAAGACTGTTACATCTAAAAACATGTTTTAATGAGAAAAGTAAGCAAAAGTAAACTTTTGTTTGGTCAGATAAAATCTCCACAAGTTTCTTGTTTAAGGAAACATTCTGATGTTAAAACAACCTTAACACTATTATTAAATGGTAAAGAGTGAAACATACATTAGTAGAGACCAAATTGACGTAAACGGAAGCAGTTTTGAGTTAGAACAGGGTGCCATTGTACAGTAAAATTAATGTTACCCCCTACACACAAACCAGTGCAATTTTAAATTTGAATTTTATACAAAAAGTAAAAGTGACTCATTTTATAAGAATCTTCATCCATTTGTTGCTATGCTGTTATAAGTCTGTCTAAGTTGTTGCTTAAATCACTGTCAGTTGATGTAAAAGGAGGAGAGTTCATGGCCGTTAATTCTAAAAATATACAAGTATCAGTGCTATGGAGCAGAGGAAGTCCTACATTTTCAAACACAGAATCTGTTCTTAGTCAAAAATGCTTCAATTAATGTTGTTTTGGGATCTAATGAAAATTTACACTCTTTACATCCAACAGTAGACTTAAGGTTGTTTTAACTCTGAAATGATCCTGTAAATAAGAGACTTGAATTGTGTTCCAAGCCAACAAAGCATTTCTCTTGTTTATTTTTCTCATCAAACTATAATTCGACATATAATGGAAGTGGTGTGCTTTAAATTTTTATTAGACTGTATTTAGGCTGGACCATTCCTTTAACAAGCATCTCGTCTCGATGAACAGTTTATTTACTGCTTTATTTCTTGATCTGCCATTTGGGACAGACTTTTTTCAGTTAACAGCACAACAATCCATATTTAACAATCCATACTATTATTAAGTTATAAAAGAAACAAGTAAACAAAAAATAATGTTTTGGTGTCTACATCTTTGTAATAATTTTTTACTTAAGCTTCAAATGACTATGCTTTTATGAACATTTTACAAAGTCCTGCTACTGTTAAGAATTGAATTTTTAACTAATTTGAGCTGAATGCAGCTTTGATATTACCTTTGACCACACTAACATTTGAAGTGAGTGACGTAGACAACAGTTCAGGAGAAATACAGCCCAACTCTGATATGTAGTGTTTTGAGAAGTGCCGTTCAGTCCCAGGTCCCGGGAAACCTGGGACTTCCACCCATTGCTTCCCACCACACCTAAAAATGACTCACCGACTCTTAATACTGACAAGGGAAACAGAGTAAAGAGGAAGAGAAAAAAGTAATGTTACTTTCACGTCACTAAACTCTGACAAAACTAAATTTCTGCTTCATTGCTGTCAAATCAGCTGGGCTTAAAGAACACTAACAACATTATTTTGGGATAGCGTTTAAAAAAGGCCTTCCTTTGTTTTAAAAACTAAGAAGTTTTGAAAAACCTTGAAGTGCTGCTGAGCATCTTTATGCATGTTGAATTTGAATATGCAGAACTGGTTTGCAAATGGCAAGTGCTCCGATTTCTTTTGGAATTCCTGCTGGTGCTCTAAAATCATGTCTGTGCAAGTCGTGTTGTATCCCACTTGTTTCCAGTCTTCCAAGAAAGTGGTTCATGCTTGGTGATGATTTAGGTTCCTGCTAGCTTTTAAAATCTTCTCTGCATTCATACACAGACTGACCAAGGTAACAGGAAGTCTTGGCCCTAATTCTGTACATGCCTGTGATGTAGTGAGTCACCTGATCAGTCTCCAGCCCCCATCGTGTGCCAAAGTGTCTTTGGGCAGGACATTAAAACCAATGTGGCACCTTTTTTTTTTTTGCCCCAACCACCACAGTGGCGATCTCAAGTCCAGATAGATGGGGAGGGTTTTAATTAGGGAGGATAGATGACAAAATGGCACCCAGCATAAACCGAATTAATGATCTCCAGTGATGAGTCCAATAAATAAATAATATAATAAAATGCCATGATTATTTTATTTTATTTATTTATTTTTTTAACAACCAATAGCAGACTGAAAACTCTCCAATCCAACATTTACACTCAGGAAATCATAAATCAAAGCTTCCTTTTTTCCAGTCAGCTTCAGTAGCAACAGGAAAAGAAATCCTGAAGCTGAAATCCTGCAAAAACTCTGTCTTTGCCTCAGTTTCACTGCAAGACTGCCGTCCCAATGCGCCTTAACTCCCAGCTGACCTTAGGCTTTCTTTACTCTCAGACAGAACACCAGAAAATCTTTACTCTTATTTTTGCAAGACATCTTAACATCTGTACCCCATGTTTACACTTGTGTTGAATGTTTTCCACACAGCTGCCTTGTCTAAGCTCGGTGATGACAAACAATAACAGCCATCGCTGAGAGTTTGATGGCTGTGTTAGTGAATTTACAGTTTCAGAAAGAAAGGTACTCCATGTGTCTCAGATCAGTGGGGGAAAACTCATCTCTTGACTTGGGGGAGTCGGATTTCAGGGCAGACGTTCAAGGGCAATTCAGATTATTGTCTACGGCCTTCTAGATGTGTAATACTCCTGTTTGGACGGTAGAGTGCACTGCATCCTCATAAAAGGGCTTACTGCCATGACTATCATTATTTACCTTACCTTCAACAAAAACAAAGAAATCTGGAGAAAGAGAATACACTCATGCATCTCATCCTAGCAACCTTAAAACATAATCATTTAAGTCTGGATGTAATTTTCCTCTTTGTATTGATCTCAAGATCTGTTGTGTACTCAAAAGACAGGATTACTCCTACCATGTTTCTTCACTGCAGATGTCTGAACATATTTTCTAAGTCTCTTCACTCAGCAAATGAAGGTGGTTGGAGACTGACGCAAACTTGGTTGTTGCACAAGGAGCAGAAAATAGCAGAAATAGCTTCTTCATTGTGAAACTTAGAAAAACAACCCGAGACCAAGAAATTAAATCAAGATGTTGAAGGATACAGTAAGTAAATGCATAATGAAATTCTGGGGGAAATGTGGAAGGGGGCTGGAGGGTGTAAATGTTGTTATACTTGTTTGTATTTGACCAGTGAAGGTTTAAAGAAAAGGGTCAACAACACCATTTTGGATGCATTCAGTTAAAGTGGGTGAGACAGACTTCTTCACTGCCGTGTAGTCCTGTGAAATTGCGTTGCCCATTTTTCAAAAGTTACTTGTCATTTATAATTACATTCATAAGAACACATGCAGGCAGAAAGGTCTGTATGAGTGAGCAGGAATCTGTTCTTGTCAGATATGTGCATAAATCAAAGCAGTCACCCTGTATTCTGCTCTGTGTACAAAGTGAGAATTATCTGCCAGAGATATCATAAAAATACCTTTCTTGTCAGACAACAGAGGGATTACACTGAGAACAATAAATTACAAACAGAAAGCTGGGGACTTCAGGAGGACCGACTAGACTATGGAATATTTTATTTAAAATGCTGTAATTATGAAGCCAATGACACAAAGATTTAAAAGCTGAGTTCTCATTATTTTTGATGAAAGTCATCTTTTCTGCCAGTTACACTGCACTGCACCTGGTTTATTTTGGTTAAATCATCTTTCAGCATTCTACAGCCACGAGTTTAGCCTTAGTGCAGTCCATAGTTTAGCATGAATTTGATTTTTGTCTCTTATTATAAATCTCTGAAGTTTACGTTTAGTACTAAATATTTCAAAAGATCACAGAAATATGGAAGTTCACTGTCAATGCAGTTAAACAGATATTATTTTTTAAATCTATATTTATTTATTTTAAGGAGAATTTGATCTTTAAAATATAAAGAAATGGAATTAAATGTCTGATGGCAGACTATCTTGCTAAAAAAAAAGCATAATAAATAAGAAAAAAACCCTCACATAAAAGCAAGACAGACCAGTATGTCCAATTACACAATGAAGAGATCCAGCAGTATATGGATATGATTTAATAATCTTATTGTTTGATAGGAAATTTTGGTTTGAAATAAATATATATATATATATATATATTTTAAAGCAAGGAATAAGACCTGCATTTTAATTTCCTGACACTAGATGGCGCAACTGACCGTCGCTAAAGACCATATCAGCCTTAAAGCGACCTGTCCAATAGGACGGTGAAGCCAAAATGAAATATTAAAAAAAAAAAAAACCAAGGCTGTTGAGTGAAGGCCAGTCCACAAAAACGTCTTTGTCATCTGGCGCTATAGTTAACATCCATTATTCATTTCTGCTGATTTAGTTTGGCAGGTTAACGGAGATTTACTTCAAAACCTGGGAAGCACTTTCTTTACCTTTACAACTAATAGGCTATAGCGTTATGATTAGTCTCTATATTCACAGAAAAAAAAATTAATGAGCTTGCAAAAAAAATGGCGAGTCCTTCAAGGATACTGCAAAACATTTTCTTTTTAATAGCTGGATACTGTCACTGAGTTTCTTCCTCTGTTTTCTCTCAAGTATTGATTATGGGCCTTGTGTCGTGATTCCTTACAGTGACATCTGAGATCTATAATGTGGGATCAGGCTGTTCAAGGCACAGGGCTGTCAGCCACCCGCACTGATTTTAATTTAAAAGTGTTTGCAGGCTGTCTTTGGCGTGTGGAGCAAATTCACCGGGCAATTGTTTATTAGTCATTACGTCCCGGAGACTACAGCATTTGCATTAGTGACCAAGTCAAACTAATACTTTTATTACTGCCCCGTCCTCGAGCTCTCGCTCAATATTTGTCCTTTGCTCTGTTATGCAGCGCGATTAATAAAGAGGCTCTGCAGCCGCTTGGGGGCGTCGCATCAGGGTACGATTACAGACGCATTGTCGCCTTCCGTGCAATAAAATGGAAGATATGCCCGTGGAAGGCGCCAGGTGAGCAATAAGGAGGACCAATTGAGACAGTTTGTATCATGTTTACACCTATTCACCAGCGCCAGCCTTGCTACACATTAATCAGACGATATACAAACAGAGATATGGCGTTGATAAGCCCGTGACTAGAGGTGCAATAGAGGGTGTAATCAGGGATGGTGTTTTTCACTCTGTCCACAAGTAACACTCCTGCCGGCAGTGTCACGTTCGTCTGAGTCCTCTCTTGCTTTTCAGCAAAGGTGAAGGAGCGCATCTGCAGCTCTTTGAATGAAATGCACCTCCGGAAAATTACCAATAAATATTTGCTTTCGTGTGTAATTAATGTCTTTCCTACTTTTTTTTTTAATATACAATTTATTTACAACAGTAGCACATGTTGTATTATATTGAAAATGGAGCCTTTCCTTCCAGGTTTAAAAACTGTCATCGTTCATTCATATTTGATAATTACTCTGCCTTGAAATAGAAACCATTAAAACAATTACAAAACAAAAAAAGAAAGAAAGAAAAAAAGGAGACAGTAATTTGTGGTCCCTGGAGCAGGTACGGGCACCTCAGGTATGAGCTCCGGATCTGAGATGGTTTCGGGGTTTGGGCTTATTTCAGATGGACTCCTTGAATGCAACACAGTCTGTTAACGTCACATGAGTTTACTGAAGTGGACAGAGACTTCTGTAGCCCCCAGTCCCACCTCCGCAAACCAAACAGGAACGAGGTAGCAGTCATGGAAGCCCTCTGAAATTATAGAGCCACATTTATTTATTTAGTGAAAGTGGTCATTTCTTGTTTAAGTTTAGCCATGTGCGACCCCTATAACGAGGTAAAACGACGCATTCAAGCACAAACACACACATCGCCCATACACACTCTATCACTCACACACACAACTAAAGAATTGATATTTCAATATTTTATTGAAACTTTCAAGAACACGATGTCGATGTTGTAAACTAGGCATAACTCCAATACAACATAACCCACTGACAACTTAAGAAAACACACAGAAAAAACGAAACCTTCATATTTTTCCTTTATGCGGCACTTTTACGATCGAGTTTGCAAAGTATTTTAGAAACAGAAAAAAAATCCACTTTTGTCACACGTCAACGACACTTCTTCTCAAATAATAATAATAATAATAAAAATTAAAATGAGAATAAAGTTGTTTTTTTTTCAAGCCTTGGGTGCAGTGCGTCGTCGCTTTTCCATTCGTTTTTAACAGTAGCACTTCACACACAGGGACAACAAGTGAAAATACAATGGCACATGAGTGTGAATAACTAGCTCTGTGGATATTTGGGAAGGGTTGGAGCCAATATTTTAAAGGGGGTATGAATGTAGATGGCAACAAAACGATAATAGTCCACAAACTATCTTTACACAGGTGTATCGACAATAAATTAAGAACAGATCCCTAGAAACGAACTACTCAGTTGTATTTACAGGCATTAACAATATGAAATAATTACATAAATATTCTATATATCCCTATTTACACCAATCATCAATACTACCTTTCATTTTTTTTAATATTAACTTTAAATTTCTGCTTCCCTTTGCCGGTTTGGGCGAAATTCCGCATGCTTGGGCCTTTTATTTATTTCCCGGAGCACCAGTCATTCCATACGCCTTTTCATTTCCAAAAGGTTTAAAGGAAAAAAAAACTCATTTTAAAATTAATATCCTAATCAAAAGATTTTCTTTAAGCAAATTAGTTAATTATATTCCAAAAATTTCCATACTTTTTCACTTTTTTTAAAGTATTAAAATAACATTGGATTACGTTTTAAGAGGGCATGCAACAAATGTTCAATCAATTCTCGGCGTACAACAAAATACAGCAGTCTTTTAAAATGTAGGTCAAACGGTAGTGAATTCAAATAAGTCAAATCAATTCAGAGTGCATAAGAAAAGCGTTTCTCCTTGTGTGAAATAAGGTTATAGGAGACAGGACACAGCAGCAACTTCTCCAAAATCTCTAAGTCACACCCATGTCTAGCTTTAGTTTCAATACTTGTACGGTATTCAAATGACAGAGGGGGAAAACGTTTAATTTAACAAAAACAAAACAAGAGAGAGAAAAGTAGAAATATACATATTAGATGTGTATTAAACAAAGTGCATTTCAGAAACTAAAACGTCCACAGTTCACGTTTTTAGTTGTTTTTTTTTTTCCTTTTAAAACCTGCATGAGTCTGCGAGGGTGTCCTCCTATTATTATCCTAATGTCTTTATCAATGTCAGCACGCTTTAATTAATTGTCATGACAACAACGAAATGAGAAGCAGGAGGGCTGCTCCCAGAAACTCCTAAGGGGATCCGCTCCGTGGCCTGTCCTGGTTCGAGTCCAGTCCGCTGACCAGGCGCTGGATGCTCTGCAGCTCGTTGGCGGCGTCCTTCTCCGTGCAAGTTTTTGGAGACAGGGACATGGAGCCAGAAGACAGCGTGGACGAGTGGCTGGTCACCTCCGACGTGGAATCCAGGGTGACAGCGGACGCGGGGCTGGCCGGGACGATGCCGTCCGCTTTCAGCTCGCCACTGGCCATGGACGGCATGGCGGTGGTGAGCAGAGTGCTGTCCGGTACCGTCATGGGGAGGGAGTAGGGGCTGTACCTGAGTCGGGGGCGCACTGCGTTCAGGAAGGGGTGCCGGTGCACCGAAGAGGAGGCTGCGGACGAGGCTGCCGCAGCTGCGGCCATGTAAGTGTATGGATAAGGGAACAGGCTGCCAAACGGAGACATGGCAATACCCTGCAGGTAAATAAAGAAACCGAAAGTGAGTCACAAGAGGGGAGTCATGGACGCATGCAAAACTGCTCACACATTTTTACAAGTTTGTATACCACAATAAAAGAAAATAAAATCTGACGAAAACTATCGGTATGACACATCTAAATTTGTACAAGGCGTGCGTAAAACGCGCACACAGATTATTTTTAAAGTGACATGCTTTAGGCTTTTACTGCCACTGGTTCAACATGAAGCTCTTGCTGGGAATCAGTCAAACCATTCAGTTGGAGGTTTGTCCCAAACAACCTACAAGAAAGCTTTACAGAGCTAACACGTAAATTTCTTTGCTGCTTGCTCAAGAATTTGAAATGCAAATGATGGTTCTTGATGCCTGTGACTGCCATCAAACGAGAAAAGCAGCAGATAGGATACTTGCTTTGACAATAAATGTACAAAAGACACGTTTATTATCTATTAAAACATAATATTGTTTTCTTCTCTGAGACAATGAGGCATTTTAACACCCTCCGCCCCCCTCCCCAATGTGGCTCTAAAACCCAAACCTATAATGAGCTGACGTCAAAAGATTGCCCAACACCTCACTCGTTTTCAACGCAGTTTGTAGTCTTTTTCTTAGAAATGCTAATTCTAAAATCCACGAGAAAACAAGAGAAACCCAGTAAAGTTTGGTCTAACAGTCAAGCAACTTAAGAATGAGTCAAACGTAAGAAGGACCGGTGCACTTTCCCACAGATGTGCCTAAAACGTCATTACATTAGTTCCTGAACTTTAAAGGGATCCCGCCGCCCGCAAACAAAATTAAAATTTGACACTTGGACTTCCATGTCCCAGTCTTTTATAGCTGTATGAGTCACAGAGGAAAATAAACAAGTTTTTACCTGTGATGCCAAGACATGTTGCTGCAGATGGAAGGGCAGGCCTGGTGTCCCCGCCAAGCTTTGCGGAGGTGATGCCATGCTTGTCGTGTCCATGGTGCTCACCCCTCCCGAGGACACCGCTGCCAGCAGTGGCCCCATGCCTGCAGCCATGTTTGAGAACGCACCCCCCATGCTGAACTGACTGGGGTGCAAGAGGAACGGATGTGCGCTCCCTATGTGATTGAAAAACTGCTGTCCCGTCAGGCCCGCTGGAAATCCAAAATTATGCAAGTGGTTGTGGCCTATGTGTGCGCTTTCAGTCTGGACCGTCAAAGGCACGAAGCTGTCCTTGCTTATTGACCTACATTCGTCCGTTTTTGATTGGTCCAGGTTCGGGCTCTTGAGATCCTCTCCTGAGCGTGTGGTGCTGGAGATGACCGTGATGGGGCTCTGTCGGGAGTCTGCTTGGCTTTTCTCAGTTCTGGGCCCGCTTTCGCGGATCCTGCCGGCAGAGTCATTGTTAATAAAGGGGTTCCCCTTCGCTGGGCTTGCCTCGTGGTCCTTCCCATCCTCCGTCGTGGTGGAAATCTTACTCGAGTCCGGACCGTCTTTATTGTGCCCATCTTTGCTCTCGTCGTCGCTGTCCTCATCGCTGTCGCAGAAATCTGCACACAAGTAGGAGGAGTAGAACATCAGCTGCCTTGCGCCACATCGGTCTTGTGCACGGTGCTTATTAGGCTACAACAAAATGCTGGTGGCCAGTTCGGTGCAGCGGGATAGTTAAGCAATTACAACATTTAAACATATCCTCAGTGTAACAGTACATAACATTTTCATGCATTTTTTTTAACAGAAAAACCATATAAAGCAGGAGAATGACGTGGTTACACTGTGATGACGTCAGTCGTGATGTTTACTGTTCATTTCAATTAGTGCAGGGAAAAGGTCCATGTTCGCCCCATGGGTTGATAAATGATCAGCTATTCAAAAGTTTATATTCAGGAAGTTTCCTCTTACAGGCTGTGCTGAATATACTATAACTGAAGCCCCCCTCATATAGCTAATTTTACGACTCCTGATGGGGGGTGAGACTTGCGGTGGGGTCCGTCGGCCTACCTTTCAGGTGTGGGGGGCCCACCGTAGACACGGCGGGGGACGAGGCCTGACCGAAGCACTTAAAGGGAGCCTGCTCGCCGGAGGAGTCGTCCGAAGCGCCGTTTTCCTTTTTCTGCTGCTCCTCGTACGAACGCATGGATTGTAGAGCCAGCTGTTTCCTGTGAACAAGAGGCCCAGGTCATTACAGGTGGTAGCCTCGGTTCTCAGGTGAAGATCAATATCCGCAGCGCCACTTTTCTTTTCTTTTCGGAATTAGTGAGCTCTTGTCTATTAACCCATTTAAATGGGATGATATAGACTCCCCTGTGGGTTAAACTGTAAGCTACAGACACAGTTCTGATCCAGCAAAATCACTCAGTTTCTCCAAGAAATACACGATCCCTTAAGTTTTGTTTTCTTTATTTTTTCTCTACCCCCCTTCCCCCTCCCCTCTTACCTCTTTTCTCGTCTCCCATTACCGGTGTCACGGAATCCTTTAGCAAAAGGGTTATGGTCGATTTTCAGCTGGGTTATCTGGAATGAGTGAAGTCGTGTGTGAACAAAACAAATACAGTGAACCTTCCTCGAAATAATCTCATTCAGCCTAATGTCAAACACCAAACGTTGTGCTTTAAAAAAAATACAATTTTTAAAAAAGTTTTGGAGACAAGATTAGTTTTGTTTCAGCTAAATGCCACACAGGATAAACACACATTCAACAAAACGCTGGCGCGCAAATATGCACAAACAGAGCGCAGATAGTCTCTTTTGCACCGTTTTCCACGAGAAAGACATCTGCTGCTCTGTTTTAACTTTAACAAAACTTTGCTTCCTCACCACTTCCTCTCAGTCTAACCACGACATTGGGAGACGTTTTCCGATAATTTCAAAGAACATTTGAGATTTAAAAAAAAAAAAGTATGTATTCAATCCTCTTCTTATAAAATGTTGCAGCAGAGTTTAACTAAATGCCCTTACTTTTCTCCTCCGTCCCCCTTTTCCCCCTCTCCCCCCAGCTCTTTCACACACACACACACACACACACACACACACACACACACACACACACACACACACACACACACACACACAC
>JAOWBL010000004.1:7883343-7918322 GCA_028564865.1 Zenarchopterus dispar | reverse complement strand
ACACACACACACACACACACACACACACACACACACACACACACACACACACACACACACACACACACACACGTTGCACGCGGCGCACACACGCAGACAGTCTGGGTTGGTGCCAAAGCCTTTCCACGTGATTAAATAAATGGAAGATAACCTGTATAACATTCCACGGAATTATTACTTTCCTACCACAGGCTGGTGAATGTAGCACTTACTCGCAACATCACCCCCTCATCCCCTCTCAGCAGCTCCCGCTCTCCCAGCCTCAAACAAATGTGACGTCTTTCATATTTTATGACAACAAAATGGTGCAGAGCATGAAAGGAAGCGCGTTTGACAGGACAGGGGGGACACACACCAGCCACGGCACAGAAAACGCCCGCGATATCCCAGCGCACACAACTATTACTACGCTTACCTTGTCATTTTGATAAGCCGTCACGGCGATGAAGTCCGTTTCAGGGAAAACGTAAGTCCTGAAGGTGCTGTACGGCAGTTTGAGAATATCGTTGGCCCTCACGATGTGAAACCGAGGCTGGTATTTGTGCATGGAATTAAGAATAGTCTGAAACAGACGCCGTGACATAAAAAATAGTGGGCTACGTCAGAAAATGCGCAAACAGAAAAAAAAGTCACTACTTTGCAGCGTGTATCTTGCATAACGTATTCTGGTAACATTTAATTTTGAATTAAAAAATTAAATCGAAGGCTGTGTAAATTTGTAGGAACAAAATTAGTATTAAAAATGAACATAAGGTTTGAAACATATATAAAAATATTGACACATTATATATATTTATATAATTATATTTATATATTACATATGTGTGTTCGCGGGTGTGTGTATATATATATATATATATATATATATATATATATATATATATATATATATATATATATGAATGAAGCATGCACTATCTCTGCCAGCTTTATATAAATCCTACATATTCCACATAATAAAAACAATAATAACAACAACAACAATAATGATAGTGATAATTTGATAAATAAAAAATTGACATACATTAGTTGAACTTACAAATCCATGCTTGTCGGAGATGTTATTTGTCAGCTTGAGTTTGTGAAAATTGACGACTTTTGACATCCACTGTTCACCAGTAGCTGGACTGTCCGGGTGAATGTACATCCTCTTTGGCATTTCAGGGTCGGCCTTTCCTGCCACCATCCAGCGGGAGTTATGAAATTTGTACCTGCAGTCGTCGGCTGCAACTATATCCATCAAGAGTATGTACTTGGCCTTCTTGTCCAGGCCAGTACACCTCACTTTGAAGGGGGGGAACATCCGCCTGAAGAAGAACAAGAAGAAAAACAAACCTGGTGAGCACTTTTTAGGAAGAAGTTAAAAACATAAACAAAAAGAAGCTGCAGTCATTTATTTTAGCACGGACTTAAGACGTCTTTTCGAAGATTTTAGGTTTCAAGGAATCATGTGATGCAGCCTGCTCTCAGTTTACCTGCAATGCGGCCGAAAAAAGTGCGTAAAATGTTCTGTTTTTATAACTCGAAATGAATTTATTGTTGCTGTGTATACCCAGAAGATCATCAATAAGATAACCTATGCTAAATGAATTATGCTTTGATTTTTAACGCCTTTGAAGGCCTGCATACAACACCCGCTTTTGCTTACTGTCACTGCCACCATGACAAAAAATACAAATAAAAGAATGTAGTCTGAGATTAACGCACTTAAAGCTGACGTTAAGGAAAGTAAAGGAAGTTTGGACACGAAGGGTGAGAAGATTAAGAGCAAGCCGTGTTTGTATGTCAGAACTATGTATATCCCTGAAGTTGAAACCTAATGTAATTGGATGCTTAATGCAAATAACAAAGCAGCTGCATGCCCTAAGTCTTATTTTAATATATTTGTCATCACTAAAAACATGTTTGTAATTTTTTCAACATATATTTCTGGCTCCGAAGGCTCAAACTTAATAACACGAGGAGATATAACTCCATTCATAAACTGTCTTGTTAGTTTTTTTGTTTTTTTTCTGTTTAGCCCCGAATAAAATTTGTCGACCATTTTTGGTAGTTTGTTGTGACTCATGCCTTTATTTTGCAGTGAGGAAAAATACTTGCTACAGAAAGGTCGAATTATCATGCCATTTATATAACATTAACTGTCATAAGTTAGTCTGCTGGTGCGTAAAAGATTAGCTACTAGTATACCAAACACACTTCTGTAAATTACTTTTTTAATGCACGCAAACTCAAATAAAAAGTGTATTTCACCTTCCAGATTTTGTGATCACCATCTCAGTGCCCTTTTTGTGGAAGAGTTCCCAAAGTTCCTTAGCTTCCAGGTGCACTTTCGGGTCGTCCTCCACCTCCTCCTCGGGCTCCAGCGTCTTCAGAGGCCTCAGGTGGGCGGCTGCAGCCTGGTGCCCCAGCGAAGAGAAGTGGAGGCCGGTCTCCGCGGCCCCCATCAGCTGGTCCATGATCGGCTTTCCCAAGGCGCCCGGCAGAGACAGGGAACCGCTGGGAGGGAGCGCCAGGGCCGGGAAGAAAGGAGGCTGGTGACCCAGCATTGCACTCATGGCAAATTCCGGACCCCGGTGAGGTATAAACGGATGATATGCCATACTTGATCCTTGTATGACTGGATCTCTCATCAGGAAGTTCATCCAAGTGCAAGCAACAAATGTAGACGGCTTGTTGGATGGAGCAAATTTTTTCTTGCCAAAAGCAGATAGGTATAGCCTGAGAGCAGCAAGTGGTGTCAAAATTTAAAAAGGAAAAAAAAAAGGAAGAAAGAAAAGAAAAAAACTGAACTCCTCCTACAGCTCGTCAGGAACAAACATCCAATATATTTTCTCAAGTTGAAAGGAAATGTATACAGTCCTTTGTTGGGTTTTGATCAAAACTCCGCAAAGTAGAACACAAAAATGATCTCCATTAATCTTCAGAAGTGCTGCGACGCTGATTTTCTTCGGAGGCTGACGCGCATCGGACACCTTTCAGTTTCTCACTGGCTTTCGGACATTAGTCGATTTAAACCAACTGGGGTGAGTCACTTAATTGACTGCGGCGCATTCTTTCTCTTCTGCTGCTGTTTACCATATCGGCATTCCTGTTAAAAAGGGTTCCTTCTTATTGGCTTCAGTCCTGCTGCGAGGGCGACGTGTTGAAATATTTCGATAGCGCCGAATAATCCCCCTGCCTTTACTTGCTCCGGACACGCACCCCTCACACGCACACACTCACTTTATTCCTCCCCTCTCTTTCACGCACACACACATTTCAGAGAAAGACGTGTGCAGAGAAAGAAGTCCGCTGACGGCCAGAGAAAGAGAGAGAGAGTGAGAGAGAGAGGGAGAAGGAGAGAGAGGTGGTAAGGTCCCAGCTCCGTGATTTTCCTAGCGCCTCTGTGGCCCATAGGGCTTCATAGTGTATGGATGTGCTACATGTTGCGAGTAGCAGCGCGTTTGATTGGCTCTTTGACGCTTTCGGACCAATTGTGTGCCTCCGTAGGCGTGGTTTTAACAGGTCGGGTGGAGGGAAACAGACTTCAGACTTATAAAAAAGGTGTTTGGAAACTAAAGAGGCTCCGCCGCCGAAACGCCAACACCGCCTCGGTTAGTATTGTGTGAATATGTCAACATCGTTAGAGAAGTTGCGCTGTGGGTCTGTCTGTAAGACCCGGGGAAGAGCAGGCGAGCCGAGCCGAGCCGAGCCGAGCCAAGCCGGGATGACGGCTCAGCGCTGACGGGGAGCTGTGACGCTGCGCCTCGGTGCGCTCAGCTGCGCTCCGACTTCCTCCTCTGTCACATTCCCAGCAGTGTTCCTGCGATTTCCGATAACAAACGTAGTTTGTGTTCATTCATAATCAGAATTATGTTCCGATTGGAAGGTTCAGCTTACACGGTCTTCACCGTGCTCATGAGAATCCTCCTTTTGAAAACTCAAGAAAATATAAGCGGATGACAAGCGGGCTCACGCAGTGTTATTGTTGAATGAAACTGCTAGTAAATATTAGAAAAAAATAAGCGTTAATTATAAAAAACCTTTTAGATATGAGTCTTGTTTAGAACCATATTCTTCACGTTATTTTCTTGTTTTTTTTTCTCTCTCTCTGCTGTCCAAAATAAGACTAGAGACTGTGTGAATAATGTTCAGAAATGTATTAGTTTCAGCTTGTTTAATGTTTGATGACACCCTCTTTGGTGAAGGACAGCACGTTCCCAACGGACGTCTGTTTTCATTCACACTTGACAATATATTCATAAGTTGTTAACAGTTTGGGGATAATCCAGAAAAGCTACTACGCGTTTGTTTCTTTTAAAATTATTTTTGAAGAGGGACAGAGTGTAAGGATGGTGTGTTCGTGGTGTTTCCACAGATCATCAATTACTTGTTTCAAAACTTGTGTTTTGAGTCATACCGATCAATTCTGCTGGTAAATATAGCACTCTTTCCCAGCAAAACTGTCTCGGGGAGACAATTTCAATCTCTGCAAAGTGACAGTTGAACGGACTTACTGGCTATAGAATTGATTTTTAATGCAATCTGAACAAATACCCATATTTTATTTATTTCTTTTTTTTCCCCTTCCTTTGGGCGGATGATGTGCGGCTGCAAGTGCAGCTGTCACTATATTCACTTGTATTTAACCGCTATATACCTTCAATCCTTCAATCCAGTAAAGATCTGAAGAACTGGGGTCTAATCAGTCATATTGCATTTAAGTCACTGATAAGTTTAAAGCCTTTATTTTCATTCTTTGAACAAGATGTAGCTCATGGTTTGATGAAATTTCCTTGCCTATCTGTAAAGTATCTAGAAGAGCATTGCCAGTCAAAGCCATGTTAGTGTTCACAAAAATGCAATTTAAGTACAAATTCACAAGTAAACTAAGAGAGCAGTGGCCAGTCGGCCACCATGGATAAACATTGACCATCAGCTGTGAGACCGCTGTGTGTCTCTGTGGATGGGAACCTAAGTGTGGATGCTACAGTCCGCTGTGTGTGTGTGTGTGGTTGTGAATCATAAAAGAAGATGGAAAAATGAATAATAAGAGCTCACTTTTTTTGTAATATTTTGCAACTTCCATCAAATATTGTTGCATCTGCAACCAGACCAAATGTTTCTGAAATCTAAACTGTTTGAAGATGTGATGAACTTGTTGCACATAAAAAAATTTATGGAGTCCTATATTGTTTTGAAGTTTAAGGCTTGAATATGTCAGTTGAAGCCTCGGGGCTCATTCTGTGGCAGAAGTATCATAGCTTCAAATGAATTGAGCACTGTGCATTCTTGCAGGTATCACTGCATGAGAGAGAACATTGTGGCGGCAGCCTGGAGGTTTTGCTCACCAAAGCTAAGTTGTTATCGTTTAAAACGAAATATCACCGTACCCTCTTCAGCACAGGCATGGGTGGGTGTTGTCGTGTAGAAAATAGCTCCTTCATGTGGATGCAGATGTGTGTGAAGGGTAGCGCTCTGCATGCACACGCAGCATATTCCCCAAAGGAGGACGAGGGCTTCTGGCTTGTGCTGTGTGTTATTGATTTGCTAGAGAAAACAAATGCAACACTGTTGATAAGCTGCAGTAACATCATACTGAATAAAACGAAAAAAAAAATTCCCCAAGCTCCGGCAGCTAAAGCCAAGAAGCATTCACATGGTATCAGCCCTAACATTAGGAGCAGCTTTCCATGAGTTGGTGCGGGACCTTGCAGTCTTCTCCTTGTGTGAGTTTAGGGTCAGGTCCGTGTCAATTACGTGAGCTTATTCTTCTTTAAACACTCAGTCCCATTAGCAGCACATTTCAATTTAGTGGAAGGTGTCATCAAATAGGAAGCAGTGTTGACACTGTGGCAACCTCTGCAGCCTCTGTGGCCAAGCTGGCTTCATTAGCTAAGCAAGTAGAGAATGGTCAATACACTATATAAACTTTTACAGGGTTAGGGCTCCCAGGGACTTGGAGAGGCTATAAAAAGGTCTGAGCTGACACTACTGATTGATGAACCAAACTTTGTCAGCGCTTCCCTTTTATACATCTACTCAGATCATTCACATCAAATTCAAAAGAGGCACTATATTTGACTGGACAGCCTCTAAAATTTCTCACTCCATGTGTGTGGAGGATTTTTGGCAGCACCGAATGACGACTTGTGTTTTGCATCAGCATGATACGTTAAAGCATCATGCAGCACTTGTCCACACAAGTTGCAGGAATCATCTTTGAATAATATGCTGGAAGCCATAAGAGTTTAAATGGAGAGTATAACTTCTTTCATGTGCTCCTGTAGATTTTTGTATTTTTTTGAAATAATATTCTTGTAACATCAAATAATGTCAATGAAAAAAATAAGAGAAAAACAAAACTTGCATCTAGGTCTTTGTTAAGGCTTCCGTGACCCAACTGCACACAACAGCTACACTGTGTAGGTTCATTAAGCAAAGCTTCAAAGACATTCCTGGAATTGATCATGGAGCTGCAAGTGATGTAATGTATGCTGTCCTGTTTATTTGCAGATTGTTAATGATAAGCAAGGACAGACTTGGTGGCACCGCTCCTGAATGGAGGAGATTGTCTGGTGGGAGTCATCAGCCCTAACACGACATGATAGGGAAAGGAAACATCACCAGATTAGTATATTCAACAACTGTAATGACTCCAAACTTTGTTACGTAGATCCCAACACAGAGCGGAGGGGGAGATGTTCAATTGGCAGGGTAATGACTTTCTAAATGCAAGCCAGTTTCCTCCAAGATGTAGGTGGGGCTAAAATTGATCGGCTGAAGCTATATAGCCCCCCCCCAAAAAAAAAATTAGTGCAGACTGTGAGCTGTTCTGTCAGAAGCAGAGTTGTGCATGTTTTAGTCAATTGGGTTGAAGAATGATAAACTCTCTACCTGTCCATGAAATGTCCCTGTCAGGCATTTTTAGCCAGTTCAAGCCCTGCTCGCATCAATTCCTGCACTGGCCAGTTATGGCTATTGATGAAATACTATTCGAGTTAATTAGGGGATGTGCTTATTGACGGCAGTACATTGACCAAAGATTGACAAGAAAAATGGTAATGTGCAAAGGAAATGTTCACTGGTTGTGGTTGTTTGTCAGCAGTGAGGCAGGCTCATAACTTTTAACTTATTACCATGTAGTTAAGGAGGGGGCAATTGAAAGACAAAGCTTACTTCTCTAGCTGATTGTCAACATATTAGAGTATTGATGCTAAATGGCTCAGGAGTATCAGGTATCAAAATTTTACATGCATCAAGGCGTTTTACAGAATCACATCAGTCACAAATAATGAGAATTAGTTTGCTCAAATATATGTTTGAGGATTGTTTGGCTAGAAGCCCACTAAAAGCTTGATTAATGGTTCCAATTTGTGTACAGAAAAAAGACACTCGTTATCGCTTATTTTTGCAGAATAAAGTCTCCTGACAGCTGTGTTTTGAGAGTACATTGCACACAGCCCTATTAGTACAAACCGGCCCAGTGGCATGCATCACCTGTAGAGCATAATGCAGGGGATTTGTCCGCTCAACCCCATAAACAGCCGACAGGCTTTTTCTCTAGCTACAAGCTTTGTGATCAAGATACTCATGGCAAAAGCCTCAGATGTGGACCATGTGTCAGAAGCCTTTAGCTCGCCTTACGTGCCACCACTCGCCAATATGGGAGATAACCATCTTTCCCCTTGCATTCTGAGAGCTGAGGCTCAGACTGGAACTACTTTTGCATGCTAAAAAGCAAACAATGGCAAATGAGAAACAGAGAACTCCTCAGGTTATTTGTCATCAAGTTAGCGCAATATAAATATATTCCTGCTATGTTCATGAGAGGCATCGGTTATTGACTGAATCAAAGTCTTTGGGTTTACACAGTGCAGTAGGCAGAGATGTGCCCTGATGTGGCTTTCTGCTGTCCATTTAGCTTCCCCAGCACTGGCATCAACTCTGTGCTGCTTTGACTTTAAAACCGCACAATGTTATAAGGTTTTACCATTGAGCCCAACCTCAAGATCTAGAGCTTTTCAGAGGAGGGAGTTAGAAAGCAGAACATTCCTCCAAATAGGGAATCTTGGACTAGGGGGTTAGGGTGGCTCCTCTCTGGAGGTTAAGTGGGATAAGTGTGTGGCTCATGTCAACCCCACTACCCCCCAATAGTTTCTGGAAAATTTGCAATGGGGTCAGATTGGATTACTGTGTTTTGGTATTTACATGGAGACACAAGGCTTTGAAATGGAAAACCATAGGCGGAAAAGCAAGTGCCATGCAGTCTGGAGAGCTTGGTAAAAGAAACCAGCACTGATTTCCACTGATGGGGCAGTTGAATACATGTCTTTAATGTCTTTCTGTGCCACAATTTTGAATGATGACGGAAATAAACGGATCAAGTGCAATAGAAACTCTTAAACTAAACCCATGGTAAGACCTTTGGTAGTTATTTAATAGAAAATAAAGAGGTTTTGGGCATCTTGCTAGATGCAGATAAACCACATCATTGCTAGGACTTTTCCTTCAAGTGAGCTCCTTAAACGCATGTAATTAATTTTGCAGCATGTTTGTAGGTAAACTGCTGTGTGCTCCATCCCTAAATGACCTTGTAAAATGTAACGTAGGTGTCAGGTCCCCTGGAGGTGAGCCGGGTCTTCTTGGATTCGTGCCTCAGGTGGTCTGTCATTTTTCTTGTTCAACCTCATTGCAGACCTGTTGGGATAAGTTTTCTGGGTTATCTTGGAAAAGATTCTCACACCACTCCCCACAGGTGCTGTGTGCAGGCCTGAGCCCATAATCTACCCTTTTTAGTGTGGATTTTGCTGCACCTCAGCCCACTTGTTTTTTTTCTTTTCTTTTTTCCATAATACCAGGTGAAGGTAGCCAGAGAAATAAACCAGCGTGAATTTATATTGCAAGCAATTGCTTTTATAAGAAAAAAGACACTTGTAAAACAATTATTTATTTTTCAAGTGAAACAAACCAAGGTTTGACGTTTTTCCTCTTTAAATTTTATAAGAAAATGAAAAGATCCCCTGAAATAAAACGTGAGATAGAAATATCTTTATTGCTTTCTGACAAATATATATATATATATATATATATATTTGGAGCATTTCACAAGGCTTCGGGGTTTCAATTAATTTCTTTTCTTTTCTTTTGAGCATTTAGTCAAATAAAATAAGCAGGTATAGGAGGTTTATTTTAGGGTATTTTAAGAAACCCCTGTGTGTGTTGCAGCCTTTGCTGGTAGACACGAATGTGTTCCTGTTAGTTGTCGGACGTTTTTTTTCTCCTCTTGCTGAAACTTGACCTCCCGTTTATGGGTGAATTAACGGTTTTGCCAGCAGCGGGAACAACGATTTGAAGTGTATGTGGCGAGTCCAGGCGGCGGCAGAGCTGAGTGCGGTCAATTGAATCTCTCACGTGCTTCTCTGCGACTGGTGGACCCCTTTAGTAAGTGCAGAAGCTGCTGTCTAATGCCTTGTAAATGTCTGCGCGAACCTCCATGGAGCCTTGCACCAAGGTCCCCGGAGTTCTTTTCTGACTGTTTGCTTGTTTGATCAACTGTTGCCAGAAAAAAAAAAAAAGATTTAACGAATCAGTATATTTTAAAGTGCATTATTTCTTTTAGAAGTAGAAAAGTGCTTTGAAAGTTTTGGAAAATGCACATTTATTATTGATGTGGCTTTGCGTTATCCCCGCACTCCCTGCAAATACTGAAGTTTATTTCTTGAGGCACATCCAGAAATTTAGAAGCCCTTTATAAAACGTTTAAACTTGTTGTAGTTAATATTTTCGTTGCTGTATTGCAGCCGCACGTGCGTCAACAGGTTTATGTGATGCGCACCGAGGGTGCTGCTGGGCTCTTCTCAGATTTTTAAAAATGATTTATTTATTTATTTTAAGTGCTTTATAAAGCAGTTAGTCTAACTGTCCATTAGGGCTGACACAAACTACCAGCTCGCCTCACAGTCTGGTCTGGAATGAGCTCGATCTGCCGTCGTGGATTAAAGAAACCTTCTCTCTTTAGATCTATTACGACTTCAACATGACCCGAGTTAGACAGTTTCAGAGACACTTTTTTTCTTTCTTTTTTCCCTACCGGCTGTTTGCCTTTTTTGTGCTTTTTTTTCATGTTCAAATTGCAAGTCCTCGGATACTTATGACATTTGAAATATGAGACTGGCCGTATTTAAAGTTAGACAATACACCAGAAACCACATGAAAATCAAAATGAGTAGGATGCGGTTAGGAGCTGCGCTTTCATTTATTGAAGTTCCTACACATGTTTTGCATAAAAACGTTTTTTGGGGTAATGAGGGGGGAGTATTTGAACGTAAGCTGAACCTGGTTTGCTTAACTTATAGGATTCTGGAGAAACCTCGAATAAGCACGGAGGAGGCGTATTCGTGCAACAGTTGCGAAGGGAAAAAAAAGTATAAGCCTTATTTACTGAGGGAAATGTGGCTGTGCCTCCCATTAGTGGAACCAAGTGTTAGTTTGATGGTTTTTTGTGGTTTTCCCGTCTTCATGACGATATATTTTAAAGTATGCCTATTCGACTTTACAGTGCGGAGCATAAGAGTTTTTCAGTAACAAGATTTTAGCTGTGACTACACATTCAAAACTGTGTCAAAACTGGAATTTGTAAACACACACAATGGGCCCTGTTAACACCTGTTGATTTTATCTCTATAAAAATATCTGCCAAACTCGTTCTGTCTGACAGCTTGTCAGTGCACTCGGTTTTTGTGGATCCTCCAGAAATACAAACAGCAGATTCATCCTCATGCGCACCAAGAGGACACAAGCCATCCACTCACCCAACCAATTAAAATCCGATTAGGAAACATCTTAGTTTTCCAACGGAGGGCAGTGAAAATCCTGTAACCTTTCCTCGCTGAGGTCACTCACCTAATAAGATCCATTGCCTATAGTGAAGCCGCAGACCTTCACAAATGTTCCTGGCGACCGAGTGTGGCCCCAGAGACCTTTGGCATACATCGCAGTTTAATTGGTCACTGTATTTAAGAATAAGTTGGGATTCCAGTTAATTAGTGGCGAAGTGAATACGATTGAACATTATATGATTTGCTCCCGCTGCCTGGTTTGTTAGTGCGGATTTGGGGTGGATCAGCTTTTGTGCTCGACAAATGAGAAGTGAGTAGCGTGGTGCCAATGCACAGTGTCGTTTTGTGGACTGGCGACAGTCTCCTTTCATGGGAAAAACTTAAAGGAGGCCCGCGTTATCACAGGACCTCATTATCTCATGTCTGCAACCATCTTTTGAGAACAACCTCTAATCAAAAATGGCACAGACCTACTTTGCAGAACTTTGGTACATAATGGCCCCCCACTTTCTCTTTCTCGCTCTTTCTCTACAAACACACACATGCGCACACCGATACACACACTTTGCGTGATGTAGGGTGCAAGGCAATGTGACACAAACATTCAGAGATCACCTTATCAGTCAAACTGTTGTTGCGTGCGTTACTGCATATACTGAATGACCATTTATAGAGCGAAATATAATAATCTACAATCATATTTCATTAAAGAATTTCAGGTTTTTTCCAATTCATCTTTATGCCTTTTGTTTCTTTCATGTTTTAGTTTCATTAAAAGCTCCAAGACACTTTGACGCGCATTGTTTGTAAATTCTGTAAGATCATAATACCTCGACATTTCCCTCAGTTGCAATCATTTCTGTGCACATCTTAGTGCATGACAATGGTGACATCCACCCCGGAGCTGTTCTCTCTATTTGCACAAGCCTACAAAACGAGAGAGGAGGTGGTTCATTTACTTGGCCATAAACCATTTATTTACCTTCAGGTGAGTGCCGCACAGAGTGCAGAGTAAAGATCGCAAGGAGAGATTTACACCTGTCCCTGTGCTCAAATAGAGAAGCCTATAGCCTACAGAGATGGCCACTGGAGCCAGTTTGTCTGGGGCCGTGCTAGACAGCCCACCCCCCTTCTCTCTCCACTGTGGATTAAACAACATCATAAAAAATGACCATCAACGCGCACTCTGCAAACAGACTATTCTGCTCGGCGCCTGGCGCGCAAACTCCACGCTTGAAGACGCGTCCAGCGGGCAGCCGAGTGCTTCCCTGCATGTTGCAGCTTTTAGTTATCATTTTACAGTCGTTTTCACGCGCTTCTCTGGACAATTCCTGGCTACGTGAAGTCTCTCAGACTCGGCTGCGGGTTTGAGAGACTCCTGGGAGGCTGCTGATGGACAATTTGCAAGCAGATAAGGAGACGCAGCTATTTTCGCCACAAGAGCTTTTGAATATATGGCATTTTGTTTCAGAGGCAGACGGCTGCAGATATTTGTTTAATGATGCAGCATGCGAGGATGCATCTGTGTATTAGAACAACGGATGACATATTTTCCACAAACACATTTGAAAGTAATATCTAGAGTCTCCACATGATCATAAATGGGCTGTCTGCACACAGACGGAATATTAATAGTTGTTTTAAAGCCCCCGTTTTACTTGTTGCTCATCACTGATGAGCAAACACCCTATAAGCACTTGCAAGAGTAGAAATATCCACCTTTACTGAATTAAAAATTGTCATAAATAACTCAAATATGAGTAAATGAGTAAAAACACAGTATAGGACTCTGTTACAAGTGAAAGCCAGGCTTTGAAAATGTAAAGGTAATGTTTTATCACAAAATAAACTTAAACTATTAAAAGTATATCACTAAATTATATAAATCTCACAAATTATGATAATAATAATAACAATACATTTTATTTAAAAGTGCCTTTCATGAAAGCCAAGGACAATTTACAACAAACAACACCTAAGACAACAATGGATAAAATCAGTAAAAGAGATGAAGGACAGTGTAGTTGGACTTCAAGTGAGCCTTAAATCTTAAACAGGTGAGTCTTGAGTCTAGATTTGAAGATGGGAAGAGAATCAATATTATATTACTATTACTCAAGTATCATTGTAAAAGCAGGTTATTGTGCTATACAGCTCAGTGTAAGTCAGTTTAAACTCTTTTAGAGGACAGGAATTAATTACTTTGCCAGTATTGGTTTTATTATCACTTTAACCTATGATTCAATTTGATACGGTTATATTACACGTTTTAGATCATTTGTTTGTTTAAAAAGTATCTAAAGAAACTACAGCTGAATATGTTGAAAATTCACATCATTTTGGGAGTCAAAGTAACTGCAAAGTGAATACATTTCAAAATGCCCCCTAACTATAGTAAGTGTAAATATTACAAGAGTATGTGCTTAGCTGAGCCTCTGGGCTCAGACTCTGTGTTGCTGTTACAGCATGCATTGGGTTCTTGAAAATACAGTTTTTGCTCCATTTTGGAGGTGCATGAAAAGATTTGCTCCTAACTCTTTGAACTTGATGAAACCCATTTATCACGTTAAAGTAGAAGGTGCGTCATCATTAGTGCCATTAGTTAATCGCTCTGTAGTAATCAGCCGGGGGAGATCTTCATTTTTTTTCTTCTTTTAGACCTGTCCTCAAACATTTTTTGAAGTGCTTTTAGGCATCTTATGGGGTTGACGATGGACGGGTTCGTGCCTCTCAGTTTCATCACAAGTGTCTCACCACCTGACAGAAGTTTGCACGAAGTTATCAACAGTGTCAGCAAAACTACGAGTGTAATTTTATTTATAGGCAGCTTATTGAACCTCACAGTAGAGTCAAAGCTTTTGAACAAAATGCATAACAAATAAATAAATACAAAAACACCAGGAGAGGTGGGAATAGAGCACATAATTTAAAATGACACCATTTCACACATGCAGGGTTTGAACTCCTCCAAAGCCCCTTAGACTCCCAAAGACACTCACACATGTAAATATAAAACATAAACAACCAAACCCAGGCGAGCGCACACATGTGTCTTGTTTTCTGTTTCCCTGATACGCGCTTTGCAAGCATACCCACTGATGCTGAGACATTTAGTCTGTGGTGCCTTTGATGGCCTCAGATCGGGCCGGGTGACTAAAGACGCCGCCAGCATCTTTTATGCCCTGCTGGTGTGAATAATCTCCCTCAATCTGACACAGACAGCGTGGAGCTTCTGCCTGCATTGCTGCAAATTGAAAGACCCATCTTCCAGGGGCTAAGACAGGTCTGCAGTTACGTGAAATCATCAAATAGTCAGTGTTCACATGCTCAGCTCTTCTATCATTACCTTGCTTTTAATACAGAGTTAAATAGTTTATTTCATATTGTTAATCTGTGTCATGTGTGGATGCTGCCATTCTTGTCTCTCTTGTCTTTGAAGTTTTCATTTCTTTTATCAAAGAGGATGCTCTGATAGTAATTTGAAAATTTTTTTTATTGTCATATTCTTAAATATGTGATAGGATACAAAATGGGTCGTAGCCCCCCTTTTCAGTTACTTTTGTGTGACAGTGTGGGACTATTCAGTTGAGTTGAGTAATTTTATTCAAATTAGATCTGAAACTACAAAGCTATATATGCCATGAAGTTTAGGATTACATCCCATAGGATATGTTATTTTGGAGAATGTTATCTGAACAATAAATACTTGTCTTAATTTGACAGTCAATTTGATGAAAAACCAGAAATAAACACTCTAAAAAGCCATAATTATTTATGAATTTTTTTCTGAGGAGATTTTTCTAATCAGTTCCATCCTGTAATAGAGGAGTTTTTAGCTTTTTTAAGTTTACATCCACAACTGTCCCAGATGGTGGCTTTTTGTTTTTTGTTGTTTTTTTTTCTTATTGGTTGCAAAATTATAAATTAATGTTAAATAGTGTTACTGGCATGCATGCAATTATCTAGTGAAAGCTAGTGAATAAATGACATTTCCTCCCCCTGTTTTTTTTTTGCATCTCATTCAATCGTTGAACCTTTCAGTCCTCCTACACAAGCCTGTTGTCCTGAGAAGCGGTGGGACTGGCAGCGTATGTGCAAACCTGGAAATTATAAAAGGAAGCCTTCCATCCAGCGAAGCCATAGGGGAGTACGGAGCGAGAGGCAGCAGGAGCAAACAGAGAGCGCTGATTTCCAAAATCGCTTGGCCATTGAATGACAATAGCCAGGCCTCTCTGCCTGTCTCCTTTTCGCTCATTGTTGCAGAGGACAAAAACAAAACAAAACAAAGCCAAACAAAAAAACTAACATAATAAAGGGGCAAAGAAAATAACAAAATGTGATTTATTTGGATTTGAACAAATAATTTGTGATTTAAATTTGGCAAGAGAGATGCCAGTGATAACTGCATTTCCAGTTCAACTGTGTGAGACTTATGTTTTTTTTTTCATTATTACTGTTGTTTTCCCACATTTGATCGTATCTTGGCCAATAAAGGGCCTGTAGATCCACTGATATTTTGGTCCTGTTAGCACATCATACACTGCAGGTCATCATGTTTATTCTAGAGGACATTAATCATGAATTTTGACAAGTCACTGATAGCCTGACACCCTTGGGAGAGTTTTTGAGTATGAAAAGCACAGGAAAATGTGATCACCACATAATCAAAGACAAAATCCACAGTATGTTGAATTTGTTTATTTTCATGACATATTTATCAAAAAGTAACATGGCAGATGTATTTCTAACTTTTTTTAATTAACGCTGTCACAGTATTTCTCCAACTCCACTTTACTGTATCACCATTCTGCAAGCTGTTTTCAAGAAATATCAATTTTATCCTTTATTCATTTTTAAAAGACAAATAAATTCGGTACCAGTGTGCTGTGTTTCAAAGTATCACCCTTCTTATAGAGATAGAAGAGACAGTGAGCAGTCCTACATATTCCCTCATCTGTCAAGAAGACGAAGATTTTTTTCAATAAATAATTCACTACTGATAGCCAGACCTAATGCCTACATGAACAAATCTCTCGGTTACAACCATCCTGGGAGTAAGCCAGTCCTGGAGCATACTTAATAAACACGTACAGAGCCTGGAAATCTCTGGTTTCAGTGATGTCTTTCCGAGAGGAAAGTATTTGAAGACAGTTGGTGAAACAGCATCCTTTCTGTGGGTGAGGGTTCTGGGGTCAGGTGTGGGTTTTGCTGTAAAGAGCGTGTCATCTTGTTGCATTGTTACTGTTGATACTCGGATTAGATTTACTGTTTGTTTTACACAGGCTGTAATGCAAGTGTTTCTTTAGATACATCTGACATTTATGTGCCAGAATTTTATGATGCAGAAGATATGGAAACCTGATACGCAAAATAGCCAAATGAACAAATATGTTTATGCATAAACACAGTTGTGTTTCTTATGTCTACACGCAACATGCTGTCTTTTGTGTTCACATTTACGACCGGGATTGAGTCGGTATTGCAGTCTTACATCGACCACATGTGTGCTGCTACTAGAAACATAATCCAGACATGATTCCCTCAAACCCGCGACCCTTTGGCTGAGTTAGCCATGTGTGCATGCGTGCGGCTGGTACTGTTCAAAATCTTGTCAGATTTTTTTTTTTTTTTTCCTGCATTGCAGTCAATGTCCTCTCCTAGAATATTATGATATTATGGTGATCATTTAGGTGCTTCAGGTTTTGTTAGTTTGGTTGGTAAGATATAAGAGTTTTACCTCCTATTTTTCCATGATTCTCATTTTTTTTTCAGCCACACCAAATCACTTGTATGTGCGTGACTGCATGGGGTTATTATTTAGTGTATCAGTGTGTCTGCTGCAAGACTCCTTACATGAAATATTCAAAGTCCAGTGAAAATGGATCTGCTGATCTGAAGTCTGTTTCCCTGCCTCTCTTTGGCCAGATCCCGGTGGAGCTGCCTCGGAGAAGGATCCGAATATCACGTATCAGTTAGATGACCAAGGAAGGGCCTACGTTACTGCACAAACTCAGATCAATGGGATACTGCTGGGGATACAGTGGACCACACCTACGTGCTGGTTAGACCCCCCTGATTGGACATCACATGGATGACTTGACCACCGCCATGATGTTTGTGCACATGGAGCGAGGTAATTTTAGCCTCTTAAGTAAAAGCTGGTTCGTTTGCCTTGATCTTTTGGGGTTTTAAAGCATTTTTCATTGCTGTTCAGTGAGCCATATTATTAAATTAAACAGCTTCAAGTATAGGCTGCCTTCCACAGTTTTTTCGTAGTGCTACTTTTCTTTTTTGGTGCTCAAAAATAGAGCTTTTACATAACGGTTTCCATTGTTGAACAGAATCAGATCAGCTGTCACCATCGTTCTCCTAATCATAGGCCTTTAGGTCATTTAATCTGTGCTTTGGGACGGGGAGTCATATAGAGATGCCACACAACCCTACAATTACAGTAACAAATACTGCCAAAAAAGCTCAAACACACACACAGAAATGTCATCAGAACGCCCGAGTCCTGATATGCCATTGTATCTACCTACCCAGACTTCAGCTGTTACGTGCTCCCCTAAATGTCCTCAACACTCCACCTCATCTCCTCGGAGCGGCACAGTGCTGCACCCTGACTAAATGAAAAACAATTTGAGGAAACAGGGAACAATCTGAGGCAGGCTCCAGCGGGCTGCCATAAAAAAAGAGGGGCTGCCTCTCCAGCTTTCCTCTCATGCCTTCAGCTTTAACTCTATGGGCTGATGAAAGATCAATGGGCCGGCTGGGCAGCCGCTGCCGTGGCTGCTGTCTACCACTGCACCAGGAAGCGAGCCAATTACAAAACATCAGGGAAGAAAAGGAGGAATGACAAAACCCTCAGTCTTTGTGAATGCAAGCCGAGTGATTAGTGAGATAGTTTTGTGTGTGTGTGTGTGTGTGTGTGTATGCATGTTTTGTTATTAGCACAGCCTGAAACACTTTGAAAAGCTGAATGTTTCCATCGTGTGGATTATATTCCAAACTTATTTTAACCCCTATACATCCCCCGCGGTCCTTACCTCACCCTCTTTAACACCCCTTTAACATGGCACTCCTGGCCTCCAGCAGCCTCACTCCAGATCTGCATCAGCTAACCAGCTCTGCGGATTTCCAGCCGGAGTAATAGGGGGCTGGTGCAAACACGCAGCAGCAGACAAACAAATCATGTTAAGTCTCTGCTGCCATGGCTGGCAGCGCACTCAAAGAGGAGTTAGTGCCCTGCCAGGGAGGAGGGTGCGCCCATTTTCCCAGGGAGGGGGTGAGGGGCGAGGGTGAACAAGAGGGAGAGCGGCGTGGAAGAGAGGCCTGGTCCTTAACGGGATCATAGACACCTCCGCCCCTCCTGGCAGGAATGCACACAGCCCCTGGTGGGAGGAGAGAGGCAGAAGAAAGGAGGAAGAAACAAGCAGACATAAACAGGGAAAGTATAAAGGGAAAGAAAAGAGCTGGTGAGGGAAAGTAAGAGAGTGAATGAAGGGGGGCAGGCAGATGGAGGGAAAAAAGGCCTGCTTAGCTTAGGAGAGGGAGTGTCTCTACATATAGACACACAGACAAATACACACCAATTACACTACTCTCGCTGGGTTGAGAGCACCTCTGCGGTAGCACATAGGAAAACAAACAGAGCATTAGGCTTCTTTAAATACCATGTTAAGCATACAACGCCAGTTATCATTATCTCAGGTCAGTCGCGGCTTCATGCGATTTGTTACCGATGACAACTGTAACAATATTGCTACACAACACAAAGGTATTTTAACTAACTTTAAGATACTTCTTTTGTGTGTGCCAGCATGTATCATTTCAAACAAAGACCGAAGAATTCCAAAGAAAATCCCAACGTAGCGACCATCAAAATAAGTGCAATAAGCTTCAGTGTAGCTCAAATAAACAGAATAAACCAGTCAGAGTAAAATGATTACTAAAGGTCTCGATCCTCCGGTAGTTAGTGTGTACTTTCCTGTAACCTTATCAAGAGAGAAACACTTTTCCAGTGCTTGAAAAGGCGTTCCTGCACGCGGCTGCAAACTCTTTGTGGTAGTGTGTCAGAGTTTGTCAGGTGGAGATTGAGCTTTAGCGGTTCGTTTACAGTTCATGGAGGAATATTACATGCAGTCTTTACAGGGGAAGTCACCCTGGTCTTCTTTTCCCACCCTCACCTGTCATACCATTCTTTCTACTCCCTTTAAAGCCTTTTAAATCCTATCCTGCTGTTTGCAGAAAGATATTTCTTTACTGTTAACAGAATTTATCTCCTATGTAAGAATTTGGAGCTCATCTTAATAACCACTACTTAAAAGCCACGCTTCAATTTTTCTGATTAACTGATGAATGTGTCACTGAACTGTGCCATAAACTGTAGCATTATAATCAAGTCATATAGCAAAACACATAAATATGTAAAAAAGAAAAAAAAAAAGAAAAAAAAAGGACTAAACAGAGAAACCTGCAGGCATGCAAATGCTTTGCAGCTATAGAATACTGTCTTGTGGTACTTAATGTTGTGTTAGGCACAAAATTAGAGTAATGAAAATGATTCTGTAATTTCTAGCTAAATGATGATTGACCAATTTTTTGCATACACTGTACAATATAACCTAATTTATTGTGTAGTTCCACATGTTTTGGTAATCCAGAGAGAACAAGGTGAAGTAACTGAAATAATTTCTTTTTGGAGAAATGGGCCATTTTTACCTATTTATATTATTACTATCATTATTTCAAATTTTTGGGTTTGTTCAAATAGCATAATGAATTTCATATTAGCATAGTAAATGCCAATGAAAATAACATTAACATTTAATAGAAAGGCAGAGTAAGATAGATGTTAGCCTTAAACTGCCCATCAATGCACTTTTCCATCCCAGAAATTATAAAAAATAAGAGAGGATTTTCATCTGGCAGCGTTGTGGTGATGAAACTATAAATTCAACCATAAAATGAATGTCTAAATCATATAAAGCAAGATTTAGTGTCGTACATGCACAGTTCCTACTTGAAGTCGTCACTGTCAAAAGACATTATTGTTGTTTCTTTGAAGTTCTTTTGTTGTTTTATTGCTGCTGCATTGTGAAAATGCATTTCTGCAAAAGTTCAAGAAGGTTCAAAATGGAGCTTTTGTAAAATTGAAAGAGGATAAACTGCACAAGACTGCCCTTTGTGTTTTCTTCCTAAAATTTGGTTCTGTCATTTTTTTTACAAAGTCTGGTAAAATATAATTATATTATGTAAAGTTCTGTAAGATCACCAGGTTTACTGTCAATCTGTAGTTATGGAGAACAATATCATCTCAATCTTTATACATTTTGTCAGGTTTAATTTTGTTGTGATGTGACTATTTGATTTGAAAAAAAAGATTTTTTTTTTTTTGCTCTGCAGAAGAACTTCAAACATTTCTTTAAAAGAGTTGGGGGTGTATGTTAGGTTTAGATAAGTAACTAATGAGTAAATAACTAAATATATTGATTCTTACACTTAGTTTTATTTTAATGAGAACTGTATAAGCCCTTAATAATTGATCTTTTGCTTTGTCCATTCCAGTTATGAATTTCTTCTGATTATACACATCAACTCCAGACCCGGTAGAAAAGGGGGACACATGTTGGCTAGTTTAGGGTTAGTTAGTGGTTATTAGTTAGCTAGTGATATGGTAAATGTTTATCAACTACTACAATATAGTTGTCATTCAGAAATCACATTTAAAAGAATGAATAACGATGAAGAGTTATGCTAACCTTGCCGCGAAGCAGCGACAGCTTCAGATGAATCAACTTTCCAGAACTTTTTTTGGGAAGAAATCATCAGTTTCTTCCAAACTGTTTTCAGGAGCAATTCCAAAAGCCAGGCTTGTTTGTCTCATTTGTCTTTGGCAAAAGTCATTCGTATTTCTGTGATGGTACAGTGACATTTTGGAGCAGCATAAGTTTCCTTCAAGAAAACACAATTTTTGCTTTGTGCATTATTCATTGCATTATTTTGCATTTTCTTTTTTGATTTGGGTTGTTAGTATTTGCTGGAGTTACTGTGCATATAGATTAGTGTGAAAAAGTTTAATTTCTGGTGTTTTGTCTTTAAAAATCCCACCCTGCCCGCCCGCCCCCAGTTTTCTATGTCAGTGAAAGATCCTTGGTGCAGCTGCATCTGTTTGTCTGACCAGAGTGGCGGAGAGGCTAACTTATTGCTAGCATATGTGACCGGGTGAGCGTGTGCAAGTGCCATGGCCTATCACACAGCATTCCGTTGCCTATCAGCACCCCCAGATGAATCTCCACCTTCATTTATGCAAGCCCACGGCAAGTGCTTGTCTCCACATGTTAGACGGGGATGCAAACATCTGGTTTATCTGGAAGGTTGTGGCTCCCCTTTCCTCTTTCTTTTGCTTTTTCGTTTGGGTGTCCTTTACAGGGGGAAACTCAACATTTTGCCCTCCTCGGAGGAAAAAAAAAGGAAGTGGAGCTGATGTTGTTGTGGCGAGGTACATCAAAGAAGTTGGGGCGTCAGTCATGAACAAGCAGAGGGCAGAGCCTGGTCAATAGCGAGGATTTGTCATCTAATAGCCCCTCTGGGGGGGCTTTAGGTCTAATTTCAGAGGTGCTGAAAGTAGGATTTTATGGAGTTTTCCCTGTCCAAAGGTCCTTTTGTTTCACATATTTTCTTTATTACACAAAGAGGTTCATTGCATTGATAATGCTTAAGAAAATGGACTTTTTTGTTCTGAATTTTCAACAGATTTCCAAAACTAAATGTATGCTATATTTACTTAACAAATTTAATATTTCAGAGCATCACTGCAGTATCATGGCATCACAAGATGACAATCATAATGTAAGTATAAAAAGTCTTGTAAAAATATGAAACACAAAAGACAGGACCGACACATTTCACCATAACTTGGATTCTTGACTTCTTTCTAATCAGTTGTTTTTTTTGTCGTCTCGGTGGCCAACAAAAGAAAGTCCTGCAGTGAACTTATTCTGATGTGTAAATTCATCACATATCATTCATCTAGCCTGGTTGATGATGTCACTCAATGATATCCTGTTATGTCACAGGGACGGCAGTAACTCCAGTTCCCCTTAATATTGATGTCTTCCTGCTCTTATCTCTCCATCAGCAATATATTTAATGGTCACATTCTGTGCTTATTCAGCACCAGAAAAACGAGAGCAAAGTAAACATGCCAACTTGAGAGCAGGGGGCATTATTCTTGAGGCTTGAAGTAACTGGATTGTATTTAATGAGACAAATGTAAGTTGAGAGGGATGGCGTTTGTTTCGTTCCTAACTACATGTGCTGAATTAACTGACAAATAGGGAACTTTTCAGACTTTGGAGGAGCTTTAGTTTTCCATCGACTCTTTACATAAGCTCCTGAGCTGCACTCATCGTAAGGCAGGAGGTCGTTTTTTTTTTTTTTTGTTTTTTTTTCTTAAAAATGCACATTTAATGGCGTGATCCATTGTGATTGGAGTGGTTAACTGATGATCTGGTTGTAAATTTCTGTCTCATGGCTGTCACTATTTCTCCTCCCCTCCTTTCATCGTTCCCTCTGTTTATCCTCCTTTGTCTCTCCACTGCGCTCAACTCCCTCTGTTCTCTGACTTATATCCACTTATGCCTCCAATCTGGTCCCTTTCCCTATTGATTGGGCAGCAAAATACATGGTGCTATTGAAATAATTCACAGTTGAAATTCAGCTAATTGCCCAGTTAAAATCAATCCTGCAGAATTATTCACAGTTATGTAGTATGTGTTTATGTTGGCTGCCAACCAACATCAGACTCAAGAGAATGGCAGATTTGGGGGTCGTGGGGGATGCTGGGGTGCTGCATCTGGTGCAGATGTGCTAATTGTAGATTCCACCATGCGGAAACTATTCTTCTCAACCATTTCAAACCATCTGCAATAGGTGTCACGGCAAGGTTAAACCAACTTCAAAATGCAAGTCTTGTTTCCATTCCTTGCCGCTTAGTTGACTGTGTACTGCTCTGAGCCCCAAAAAGAGAGGAAGAGAGAAAAAAAGAATTTTAAAAAGGACATTTACAATCATGGTTATGGCTCCCATTAGTTTGTTAAGAGTCACTTGGCTCCAGAAAGCATGCTTTTCACATGAAAGTAAGGAAAAGAGTGTGCATTTAAGAGGAAATACTGAATTATATCACAGATGGGGAGAACATATCAAAGATTTCAAGCAGTTGGTCGGACACAGTTTAAATATAAATGTTAGATTACTGCAACACTGTGACATGCTCTAACCAAAGCTCTGTCACAGTTTGTGAAAACAAAATGCTATACATCTTTTGAGCTGTTTTGGATGCTTTTAGGAAGATACTGATTTAGTAAATTCCAGTGCCTATAAGTGCATATAGATGTATAAAGTTCATATCTCTGTATCAAAAATATTTAAACTAAACAGAATGACATTCTAGGCACATATAATTAAATTGTTACCTTTAACATAAGAATTTTTGATTTAATAAAGAATCAAATACATCTAAAACAATTCTTGACCACATATGTTAGTCGTCACAGAGAAATCGAGGCTCTGGTGTGTATTTAGTAATGTCTCATATGACATCCTGGTTTGCATGTGGGTTTTGTTCAAATGTTCCTCAGGAAAGTACCAGACAAATATGTGTTAGTTTTTGCAATAATAAGGTGACTATGTTGTTTACTGTGATATAAAGGGGTCAAAAAAAAAAATAGACATAAGGTGGCAATCTGTATGTAATGTGAAATGGAAGGTAATTCACTATTTTGAACTACTGTCAAATATGTAACATCTTGATTTACTGTCATTTTTAGGACATGTGTAAATTTCAGCTATGTTGAAGCAAACTGGAAACAATAACGTAACTCATTTTGATCTTAAGCGGTCAAAGAAACATAGCCAACTTGGTGGGAGTTTGAGTCCCAGTGTGAGGCTTTGTGAGTTGTGTTCGCATGTACTCCTTGTTCTTGCGTGGGTTTTCTTGAGCTTCTCCCAATAAAAACACATATGTCAGGTTAATTATTGATTTTAAATTGGCCATAGAAGTGAGTGTGAGCGTGTGGTTGCTGGTCTGTGTGTGGACTTGCGGCATGTTCTGAGACCGAGGTGATGCTTGGTTGCATCAGTAGACAGTCTGAGGTTATCATGCAAAACAGAGTAGGAGACACCATTGCTGACTGGGGCCACAACACTTTATGTTTCTGTGTGTGTGTGTGTGTGTTGAAGTATAATTAGATTTACCACAAAATATTCTGTGGTTGCATGAGCTCATACTTCATTTTCATAAATATTGGAGGCACTGTTGTTTGCTGCTATCTGCAAAATTATAGCTTTGTTTTCACAGGAAAAGTTCTCCGAATTTCTCCTATTTTATTGGGATGTACGAAAGTAGGTGTTTCAAATATTTAGGATATATCATCCATCTTCCCAGGGAAGTTCTTGCTTAAATAAGTTTTGCATTGCTCTTGAGTTTCTTGCCTATAAGAGTTCATGGTTCTTGGTTCTATTGAACCCATTTGTGTTTTCTGTGTTGTTTTGATTTACCCTGTCATGTAGATGCTTTTTTATTAATAGCCTAAAGAGTACAAATTAATTTAATTCAGATCATACCTTCCTGCTTTTTTTTTTTTTTGGAGACTAAAAGGGAGTCAGCGGGTCAAAGGCAGGATGTGTATTTGTACATTTGATGCTTTTGGAGTCCTTGCATGTGTGTAAGGCTGTAGTCCGATGTCTGGCCAGCCATGGCAACATCTGTTTGTCATGTTAGCACTTAAGCGCCTGCAGGAGCCACAATACTAAGTGGAGACAGAGTCCTCTCTCCCACTCTCTCCATCCACCCTTTCTCCTAATTACATTTGTTCATTAATCCATTTTCTGCCCACTTCTCTTTCTTGTTTATGTTCTTGCTCCAGTGGGCTTTTGCCTTCTCCAACTAGCAGACAGTGACCTTTAAGGAGATGCCAGAAGACTCCGTAAGACGATGTTACCCCTTCACCCTTTCACCAAATACACGCTCACACATACACACAGACACACGCACTCGTTCCTTCTTGGCCCCTCAGTATCCCCTCAGGCCATCTCCTTCAGTGAGGCTAATGGAGTTAGCCTAATGTCTGCACAGCGCCAGCCATAAAACTGATTTGAGGCTAAAGGCTTGGTGCCGAGACCACCACTCTGCCTACAAAAAAGAGATGTGAGTGAGATGTTAAAAGAGAGCAAGTGTATCTTTAGAGGGAAAGAGGTTGGGGTGGCAGCTGCGGTGGTGTGGGGCAGGCTGGCGTAACTACGGCAACTGCAGACAATCTAATTGGTATTGACATCCTTGTCTTGGAGGAAATTTGACATCTAAGGGCAAATCATTCTATTTAGTCGCCTGAATAGTCTCCAAGGCGGGGCCTGAGGAGCACAATCATGCCGGAGCGTTGTTCTGGTCTTCATGTCTGGGCCAGCTCTGCCACGCAGCAATCGATCCTAATCTGATCGGGGGAGGGGAGGAGGATTGGAGGCATAGAAAGAAAAAAAAATGAAAATAAAATCAAAAGCTCTGTTGGGATAATATTTAACAAGAGCGAGTACAATTGGGCCTTGTTGGGGCGGCAGCCTGTAATGCACTTGAGCTGCTGTAGCATGGTTAATGTATAGAAAAGCCCACGAGTAATGGATCTTTAGCCAAGGTGGCCAGGCTTCAAAGAAATCTGCTTGCTTTAGCTAAAAGACTGTCAGGCTGGGTCGCCAAAGACCTTTATTCTGTTAGAGCATCAAATATTGCCCCCTCTCAGGACACACAGACGCCCTGATTTTATTATCCTCACTCCCCTGAGAAACTCATCTCATCCCTCTTTTTGTTTGTGTGACTGACCATCAATGTGGAAGAGTGAAGTGGTGTTGTCCATCAGAAGGCACACACTGCCTTTTCGTAGGTCAGGGAAGAGTAAAGGGTATCTTCTGTGCCACTACTCTCTGTCACAAATGACAGTGGTGGGTAAGGCGGTTTTCTAAAGTGGATGCATCACTTTTATCAGGCAAGTTGCACTATACCTTTAGGAGTGCTTTGTTTGTGACACAGAGGTTTTTTTTTCTTTTTCTCCTTAATGTTGACTAGCACATCCTGTCAGTCTCGCACTTAATACAAAGTTTTAGATAAATGCAAATAAATACAGAAATACAGTAAAATGATATTATACATACATATATATATATATATATATATATATATATATATATATATATATATATATATATATGATATGTATATATGATATGTATATATATATGATGTGTATATATATATACATATATATGTATATATGCAGAGAAAACAGGAATGGAAGAAGCTCAGATCATATTTAATGAAAGAATAAAACAATTAACTTGAATGTTTTGTCCACAAATGTATTGTGTATATATATGTAGGAGAGATTTATAAAGGACTGATTCTGAACCATGTATTTTGAACTCATGTTAAGTTTTCCAATGTTGGCGTGACTGAACAAAAGTAAAGTAAAGATTTATTGGCCTTTTTCAAGCATCACAGCGTCTTGACTGTAATTGTGGATGAGAGTGAGTGAGTGAATGGATGAATGAATGCGAGACAGTGATGGCATGATGGTAATGCTTTATTCTCACAACACGCAGGGCTGTCATGTGACATGCTTTGTGGAAGACACTTATGAATCCCCCAGGTACATTTTGTGTCTGTCCTCTGCATTTTCCTTTTATTGCTTCTCATTGTAATAAAAGTGATAAAAAGCGACCTTCACTGCAATCACATCAGCGCTCTTATCTCAGAGTTATTCTTCAACCAGTCTTTTCATCTGTACTTGTTCTACAGTGTATTAGCAACACCTTCCTTCTCCTGATTTGTGCGTTTAAAGTCCCACAATGATGAAAAGGCTTTTTTTCAGTGTTTCTACTAGCTGGAGTGTGAGGTGGAGTCATGAAAGCTTATACAAATGCAACCAAACAACCTGCGGCATTTATTTAGTTTTGTTTATACAAAAAAGAAAAAAGTTAAAGTATATTTAAGGAGCTTTGTGTATGAACTGTTTCTTTGCAAGGCAGCAAACACTAACCTTGCAAACAAATAGCATGTAACATGGTAATATATCAGCAGTAGAGCAGAGTTGGGTTTTTGTGTTTTTGGTGTCGTATTTACAGCCTTTGAAATTGAAAATTTCTTGGAGCTAGAATAGTATTTTTTTTTTTCTTAAATGGTCGTGGTAATGACTCCACTTAAAGGCACAGACAGTCTGACTGTTTAAAAGCCTCTTTTTATATTTCAAGGAGCCTTCGCTGGGACAGTGGCAGGTTTGAAAAAGAGTTGGACTTTTCACAAAAGCCCAGTTAATAGCTTTAATGATCTGCAACGATGGGCCACCACAACAATCCCCCCTTCAATGCTGTTTTTAAGGAAAATCACCCAGCGTAGCTGTGATTGTTAGAAAAAGCCAGAGTCCTTTTTATTTTCTTTTTTCCTCAGACTAGAATCATAAAGATGCAGGCAGACGGTTTCATTTGCTGCCAGCGAGCTGTCCGAGTAAACCTGACACTGCAAGAAATGTGCACATTCCCGAAATAAGATTTTAAAAACTAAATAAATAATCACCTCAAGTCAGCCACTTTGGTGTTAACAAATTACGAAGTAAGAAATATAATGGTGATAGGTGCTTGTGGTAAAAACAATATGACAAAAACACAAAAAAACAATAAGAAATGCATCCAATAACAAAAACTAAAAGTCCAACAAAAGGACCGACGTAATAAGTTAAATTAACTGATACAATTAATTTACATTTACCTTATTTCCATTTTGCCTATAAACACAGCATTACTCAGTAAAATCACATTGTAATCATCAAAATACATGGGCGTCATCTATAAACGGTAAAAAGATTGATAAGATGACAACACATTAAAGAAAGTGAATTCAAGGAAATGACCTTCATTACCTCTATGTTCTAACTCTTGACAAAGGACTTACTGAACACTCGCAAGTTTAATAATAAATGCATTTAAGGTTTATGTCTCTTGTCAGTCTTTCATATTCATAAAATCTCAATTGAACTATAAACCAAGGCTTTATAGTAATTTAGGTTTGCTTATAATTTAAATGTTGCTTGTAATAATCAGCATATAGCACGAGTTTGGAAAGGTGTTTTATCTTGGATCAGATTAATCTTTGACATATTTTTATGTGTACTTTCTATTTTCTGCTAAGGTTAGAAATTATTATTATTATTATTTAACATGACAGATTCAGGTTGGGTTTTTGTTTTTCTCACATCTAGTTTTTGTCTTCTTTGGTGCTCCAGTCACAAATTAGCAACGCTGAAATGGTTTTCACGGTAATTTCAGTCTGCTCGGATCAAACCTCACCACATGGTCATGATGAAGTCGATTTTTTTTTTTCGTTTTTACTTATATTTCACTCTTGTTCAGGGTTTGCTCGTACTGTTGGCCCAGTGAGGGAATGTGCCCATGTCAAACATAGCGTACCCCCAGGTGTTGATGCCTAAATTAATGCAGAGGATCCCGATCAGGTTCAGCATGAAGCCAGCTTTCACCTGAAGGAAAACACAAGTCACATCAGAATAAAGTAGAACAAAAATTATCTTTTAAGGCATTTACAAATATAATGCTTTTTCTTCTAAAACTAGGCCTTCGTTGTGTTAAATGAACTAACATTAATGCCTTTGTTGAGTTTCACTCACTCCCTAGACTACCTCAGATCTGACCATGACAGGTGTGGGATTGTAAGCAAAACAGTTTGAAGGATGAAATCGTCTTCATTTGGTTAATCCGTCCAATCTCAGATACCTGAGATCATCTTAAAAGTGCCAATAATCTAATTTGGTGTAGAAGTGGAAACTTCTAACATAAATCACCTGAACAACAAGGTAGTGATCATTATCGAAGGACTTTTTTTAAAAAAAATGTGTTTACCTACGCTAATACTTTCTATCTCCATCTAAGTCTCCCCTCACAGTAGTGCATGTGTTTACTGAAAATGAAAATCACAGCTTCTCTCTCAGTGTCATCTCCTCAGTTAGACCCAGGAGGCTTCACTTTGTAGAGTGAACTGGACATTTGTACGACTCTCACCATGTCTATGACTTTGAGGTTTCCAAAAGAGAAGGCGATGGCGTTGGGCGGCGTGGCTACGGGCAGCATGAAGGCCAGAGAGGCAGCGATGGTGCAGGGCAGCATCACATAGAGAGGGTGTATTTTTATAGCCGTGGCCTAAGAGACAGGAAGACATCACAGTTTTGTACATGTAGAGGAACTGTGTTTGGACATGTGCGTTTGTGTGGCTCAGGGTTTGAGTTTACCATCGAAGCCAGGATGGGCAGGAAGAGGGTGGTGGTGGCCGTGTTGCTGGAGCACTCTGTGAACGTGGCCACGAGCATGGAAAGCAGTATTGAGATGGCAAAGGGGGGGATTTTCTGCAAAGGCACCAAACGCTCTCCCAACCACACAGACAAACCTGATTTCTGGAAATATAAAAGTATTACTAAATATGGTACATTTACTGTAAATGTTGAAATTGGATTGGTCACTGAGGAATGTGGGTAAAAAAGGATTTGCTTTGATGAGTCCTCGACACTAAATCTATGTTAAACTGATCTTCAGTGAAATAATGTGACAGATTCAATGGACCTGAACTAAAATGTGTCAGCTAGACAGTCCTCTGAGATGGTGGAAAAGTTCATTTAACTACCATTATAAAAAAAATATAAAACTTTAAGGAAACAAGGGACTTGGTTTGTCGAGTGGGACTCAAATTTTTGCCATTTTCACTTACTTCTTGTAGAGAGCTTTGTCTAATTTAATATCTTAAGATTTTCTTTTTGATAAGCAAGTTCTCTAAAATAACAGCTGTATCATATTTGATACATGGATTTCTAAGACCTTTTCTAAGATTGTTATTATAAAAAAGTTGTACGGAAATTAAAATTCAGTAAATAAAGAAACATATAAAGTTAACCAATGTATTTGTTATAATACAAAAATATTATTTTTGAAACTGTTAAAGACAATATTGGGGGTGTTTTTAATTTAAAAGAGTAAAGTTGATCTGGAGCTCAGAAGTGTTGAAGTGCTTCAGTATTTAGGAGCTTATACCCGACAATCCTCACAGCTCAATATAAAACAAGTGGAAATGCTTAACTGACTCATTCTTCAACTGAATAAAGTTTAATTAAATTGAATTTCAGTGAATCGCAGAAGGGCTTGAATTTAAGTTACTTCCTTTCTTTTTAAAGTGTTGTAAGATGACTTTTGTTATGAAATAACTACTAAGCTGAACTGAATTGAATTGAACTGAATTAATCCGAGGGACTTAAGCTCTAACAGGGTAAACTTGGTGCTCATGGGAGCTCACCTCACTGCCGGCGGCCAGGGCGAAGCCTCCTCCCAGCAGCAGGACGATGTTCCACGGCATTCGTTCGTGGACCACCTGCCAGTTCAGCAGAGTCGTGGGGGCTTTCACTAGTTTACCTGTTACACCCAGGTGAAATTTGAAGATGAAATTACAATCATATAAATTACAAAAAAACAAATAAATCAATTTGAAATAGCAATGTCATGTCTGCGAGGTTACCAACAGTCAGAGCTCAGATGAGCTAATACATGAACTTCATTGAAATAACTTTATTTTTCAAGCACTTTTAAAACAGCAACTACTGACCAAAGTGCTGGACACAGGAATAAAATATCAAAATAGTACATATTAGCCAAGTGGAAGAGCTGGGTCTTAAGAGCAGATTTAAATGACCAAAGAAGAAGTCTGTTGAACATGTAACGGCAATGAATCCCACAGTTTTGGGAGCCTCAACGGCTTAAGCTGTGTCATCAGTGATGAGTGAAGTGAAAGTAAATACTTCACCTTCTTCATTGTATCCGTAGCTGCCAAACGATGGCAGCCGAGAGGGGATGACGAAGAAGAGCATTGACATTAAGATGGCGACAGTTCCATCTGACACAAACCTGAGTAACACAACGTCAACGTCATTTAAATGTGTTGGATGAAACGTTAAACACAGAAACAAATACTTAAGACCTAAAAAACACTTCTGAATCCTTCGTGATGGAAGATTAAACTGGAGCTCAGGGTAAACTGTGCTGTTTTACTCTTTCAATGATTCTCTTTTTTCCTGAAGTCACAAAAACACACAAACACTTGTTTCTGTATCAAACAACATCTCTTTGTGTGCCATAGCAGTATTTTTTGTGTTTCAACCTCACACAAGTATTCATTTATAACATATGTTTCCAGTCTTTCTAGTAAAATATGTGAGAGTGATCACTTATTGGCTAGATTTTGGTCATTTCATTGAAATTAGATCTAATCTTGAAAGCTAATTTGAAATATTTAGTGGGAGACAGCAAAAAGACTCACGAGGTCTCGAAGAGCACCGTAGCCCAGCCTTTTATGAACCCTGGCTCTCTGGTGAACCACAGGAGCACCAGCAGGATGAAGATGGTGAGCACCGCTCCCTCGGCAAAACTCATCCTGCCCAGCTTCCTGTACTCCGCTCTCATCACAGCGTACGCCTCCTTGTCTCTGTCGCTTCTCCCGCCGCAGCCAAATGTCTTCTTGAAGCTGTGTTTGTAGATCAGTCGAAGAAAATCAATTCATAAATCAAACTTTGAACCAGTCGCAAGTGTTTTGCAAGTGGTTGGCAAATTGTAGGAAAGAAAAAAGCAGATTAGGGGGCATTGCAAGAGGAAGTAAAAGGGCTTTTAAAGAACATAACCGTAAGAGATGGGAACTAAAGATCTAAGGATAACAATTATAAATCAAATTTAAGTAATAAAATCCTGTAAGGGATGTTCTTCTCAAATAAGTGACTGTCCTTTTCTGTAACTGCTCTTGTGTCTCTCACAGGTTGCTTGTGACTAGAAAATTCATGGCAGAAGTGGCTTTGGTATCCCACAAAACAATTTTATACATATTCCACTTTTAAAAACACTATAATCTTGTAGAGCTGTGCAGTTCGCGACACGTGCAATTTTAGTTTGTGGAGCTAAAAGCATCTTAAAACCACAGCTGGATCTTTCAACTAAATGCCCAATGATTGCTTATTACTTAATAAGCAAATAAAGTCTTTTAAAGTCTTTTAAGACTTTAAAAAAAAGTTTTAACTTATGCAAGTAATATTATGGTTTCAAACATTATACTTGTGTTTGGAGAGCCCTCATTTAGTCACACGTGGACTAAAACTTACTTGAAGCCAAGGAACATAAACTGAAGCCAGAGCCAGGAGATCGCCAGCATGAGCACCATGTTTGGAAAGGCAAAGCCAAACCAGCTGGCAAAATTGATCACGTCACCATTTTTGGGGAAGAGCCTTTAGACAAAAAGACACAAAAAAAAAAAAAAAAACAGAGAGAAATGAGAGGACCACACTTGAGAATAGCTGTTTTCACATGCTGCAAGCTGAGTTACTCTCAGTTATTTCTTACTCGTCGACTTGACCCTTGAGAATGAGGTTAGGGGTCGTCCCGGTAAGCGTTGCCGTGCCGCCGATACTGGCTGAGTAGCACACACTCAGACTCATCCCTTTGGTCAGGTGGTTGTACTTTATATCCATCATTTTTCTCTTGAGCTCCAACAGGGTCTCTAAATTCTGCCCGTGATCATCTGGAAGCCAGTGCATGAAAGTGTTATTTGAAGGTGTTACTTAAACACATCCGTGTGCTTTTAAATACCTTCTACTCACACTCAGCATCTTCTAGCTGAGGCTTCATGTCCTTCTTCTTTTCATCTGCCTGTTCCTCTTTGGTTGGTGGAATCTCAAGCTCAAACCCGTGATTGACCTCGGCGGTAGCCCGTAAATCTCGTTCTTCTGCCCGGAGTTCTGTTGCCTTCAGCTGCTCCAGCACAGCCTGAGCGATGGGCAGCATCATGGCGGTGGTGGCAGTATTGCTGATCCACATGGACAGGAAGGATGAGACGATCATGAAGCCCATCATTAACCTGTTTGAGAAGGGAGGGAAGAAGATGATGATCATAGGCAGTGATGTGCTGAAACATGGGAATCAAACACTGTCTGACATCAGCTTTTCCCCCATTTCCTTAAGAATCTGTTTAAGCTTGACATGAAATATGAAAAAAAATGTAAATAAAAATAAGGAATAAAAACTACTTTTTTTTTACAAAAGAGACTCCTGTTATCTTCTCACTGAAATCAACTATTTGTTCAACATGATTTCTGCTTTCACAGTAGATAAGGTCCCAGGTTCTGGGTGGCTCCTAAAACTGGCCAATGCCTTTAAGAAGTTAAAAATCCCATATTAAGATCAAAGCAGAATCACTCCAGCTTTACGATGTAAACATACACCATTTCGTCATGTTTACCTGACACATTGTAAACTGTGGAGAACGATTACGAGGGGATTTAAATTAAGAGCATGACCCATTCTGAAACACTACACCAAAGTCAACAAAGCTTTCTTACAGGGATGGACGAACACCAACTAGCAGCAGGACTAGGAGAGCGATGCGTTTGTGGAGGTTCCAGTACTCCACTGCGATGGCCACCAGGAGACCCCCGATGAACAGCATGTTTGAGTCCTTCAGATACTCTATACTCACCTGTAACAGACAAAGAAGACGAATAAAAATGACATCAAAGTAATTTCCTCGTAGCCCGCAATCATATTGATCTGTCATAAAATTTTATTGCTTTTATGAGCAATAAAAGTCAAACACTGGGATCAGCAGATTTCTGTGTGCGACTATAAAATAACAATTAAAATCAAAGGGACTCTGCATCACATCATAACTTCTAGTAAGTTATGTTTTATCGATAAAGACTAAGCGAATGTCTCACTCTGTTCTACCATGTATTTATCTCATTTGTCCTGATGTAATTTATCGTTCCTGACCACCTCGTTTTTGATTGTAAATCTTTTTTGGCTACATACAAGGTGGAGTTAAGGGAAATAGATGAAAATTGGAAGAAAAAAAAATGTGTATCAACCACTAGGAGCAGCATTTACAGGTTTAGCAAACTACATAAGCTGTCAGTGAAGGGTAAATAAGGAACGTACATCTCCAGCTTTCATGATGCCCATCATCGGGAAGAGGACGACAGGCAGTAGGGCGGTTATAGCCAGAGGCATACACTCTGTGCACCAGTACAGAGCCATGAGGATGATAGCAAAGCCACATTTTGCCTCCTGTAAAGAGACACACAGAAATACAATTAAATTCAGTTTGATTCAGTTCAGTTCAATTCATCCACTATTGAAACCTGATTTTTCTATTTTGGATCCCAGAACCTGCTATCGTTTCGAGGAGCACCCTTCTTTTCAAAAATATAAAGTAGAGATTTGAAGTGTTGAGGGGTCATTTTTTTACAGTCATTATACATTAGTTACCTCATCTTTAAAAAACAAAAATAAAGCGTGCTAAGATGTATTAGTATTCCTATCATTATTGTTATTGTTTATACCATAATAATACTCTGTTCTGGAGCTGATTTTCCAAAGACAGATGCTTCATAAAGTTGTGAACATAATGGACAACACTGAGGCCACAATACAGTAAGTCAACAACACTATCTTCAGTCAGAGGATTCCTCAGATCTGCTCCAACACAAGTTCCTTCAGGAGATCTTTTCTGCTCGCGCCTGTAAACATCTGCAACAGCCCTTGGAAAAGACATCAACACTAGCACTTACTTCCAAATATATTTTCCCTTTGGGCATTAATAAAGTATAATTGTACTACGTATTGGTATTTAGTTAGTATTATTCCAGTTATCAGTCAAAGGTATGACACCTTTTTTGCAAAGGTGTTCACAGTTCTGGTACCAAAATGAGAGTAGGTAAGGTTATGGTCCCGTGACCGTGGACTTGGTATAAGGGGGACAGTTTAGGCATGTGTTGGTCAGGTTTAGGTAAGTGGACTTACATTGGATTGTAATAAGAGTTTCAATAACTTTCCCAAATTTGTCACCAGGTTATTTGCCAGTCCTTCAGTCAGAAGAACAAAGGTTTGACTCGAGTTTAGGACAGGTATTTTGAACGTGTCTGTTTTGGATTTTACATTCTCTGTCTCTGTTTTTCTTGGTTAGGCTTAGGCACCAGCACTTTTTATGTCTAAATTTAAAAAAGAAAAAAAGAAAGAAGATAT
>JAOWBL010000004.1:7852300-7870425 GCA_028564865.1 Zenarchopterus dispar | reverse complement strand
TTTTTTTTTTTTTTTTTTTTTTTTTTTTTTTTTACAAGATATTTTTTTTTAAATAAAATGTTTCTTCAAGTGTTAAAGATGTTATTCAGATATTTTTCACTTGATGGTAACAATAATCTTTTTAAAGTAAAGCAGTTACAATGACATCTGGTGATGTTTATTTCCATTTCCATTGTGTACTTGCAAAGTGAAGAATATTTAAATGAAAACAGAGTTGTTTGCGTGGATAAATACAAATGATGGCCATTAAGATCACTGAGATCTTATTCTAGGTGGTCTGACTGATCCATTAATGGTTTTAAAACAAAGTCTGCATTTTTGTGAAGAAGACAAAGACGGATAGAGGCCACAGTCGAGTTAAAAATGAGAAATTAATTACCGGCAGCAAGTGTGAGCGGATCTCTCTGTTCACACATCTAGTTCAAGGCCTCTGGCTCACCAGCCTCCTGGCGTGTTTTGTCATCTTTTCTCCCAGAATGAACACACACACACACACACATCCACACACTTTCTCTTTTTTTCTCTCTCTCACCTCAGATATTCCCTTTCCTGATTCCTTCCTTCCCACGGAGCATTGACTGAAAAGTGCTGTCTCTGCTGTGGTGGTAACATTTGCACCGCAGGTCTACGAGCTACACGCTGCTGCATCCCAAAGAGCCGAGTGCTTCGCGCACTCCGCTGTGGGTCAGTACTCGGGGTTTACACAGGGGGCAAAGGTGTTAATGCTACATGCTTTAAAGAAGTACAAGATGTCTTCACTTCAGCCCTAACAGGCACCCTGGGTAAAAGCTGGAACTAATCTAAGGTGCATGTGCAGTGTGTGTAAGAAATGGAGAGACAAAGTGAGTAAAGGAAGTAGCAAGACTCTATCAATGCAGAGCTTCATTTCTAACTGGGTAAAACGTAAGAAAATGACATTTACTCACAATGAAATACATATATTTGAATTCAGCATGAACTACCGTTCCCATTTTACTTTTCCCCTTACTTTATGTAGTCCCTTTTCTCCCCTAGTAATCTAATTACTTGCATGAGCAAAACAATTCTGTTATTTGTTTCATGCATGCTGAGTCATTTTTTAAGGTATAATTGATTATGTGCAAATGATCCATTGCTATGATTAATGAGGAATTGTTATGATGATATCTCAGTAAAAGAGCAAACTTTTTTCTTTTTTGAGAAAGTATACGTTGTGTTTGGGTTTTAGTGTAAAAAGCGGCCACCCAAAAAAGCTACATTTGGTCCAGAGAAACTTGGCTTAGGTCATACCAATGGTAATGAATGAAAACACATTTGCGAGCAAATCAATTTTTATAACCTTTGCGTGTTTATTAGATATTCTGAGGCAAATGCAATAAAGTGGCCAAAGCCAATATTGTATGCCATGAGGGTGGTGGAACAGTTCCAAACAGTAATGTCACCTCTACGGGCAGGACTCAAATATTACGTATGGAGCGCGGTTTGGAATCAAAGTGCTGTGTTTACGAGTGAATATGTTTGATTAAACCAACGCAGGGAACTGGAAATGACAAAATACTCGTTTCTTTGTCGCGGTTTATTTATTTATTTATGTATCTAGCCGTTCTTTGCAGGGACGCACACGGACACATGCGCACGCTTGCACGCCGTACTCCAAACATACATGCACACAAACACAGGCGCACACGCCTTCCTCCCTTCTACAGCCAAGGGAAGTAATGAAAACAAATGGCAGAGTTCTATTCCCACTGGGTCCTGAGGAGGAACTTAGTCATCAAGCTAATTTTATTCTTGTCTGGCCCAGAGACTCCATTTCCTCTGGGTGTTTTTACAAACGCTGGGCTGCACCACGCCATCGGCCAGTGATGGATATGAGGGCCTGATGGCCGGATGGCAGATGCTGGCCCTGTAACTCAAGCTCCAAACACTTGCTGATGACCCCCTTTGCACCCCGTGCTCCTCACTCGACGCAGCGTTGCAGCTTGGGCTTGCATGCAAACTTGTGCTTTCTGAAGAGCTGTACTTTTATTTCCCAAAGATAGTATAAACACACATGTACATGCAGACCTCAGTTGGAGCTAGACACCCAGCAGTCAGTAATGGCTTGTGTACGGGATCCATAGAAAGGATTATTTTCTCAGACATATTATCTGTGATTCTTATAGCCAAAACATTCATCCTCTGTTAAGGTTATCAGTTATTATTTTTGGACAAATATATTAGATTAATATTATGCTGCAGATTTAAAGAATGAAGATTAAAAATACAAAAATATAAACATGCTGGAACTCACTACTGTATGATATGCAGCGCATCCCAGCAAGTAGATTAAAGTAAAACAAATCATAGATGAGTAATATCAGTAGTTACACATAATCTACTAATCTCTTGGTATGATTCGGACATGTTTCACATGATAAAACTCAGATTACCTTCATCTTTGCTTCCCCTGCATGTTAGGAGCAGGAGTCATGTTGCAGTGGCAGGTTGTATGTTAGCAGCTTAAGCAGCAAGGGCTCTTGTTTCTGCAGCAGGGTGCAGAGCAAAAGAAATTCAAACACTTGCTTAAGCCAGCAGCAAATTTATTCACCATGTAAATTGTTATTGGAGATTTTATCTTTGTATCTCAGATATATGGGGGCATTTTATTATTTTTGGCAAATGAAAGATAACTTGTATTTCTAGAATTAAACCATAAAACTCTGTAAAATGATACACGCCATAAACAGCTACAATATAAAAGTATTTGTAGGGAATTCCATATGTATTTAAGAAATTGAACTTTACTCTGCAGATGCAAATAAACATGCTGAAATAGCACGCAGCCAAAATCGAACTACTTCAAGGGTCTGCGTGTGACAAACTAGTAAACATTTTCCCTTTTCTTCTTTAAAATATAATGTTTAACAGCATATGGTACAATCTGTTTTCCTGAGTTTCAGGCATAATAGAGTGTTACACTTCCTCTAAAAAGCTTTGCAAAACATTCCCTATGACTGTGTAGATTAATAATGAATGCTAAAAACTCTAATTTTGCCAGAAGTTGCAGCTCAAGAGGGACGAGGAATGTCACAATGCTTCATAGGGTTAGCCGGATTAGTTGGATCAGGATTACATCTTCCCGTCCTTGCTTGCACCATGGTCCCATTCTGTGACATGCACACAGCTGGGAGCAGGGGACACTTGGGACAAAGCAGAAAGAAAGCCAAATGGCCTCCTGTCCCAACTCCTCTTTTACCAGCTTGGAGCTTTCATTGCAGTGCACCCTCCATGGATTATTCAGTGACTGTATACCCTTTTAGTCTCGGCTGCAGCCTGCAATGGCAACCAAGAACCTTATTGTTGTTGATTTGTTAGTAAATGCAACAACTTTCAGGAGGGAAGGGAAACATTAAAAAGCAATTAATACACTGGAGTGCAAAAGGAAAAGGGAGCCGCCTTGGCCTCCAGTGGGACTGGTGATATCTGCAGCACGACCTGAAAATGCAAGAAACATGGAAAAGATGGCTTTTAGTGTGACTTCTGCTCATTCCTGCAGATGGATGACTGACAGGAAAAAGCAAGGGACAAACAAAGGCAGTTTATGATCAGCATAATCAATGTGACATCAGTGCAGTAGCATAATGTGCGGGGGTTGGAGTGTGGTGGGGTGGGAACATAAGATGCTCTTTTTTTAATAATACCACAACTTGTTCCTTTGTGATTACACCTTCCTGATCTTTGCCTGAAAGCGGTTTTTCTCAGGCTTTTATCACTCCCCAAAGAAGTCTGAACATCATGGCAGGATATCAGTGGCACCCTCTTTAAAAGCAATCAAGCATGCATTTAAATTTAAACCTGACAGGTCTTGCACAGGCTGTCTGTGTTTTATTGTAAAGAAAGTCCTGGTGTGTCTTTTTCTCTCATTCCCTGTAACCCACACCTCATCACGAAATGGGAAAGCTTATGTTGAGATTAAAGTTATCTCATATTTCTGGATGTAGAAATTAAAGTAAAATAAGTTTCTGTGAAAAACAGTCAAACATGTAGGCGTTACAGTTCCCTGCAAGTTGTCACAAAAATACACTACCATTTTACTTTTATTTTTTTAGAAATTACATTTACGTTTAATCTCGGTGTTTCAAATCCCTAAGAACATTTGCACATGATGGATAATCTCCATATTTGCGGTCTCGCCTTGTCTCACACAAAAGCATATGATGAACATCACCTTCTGGTTTACTGTTTTAGTAGTCAGTACCAGATACAATAAAAAGTGTCACTAACTTAATTACTGTGAAGGTGGTGATTATTCTGCTGCAGATGCAGTTTATTTAGAAGAAAAAAGGAGTAAAAAACTTAAAATTGTTCTCTGTTAGGACAGGAACCCCCAAAACACAGTGTTTTCCTAAACTAAGTAATTTTTGTCAAAAAAGCAAGCGAATGGTTATGTTAAATAGGCCTGTCCTATTATTATCTGTTTCCTTCTATTGTTTATTTTGTTGTTTTTTGTACATTTTGTACATTTCATTGTATTTTTTACACCTGTGAAGCCTTTAGGAATGTTAAAGCATTTTATAACTAAAGTTTTGATTAATTGATTGGTTAATCTCACCAAAAATTCACAGAAATCCAGAGTAAAAATATCCTAACAATCTCTGGTTTGTTATTGCGATGGAGCAATGGTCCAGTGTGAGAAAACTTTAAGGTTTCTTGTTTGAAAGTGTTAGAACGGTGCTGCATCATCATCTCCTACCTGAGGAGGAGGACGCTGGTTAAACCAGTCATCTTAATTAAGGTTTCATAGCAGTCTATATGAAACAAACAGGATTTTTTCCCCCTCTCAAGATCAGGTTATTTTAGTTCCTAAAAATAATCCCTTCATTTTTATACAAGGAGTTACACTCGTATTAAGATGTACCCCTTATTGCTAATTACTGTCAATTATAGTGTTTCTTTACCATCTAAGTGGTAAAGACAGTATAGATGGTTGATTGGTAGTTGGTGTCCCAACCCTAACCCTAACTCTAACCCTCAGCCACATAACTTTCAGTCATCTCATTTTCAGCCTTGTTATGATGTTATTGTAGCTGGCTGAGAAATATTAACTCGAGAATGACCTCATGGCATTTGCTATTAGTGTATAGTTTTGCTGTGGTCGGTGCATCAGGACAATAACAACAAAGGATACCTTGTGAATACTTTGTTCTGTAGTTGTGACAGGATTACAGAACGGCAATATTTGACACCCTCAGAATAGGAAAGTATTGATCCACCAAGTCAAAAGGTTGTGTGGCAAAATAAATAAATAATAAGAATAATAATTGTATTTTATTTTTATGAAATGATCTGTGACTACTAACAACCACTTTGACACACATCCATCCCAACAAAAACACACAAAGAGACTGGGGTGTTTATGAAACAAGTTTTTGTGGGTCCCTCTCCCTCTCAGTATTCATTTAGTCCAAGGCTGCGGATAGGAGGAGGGCTTTTTCTTGTAGGAGGAAGCACTCAGACCCTGCATACGCACTTGTAACATCACAATAAGGGAAGAGGAAATCAATTTTGGCCGTCGAAGGGATGGATTATTTGAGAGCAACAAGGTAAATGTGCCACACTACAATACAGCTCTGAAAAGGAAAATACACACACACAAATACACTTACTGTGAAAACAGAAATGCTAACCTTGGTCTTAGCACCATGGTAACAGAACACATATCCTACTACAAATGCTCACAAAAACTACACCCACCACTGCTTCAGTTGGAGCATGTTGCTAAGCTCAGTGATGAGGCAGCTTTTTAATTAATGTCCATATCTGTCTTAGCTTCAAAAAGTGACATGTGTTGGCCCGGTACTCCAAAGCCCAGGTGTCACGGTGGCAAACAACATGTTGCCTTTTTCCTGCCACAAAACTCATTCATCATCGTAAGAGGCCTGTAGGGTTTTATCTCTGTCTGGCTTACTTTGAAGCACTTGATCCTCCATCATGTCTGCCATTTGGGGCTCTCTATGTCATGGAGGAGGTCACAGGTAGGGCAGCATCGCTGGTTCTTCCTCCTTCAATTCATTCACTTTGCTCTGCCCAGACTTCACATCCCCCGCAGTAGCGGGCAGACAGAGAAATGACAGACAGAGTCAGGCAGAGCCGAATCAATTAAGCCACATCAAATCAAGAATTCATGCATGCTGAAAGTGACAATATTGGCTGAGGCAATTAAAGCTGTCAAGAGCTTGCATAGCTTATCTTTCTCACCAGAACTGTCATCATTATCTTTTTCTATCTTGATCATCCCCTGTCTTATAAGTTAAAGGAATCAATAAAGATCTTTTCATATACACGTTGAACATATGGAGCTATTTAATAATCACATAAATAATGTTTCTGCTTGTGTTGAATTATTGTGTATGAGCCAGAAGTGCATCCTGTACTCATATGCTGAAAATCTGATCCAGGATTTTAATGTTTATATTCTCCTCTCCATGACTAATTAAGGAAAATTGCCAATCCTGAGCAAAAGATTGTCTGGACTCTGCCTACCTCTGAACTGTATATTTACTTGCAGTTCACAACAGACATTGAATTGGAATTTCCGTTCAATCTCTTAGATGTAACTTTCCAGCACATCAAACTTTTACCCCAAATAAAAACTGATTTTATAGCAGCCCCACAGCCATCCTCACCTCTTGCTGGAATGTACAGCCCTGAATCACAGAAGCACGTAAAAGGAAAATTGCGTGTAAAAAGGTAGAATACAATAAATCAGTCCAGGTGCTCAGATCCCAGAAAACTGTTGAACTCAAAGTATCACCCATTACAACATTTGTGGGAGTTATCAGCCCCTTTGTGCCCCCTATCTCCCCTTACTCCTCCGGGTCATCCTGGTGTCATCAGCTGGCGTGAGCATATGTCTGACATATCCGTCTCTCTGTCTGTCTGCTTCTCCCTTCCTTTTCTCTCCTTGTCCGCCCTCCAATCCCCAGCACTCGTGTCACTGTCGGTGTCACTTGTGTTGCCCGCTGCACGCGTAAACACGCAGCGACCACTTGATATGTTTGTCCGGGGACTCGGGGGGTGATCGTTACCATGTTTTGAGATATGAACATCTGGTGGGGGGAAAAGGTTGCAGTATTGGGATACTACCAGAGCCAGAGCTCTGCAGAATTCCTTCCATCAGATAAATCAAGCCAGCAAGTCACGGCAGAGCGGGAGGGGCAGTGGAGGGATGAGAGGGCGAGAGGAGGGAGGAGAGGGACATTAACTCAATCCTGCCTGAGAGAGAAAGAGTGCTCTGTAAAAGATGGTTTCTTTGAAATGGCCATTTTTCTTTCGCTATGCTGGTCTCACTCAGGCTCTTTTTTAAGGATCAGTTAACTCAAATTACGAAAAATGGCTTTTGGGATTTTGCCATGCAATCCTTAAAAACAGATTCTGCATGTGAATTTCTGGAATCTGTGAGCAGGAGACACAACTTTTTGTACTAGGAGCTTTTCTGGTGTCTGCTTATATTTTTAGTTGTGATGACCAGTCATGCTTTGGCAGCCTTTGAGTTTCTACACATAAACTGTTGTGTGATGAACAAAGATCCGGAAAACATTTGCTGAAATACAATCTTGAAACCGCAAACTATCATCTTGATGATGATTTATCTTTTTATCTTTTTTTCTATACTTCTGCATCTACGCAGACAACTGGTGCACAGTACACTCCTCATGCTGGTCAGTATCAATTTTTCAGAAAGAGACAGGCTTCACTGGAAACCCAGAAACTCAGTGGCAAAGTTCTCAAACTGGTAGTAATGTGAATGGTTTCTGATTCACTTGGTTAGGTTTGAAGATCTGATTTTACCATGGTGAAATTAGCATTTACAGAAATTCACTTATAATTTTTTTTAATAGATAAAAGAAGTGCTATCCGAGTTACTGAGTGCACCATCTTTATAGCTGGAAAAGAAATATGTACCATGAGAGCTATCAATAGGCTGTTCTGTGGAATAACCAGACTAATATAACATTGTGGACTGAGAGGAATATCACTGTTACATGTTTTTGTCTCCTCTCTCGCTCTGGCTCTTTGTCTCCTCTCTTGTCTGGCTCGATGACAAATGTCAATGAGAGGGGCACCGAACTATTTTGAGGGTTTCACAAGTAAGGTTTTTTTTTTTCATATAATCCATACATCCATCCATTACCCATACCCTCTTAGTCCTATTCATGACCAAGGGGATCTGCCAGAGTCTATCCCATTTCTATTTCCCACAAAAAGCAGTGGTACACCCTGGACGTAATGCCAGCTCACATGTAGACGAACAACCGCACTCACTCACCAATTAACTCGAATTACATGCTTTTGGACTGTAGGAAGGAGCAGGAGTACCCTACGGACACCATTTTAGGCTCAGGTTGAGACTAATAAAGGCAGTTTTTAAAAGAAAATTGTATTTTAATTTGTTCATTTTGACATCGTTCCTAGTTTCTTCTTGTGGGTTCATCATGATGTGTGATCGGGTGTATTGTAAGCACCCCATTTATTGAAGTCAGGGAGCACTAATGCGGTGAAGTGAATTTGCCTTGTCAGCTACAATATTTAGATGCGCTGTAACATTTTGAATTGGAGTATCAAATAATTGAGTTCCAGGGTCAATGTCCTGAAAAAACATCATAACAAGAATTGCTTTTACACAGCAATTGCCCTAAAAACGTGCACTGGGTATGATCCTGTCCTCATTCCGGCTCCACTCTCCAGTTGGGCATTCACTGTAATCCCAGGAAGGCATAATAATCTCTCCCCAGTGTGGGCTTTCACAAAGCCTTACAGCATTCCGATCTGAAGAAAGTCCGTTTTTTCTTCTTCATGCTCCACAGTCAGCAACACGTCTTTGATGTCTCTTGTCGCCAGCTGATTTATTGGGTTGCCGTTGAGTAAAACATGGCGCTAAAAAAACAGCAAAAGAAAAAATGTTTCTACCTGGTTTGCTCCGTAGGACTTTCACAGATGTTTTGGCCTCAGTTTTCCTGTTACAAATAGTGTTTGAGATGTTACTGCAGCTAGAGAAGGGATCCAAAGTGGGAGAGAGACTCTGGACTGGTGTCAGCTGGTGGAAGCTGCTCTGTGTCGCTGCGCACAACTTCAAGGTTCGCTGAGTAGACAGTTTCCTAAATCGTGTGACAAAGTTGGAAATATATCCTGTCCAGCCTGTCTTGGCTTCTTCAGCCACTGTGGTTTACAAGCTAGGTTATTTTTCCCGTTGCACCTTTCTCTTTTTTTTTTCTTCTCCTGAACAGTGTTGTCAGACAGCCTACAGGACCATGTGCATGTGGACGGACTCATTTAATCCTCTGTACAGAATTTATCCCAACCTTGCACCCCTGTTATGCTATATAACAATGCCAATTCCTGCAGCATTCATTTTGTTTCCATTATGGCCTCTGTTACTACCTCCCAAGGCAGTACAGCTGGAACAAAATACTACATTATTGCACAATTCATACACCAAAGCAGGACACAATAAAGGAGTGACAGTAGTGGAATGAACTGGCTGGAAATTGGGTTATCAGTGTTAAAAACTGAATGATACGCCTTGAACATTTTCAAACATTTCACACTCATATACAAACTTTCACCCTTATTGTAAAACAATGAAAAGTGTGTTCAAAGTGTGTCTGCGTATATCTTGTTTGACTTTTCATACCTGCATCCACTGGCACCACAATAACCTCCCATCCATCTCCTGCTCTCCATCCAACTATCCTTTCTTTTCCATCATGTTTTAAGGGAGTAGAATCAAAGCTGGGATGAGTAAAGAACATGTCAGGAGACGTAAGGGCTTCTGCACTGGCCCACGAGATGAAGCTGTCAGAGGAAATGCTGTCAGCGTGACACCCGAGTATCAAGGGCATCTTTATGTCTTCTCTTCATCTGTGCCTGTCCTCTGTTGCCTTGCTTAATTACGCTGCCTGTATGTTACTAGTACTATTGTCAGGGGTTGACATGGCTACACTGTTGGCATGTGCAGAGCCAAGTTGTGACACGGTGCCCCGGAGACTGCGCTGATGTTGTTGTTGTGATGTGCTGTTGAAGGCTTGTGTGCAAAGGCAAGTGACTCGAGATCAGGGAAGAGGTGATTTAAATCACATCAAATTGGTTATTGAATTCTTCTTTTGTGTGCATGATTAAATCTGGAGGAGCAAAAGTAGCGCATATGGATTGGCAGCTGAGGCATAGTACCTCACACCCCAGATTGACCAGGAAGTAGTTGACAGCTCTCAGTGCCCCGGCCTGCTGCTAATTTCTCCACTTCCTTCCTGCTGGCCCAACTTAGCATCAATCACCTCCCTCCTCTCGCAGCGCTAGTGCAAACCAATTTCCTTAATGCTGATTGCACTGTAAACCAACTCTCCTCACCCACTTTGGCTCATGTTCTGTTTTGCTTGTTCATTGCTTCTTGCTTTCCTTTACGAAGCAATGAGTCACTTTGGGGAAAAAAAATCTTGAAAAATACTCAGTTTTAGCTATCAATGTGCTTATGTCATGTAACCAGTAATAAAGTAGAAAATGAACCCTTTTAAAAGTAGAAATGTGGCTAATTTTACCTCATTTTACGTGACAACAGCAGCTACTACAAGATTAGCAAGGTTTTTCTGGGAGGGCTTCTCGATCTGCCTGTGCAGAAATCTCAGTAAAAGGGTTACAGCAGATCTCAGCTTCCTGCTGAGGCATGAGACATTTCTTACATGCCTCTCAAGTATTAGAGTCACTATCAACACAAGCAGAGGTTAGCTATTTCTCACCTTTACTGAATCTGAACACCCGGCCTCTTTCTGAGTCCAGGAACTGTGCCAGGCCATATGCTTTTACATGCGGCTGTGTGCTCATGCTTCCTTTTAACTCTGTCTCCAAGGCAAAGTCAGCGCCGTCCCCACAGTGACAGGATTCCTCCCACTATAGCAGCTTAAGTGATCACAAGTGACAAGTAAACCAGACCACATTTTGAACATGTCTTAATCCCTTTTAATTTGTCCTCTTAGCATCAAATGCAGACCAGCATAATGATAGCAGTTTTCTAATGCCGCAAACATATATCTTACATTAGGGGAGAGTTGGGTAAGAATACAGCAGCTATGTATCATGTCTTGCTTCGTTAATGTAATTCCAACTAGATATAAGATCTGGTGCCAGAATTATGCTCCACCACACCCTTTTACATACTACATTTCCTCCCACTGGAACGAGGATTAACAACATGTATCAAAAAAGAATTGAAAAAAAATCTGATCAAGCACTTTACAGCATCTGTTAACTGTTGATTATGATGGGGCAAAAAGTCTGCAAAAAAAGAGAATGTTTCATATATATATATATATATATATATATATATATATATATATATGAGGACTCCACTGAGTCTTGAAAGCCCGGCATTTCCCAGTGGAGAAATTGATGGAGTGCAGTGGCCTGGGGGCCAGGGGAAAAGCAGTCCCCTGCTATGACTTCTCTCTGGCCCACTGAGCACAGCACAGCCAGACAGGATACATCATTCAATCTGCTACTAGCACACACGCACGTGCACACACACACTCATAGAACCTGCACTGGGCAACATAAGGGCTGTATGGCTAGCAAGAAATCGTAGCTGCTTTAACTCTTGTCCAAATGGCTGGTACAGAGTGGGTCATGTTTCAGCCTTGCTCCAGGGCCCACCAATGACATGCTGCTACATTATGTTAGCCTGTGTTTTATTTGGCCCTGTTTGGTGTAGTGTAGTGGGATAGGAAGTGAGGTTGGGGGGATGGAGGGGGAGGTGTACAAATGAAGGCCCGGCAGGAGGGCCACTCCAACACAAACAGTTGGAGGCTGATGCTTAGTGTGCTTTAAGTGCAGATGGATTGTCTATATATTTGTGTATTTTTAATATGTGTGGTGAAATTCTGCAGTGTAAACATTAACAGCTTCAGATTTCAAAATCATCTGCAGTATATAGTATGTGAAGTGTTTTAGAGAGGGGTGCACAAATGCTGCATGGTGTTTGATGGCATGTCTGTCACACCAAGCTAATGGATGGCTCAGATTGCCATGACAGGGATAAGCCAGCAACAGTTCATGGCTACTAGCAGGGCCACTGTTTACGCGCGGACGAACACTGAACAGTCTGGGTTCTGCCTGGGCTGGCGACATGGTCTGAGAGATTCCCAGAGAAATCCCTGTTGTGCACACATGCTTTCTGCACACACACGTACACACACATAGGCATGAAAAATGGGGGTTGGGTCGCTCTGACAAATTACCTACATCCTCGGCACTCTGGTGTCTCAGCATCAGAGGAACTTGATGGCCCAGTAGGAGGTGGGTGGTTAAGTGGAAGGTCAGGGAACTGAGTGGAAAGGGCACCTAAAGCCCTTATTTTCCTACATAAGGCACAGAAGACTTATAACTAAGATGTATACATTTATTTAAGTTCTCTTTTTTATCTGTACGCTTACAGTATATACATATATGCTGCATACAGACACCCAGCAGAGACCATAGAAAAGGAGCTCATGCTTATGTGTGTGGACATGTATGTGTAGAGCGGTGAAGGCCAGTGTTCCAGACTGCAGGGAAAGGATTAGGGGTCTGGAATGCAAGACACTCCTTGACCCCACTGTGACCTTTGAGGCTAAATCCCTTGCCCATATCTGTCCCTCATGGGTCATGATCCAATTGGTCGCCCCTTTAGAATGCTGACCCCTTATGCACCTTGTCACTCAGTGCGCTTGAAACATCTCAATTCACTGACAGTGGGGCCTAAGCTAGCTCGCTAGGGTAACAAATGGAAGAGCCTAACTGCAGACTAGGTCATTAGAGCACAAGAGCTCCGCTTCAAAGCAGAAATTCAAGAACATTTTTGTTAATGCAAGCCCACGTAAAGCAGAGGGGAAAAAAAGCATCACTCTTGTTCTGCCTTTCAAGTGTCCATGTACACCTAAAACATAAATGAAGCATTTCCTATTTTCCCTATTTTGGAGGCCTGTACAGTTTTCCATTTGCAAGTGTGTCGATCGAGAGTGACATTAATGGAGGTGGAGAGGAACGAACACATCAGAATGGCGGGTGAGTGGCAGTAACACTGAGCAGCAGCAAAGAGCTGCGTGGCAGGCAATCAGAGAGGCTCTATTTCTCTTTCACTGCAGTCCCACATGACATGGCTGACTAGAGAGATGAGAGACAGATGGGTGACCGGCTTGCTACTGAGGGCCCCTGAATAAAATATTACACTTCTGATTAATTTATATTTAATCTCTTTTGAAAAAAACATCATTGTTTTGTAGACACTCTTCAAATGTAACCTTAAGGTGATTGTTGATGCAGGTCCATTCATTAGATTATCTTAAAATATAATAATAATGATTAATTATAAAATGCTATTTAGATGATAAAAATTAGATCATCAGTTTTATAACTGACTGGCGCAGTTAGATTGTTGAAACAATAATGAATAGATTTTGAGTGACTGCTGACTTCTGGGCTGTGAATTAGGACCTAACAAAGTATAATCAATCTTACAGATAATATGGGTTGTTTCACTGTTACTTTTGTTAACAGACCATCTAATAGTAAACACTTTTTTGGTGAGTGATAGTTTATTGTCACTCAGTTTTTTTTATAGTTAGTTTATTAGAAAGCATTTATTTAAACATTTTTACCAAATACCTCAAAGAGGATGATAGGTACAGATGAAGTACTAGTTTAATGTTTCCATGACGTGTAGGACGAACTATTACAATGGATTTTTATGCCATTTAAACCCTAAAACTGTTAAGAGGTAAGAGGTTTGTTCAGGGGGTCAGTGAGCTAGGGAACACCACTTGGTGGAAGAGGATCCCATTGTGGGACCTCTCACCAGTACCCACCATTGGTACTGGACAGCCCTCATCTGTGTGGAAAACGGTCTTAGGGAAACACTTAAGATTATTTTTCTGCTGTAACACCCAACTTGTGCTCTGCTTCACCTCAGGGAAGGTCCCACCTGACATTATCCTGCCGTTTATTTTAATAAACTTGAGAATTAATTTTTTTCTCTTTGATCATAAGTGGCCCAGGCCTTAAGGCCATTGAGCAATCCCAAATCATGACGCTCACTGAACCGTACTTTACCACAGGGAATATGTTTTGATTTTGGCAAGGTGCTGTGTATTCTTTGCAAGTTTTGCTTCATCAGCCCATGAGCATTTTCCCAGTAGTGCTGCAGAGTGTTCTTTGGCAAACAACAGCGAAACAATGTTTTATTTCGTTGTAGAGCAGCAACTTCCTCCATGCTGCTGTGCCACAGACACCCTGCAAGTTCATTTACCTTTTCATATGTGATTTTTTAAAAATTAAACTGAGCTGACTTGCATATGGTAGAAACGTGAATAGAGATATTCTCTTTTACCAGCGATGTCTTCAGGCTTGTGGTTGTTTCTTGTGGGTTCTTACTTACCTCATGAGGACTCTTCATTTTGCTTTGAAGTCATCTTGGCAGCTCGCCCACTATTGTATTTGTTCATTAAATATGTTGTTGCCTCAACAGCACCTGAGCTTTTTCCCCATTTCTAGTCTACGCAACTCTAAAATAACAAACTGCAGGTGTGTTATTTCACAACCTGCTGTAAGAAAATGAGCAAGTGGATTTCAGATTATGTCAAACTACAGCTTCAAAAGAATCCAGATACCTTTCATATACTCCCAGCTGCTTTTCAGTGTATTTCAGTGTACTTTGTATCTTTTTGCTGTTGTGCTGATGTTTGGCATTAATGGATCATTTATTTTGATCCCATAAACTAATAGATTATCTGGATATCAATCTCTGATTGTATTCTATTATGTCCCTCTCTTATTTATTTCATTTTTTTCTAATATGCACATTTACTCTGCCTTGCTGGTTTGATGTTTTTAGTTAAACATATTACTTGAGTATATGACATGTTTTATTATGATTGTAAAACAACAAAGTAATAATTATGAGTAGTCAGAAGAAAATACTTTATTCATAGTGAGTACATCACCATCAATCACAGATAGTTGTGTTGGCTTCACATATGTTAATTAAAAGAGGGAACACCAGAAAACCCCTCTTCATATTAGAGCTATCTACAGGTAAATGAACACATAATTTGATTAAAATGGCTGTAGAAGGAGTAGAAAATATAGCTTTAATAGGGGAAGAGAGAGTGGCACAGTCGGTGGTTGCATTAGGCACCTGTGACTGACATGTGGAAAGGAAATGATTGATGATGGCCAAAAGCCAACAACTCCGGTTTAGGTTCTGAATCTAATGTGTATGCCAAAAGGTCACATCATGTGCTTTCTTAAAGAAATCCAAAGTTATATTTTCTACAGGAATAATATCATTGTCTAGTTCCACACAGAAAGCCGAAATGGGACTTGTTTTTGTGTCATTTTTGCTTCAGAAAACTATCTGAGCGTAAACATGTTTGGTCAAAAAAAAAAGAAGAAAAAATCAGACACAGGCGATTACATTTTCTCAAGGTGCTTTTCTGTGCATTTGTCTGACAGGGGCAAAGAAGCAGCTGTGAGGAGCCTGGAAGGTCACCCCTTGCGTCGCCCCTCACCTGTGTCACCTCCGCCCGTCAGCGCCGTCAGGGTGCGTCAGCCATCTGCTTTGGCACCTTTTTACCTGTGGCGCTGAGCGGCTCCTCGCTGGCTAACGTGCCTCTACCCTCACCCACCCATCCCAATTCTAATTCCCCGGGGCATCTGTCACTCACCTGTCATTTCTTTCATCAACTCCCAGTTTTCCCCCTTTCCCTTTTGCAACGGCGTCGGCGAAGGTGGGAAAGGAACCATTGGAGCAAAAATGGTGACCATTATGCCCCAGTTCCAGGTTTAGTCACTGCCGAGGATGACGCATCAGAGAGTTGATGACTGACAGCCAACTCACACTACAACAGATTTCCCTTTGGAAAAATTCAAAAAATGTACAAGTTAAATATCTGGCACACTTGAAGAAAGTTGTATTTTTCACTTGTAAGATATTATATTGCCTGATTATATCTTGTATGACAGAATGACACTGGTAAATGTGAAGTCGACATATTTGTTCTGGCTGTCATTTCTTTCCTTCAACTGAGATCAGCTGTCAACACGCATTCACTGCAACTTTAAACAAATCACCAGCAGAGAGCAGTTCCTGCAACGCTGCTAAAGAGACATATGCGAGTACACACAAAACTCATGTTTACAGAGGCATGTTCACAAAAAAGTTAGCTATGGCACGTTGCAGCTGGTATGATTAACACAAGCAAGACATTGTTACCTTCCTTAGAAATGAATTACAACTAATCAATATTTTTTACATGATCATGTAAAATATTATCTATGTCCACCCAATTTCTCACACATGACCCTTTTGCAGAGCGAAAACTCATTTCACTGTCTTTGTTCAGTGCATATAGCAAGATATAATCTACAGTTTCTCACAATTTAAGTTGGAATAATGCAAACACATATTCCCACAAACATATTACGGATGGTCTTACATCCTGTAAACAAACAGCTAATTTTTCTGACATTTGTAGGTGCCCTAAGGGTGTTTGCCCTTTCTTTTTATTCTGAAAAAAAAGAGATCAAAGCAGTTCTACCTAAAGGGTTAAAGGCATCACCAGCAACAAATTTGCTCTCACTAATCCTAAACTGCACAAGTCAGTTTTAAACTATTGACAACATTGCTCAAATTCCACTCTTGGTGCTGACTGTGGAAATACCCCACAGGTAAATTCATGACTGAGAGGCCTTACTGAAGACTAACATATCTTGAGGCGAAGACAAGATGGGGGACGGTTACTTTCTAACCTGTTATTTCCTTCTGCAAAAAAACATAAACCTCTCACCATGGCAAAATTTTGATATTCAGGGAGGTGCTATGTTGGCAAGAAATTGTATGTATTTATTTATTTTTAAAAAAGAACCAAAGTAGTTCTCTGAACTTGCTGGGCCTTGGTACTAAACCAACCTGGTGATAGCCAAGCAGAGGTTTTGTTTCACATTTCCACCCAAGATGCACGCACATGTAAGGAAGAAGAACATAAAATAGATTGGAAAAAAGAGCCTTTGGCTGTGGCCCAAACTCCAGCTATATCAGTTAGGCTTTGCTGCCACATGGCATATGGTACAAGACAAACTGTCAGCCTTTTTCCCTCCTGTCTGTGCTTGCTAAGAGATGACAGGAGCAAGAGCATATTCGTTTCCCAGCAGCAGGCATCAGGCAGGCTTAGCAGTGATTTGGGGGGAAAAGGGGAGAAAGGCAGCGCATCTTGCTGTGGCGAGCTGTGTTGTGTCTGCATGGCTGGGCGTGGGGGGCTGCGCAGTAGCTGCGGGGGACAGTGCGGTGCCTGCGATTGTGAGGAAACCGCAAATTGATCAAATTGTGGAGGCAAGACTTTGGGCCCATTATCTGGGTCATGTCAATGTCTTTCTGGTCTCCAGTTGGTCATCGAGGCTAGTAAAGTGTACGTGTTTGTTTGTGAAGAATCCAAGCCATAAATACTAAAACAGAAATTTTTTGTATGTGTGTGTCTAGTCAAACCTTCATGCACACGTTGTGTACATTATGCCTCAGCGACAAATAGATCTAACAAACACCAAACAAAGTCTCCATTAGCACCCGAGTGATACCTCCCAGCAATTTGTTTTGAAGTTCACTTTGAGGTCAAATCCTGCAGATTGACAGTCTTAAGCCATTACCAACCATTATTTCTCCAGCTTTTCAAAATTTCTTGTCCAGTTTTCATTGCAGAATTTAAAAAAAAAAAACTACTAAGGGGACAAGTTGCCATTTTCATGTATGCAATCTGACATCTACAAGTCACATTGTACCCCTATCAGAAGTGATCATTGCACCAAGGCTCTATCAGAGCTGACTTCAGCAGAGCATATCGTTGCTATTAGCCTAGCATGGTGCGTGATCTGTGTCTTGTCTTGCTGCTGAGGGTGCTGTCCTATGCAGTTTAGGAACACATGCGTGAGCGAGGGCATCGCCATCACTTGTCACCAAGCTTCTGTCATAGTCCCCAGAGTTTCAGTGACTCCCTGAGGTCTCTGTCACTCTTTGTGGCTGCAAACAGCTGGTCTCCTGGTCTCCAGAGCCATTGCAATGCTAATAAATACACACACACAAACATATA
>JAOWBL010000004.1:7804266-7829783 GCA_028564865.1 Zenarchopterus dispar | reverse complement strand
GGAGGAGGAGATATAAACCAGTCTTCCTTCAGTCATCTGGGAAAATATGAAATTCCTAGAAAGTAAAAGAGATGACTGGAGCGCTGACAAAGATGTTTGGGAGGAAATCAGGAGCAAGCATTATAAATGTCATTTGAACATTGCTGTAAGAGCGTATTCCAGATTTCAACATCTCTCTAACTTTCAGACAGCGTGAGCAGACGGATACTGCAGACAGAGCAGCAAGAGTAAAGAAGAAGGGACTGCAGTGATGTTTGTTGACAAAGGATGGTGTAACTTTGGACCTGTTATGATAAAAGAGTGTCTCTGCACCCCAGATATTGAACTGTTGGCAGTGTTTTCCATTCAAGATGTCTTCCAAGAGAATGTAGCTGCCGATAGAGCACTTTTGAGGTTCACTTTTGCCAAGTTACATTACACAAGACAGACAACAACCCAATACACTGATCCAGACAGCGTCCAAGTGACTAAGAGATTTATTCCTTTATTTATTTACGAATAATGTATACTGCATTTTGTCTTTTTTAAGATGAAATATTCAGTTTGGCTTGATTTGATTCAGTTTGATGTCATTTTAATCAATCGTAAGAACTTTAGAAAATGTTGCTTCAGGATGGGGCTGATTTTTGAATCTTTGTATGATAGTTCAAACATTAATGACACCGCACATTGCCCCTGACAGCCTTACAAGTGTTTTGGTCTTGGTAAAAATGCTAAACACAGTTTCTATAACATTTTCAAGTACTGTAAAATGTAAGAATGACACAACTTTATGAATGAGGCAAATGTAATGATTTTAGGAGCATTGTATTGTAAACAGTTTTTTTTTATTTGTTTTTGAGACTTTATTATGAATCTACTTTGTTTTATTAAATCTGTTCAAATCACACACAAAGTTGCTTCCTAGAGAGCAGACTTTGAAGAACTCAATAGTCCACTGGGCTCTGGGCAACAAAGCTTTTTCTAATAATTATTTTACATGTGTGAGTTTTTTAAAGTAATTTAGCTTGGTGAGATTCATACTATAAAAGGGGTTCAATGATGGATGTTTCAAGGCCAAAGACACTCAGACTAAATTCTGATGGGGCCAGAAATTTCGAATATAGAATAACAATCCCAAATGTGAATGCAGCTAAAAGCTACATCTGCAAATCAACCAACCAGTTAACCATGACCTTAAGCAGAGATGATTTTAAATGTAACTTTTGTCATGACTGATAACTGCAGTTTTGCATCATAGGGAAATGGTGATTAATCATTTTCTAGGACTGTAAATACACTTTTTTCCTTTCCTAAATGAATTAAAAACCCTGTAGGTGCTTCAAGTCTGCATGTTTTCTTCTTTTTTTTTTTCATGGCTGCAATACGGATACAATAAGTGGACAGATAAGATGAATCAGCTTTTTGTGTAGATCTCTTTGTCTTTACTGGGAAAAGTCAAGTCATGTTTGCTAAGACTGATTTGGGCTCCGTTTATAGACATTGTATGCACACATAGTTTCATTTAAACTTCAAAACAATCCACCTTCAGTCTGGCACTTAGTTACTCATTTCATCAATACTGCAATACACTTTTAAAAAAGCAGTCCTAGTTTAATGATGACTTTTAAATGTTTAGATGATGATGGATGTCCTTGATGATCCTGTTTTCAGAAGAGGCCATGCACATAGAACTGAAGCCAGATGTAATAATTACTCTTTCTGTTTTCATGGCTCATCCACAGTCAGCTTGCTTACACATTCCACAGACTTTCAAAGATGTGAAATCAATGATGGCAAAATCTACACATCTGAAGCCCTAAAGGACCCACGATGCGTAAGAATGCCCAGAAGTTTGAACAAAAGAAGAAAATAATATTTAAAAAACTGCAGGCTTTAAAAGATCAAAAAAGGAGAGCCCCATCAAAGTAAAACCACAGAAGACTTTAATTTTCATCAGACTAATCTCCAGAAAGGATTGACTGGATTACGGGTTGATCGGTGGCTCCATCTGTCCAATGAATAGCATCTCATAACTGCTAAACCTTCGTGATTGGATCTGGGAATCAAAAACTATGGGCACTTCACTAGTGTGTAGTCTGCAACAGCTGTACATACTGTAGCAAACAGCCGCTATAAATCCTAGTGGAAGAGAATAAAAAGGGAAAAATAAACCAAATATGGTGCACCAGGACAAATGTTGTATTTTGTTGTAGGGCAATTATTTATTTATTTTGATGGGTTTTTTTTTTTAATTATTTCTGGTTTGATCCAAAACTAATCTACTTGTCAACAACCTAAGAAATATTTTTATGACTTCATAATTTAAAATGTATTTAAAAATTCAAAATGTTTCTGTTTTAACGCAATCCAAGCAAATCGGTACTCAAAGAAACACAACAGAAGTTAACTTCTGAGCCCTGTAGTAGTTTGGGGGGCTGTGGTGTCACTGTGGGTGAGTGGGTGGCTGTAAGGACCTGATCCTCCCTCTTATGACCACTGGAGATGGGATTAGATTAAGAAAGAACAGATTAGAGATTGTACAGATATAAACATTCAATATGAGACAGAAATCAATCCGCACAAAACAGTCACAGAGTTGTGATGTGTGCTGCCATGATCGTCTTTCTGCTCTGATACGAAGTAAAACACAAGCTGGTATCCTTGATGCCGTCACTAATATTTAATACACGCAAAGTCTTTATTTGTTCAGATCAGGGGAAAAAAAATAATTAATTTTTCAGGGATCGTGAAAAGTCAAAAGCCCTCACAAGCTCTTACAGAAACATTTCAACTGTGTACTAAATCTTATTTAGCTTTAGCTGTAGGCAGCATCTCAGAATATAGGAACGAACGCTCTGTTAACAAAGAGGGCCTTGTTATTAATTACCAAAAAAGGAAAAAAATGTCAGCCTGCATTAAATAAAAAATGTACAGTAGTAAAATTTGCCATAGAGAGTACATGACCAATTATATGCAATTCATTAAAAATACAACATGGACCATCTGTTAATTCTTCGTTTTTTACATATTAAGACTTAAAACATATATGAAACAAAATCTGGTATGCCAAGTCTTAAAAATAGGCAAGAACACAACATAATTACATTGTGTCATTATTTATTTAATTAAAGCTAAGTTCAAGTGCAGAAGAGTTTAGTGAAAAACTAAGTAAGCTGAGTACAGATTTTCTATTATCCTTAAGAATCAAGAGGGTTAGTAACAGCCGGGTGCTGCTAATCAGTAAACCTAATTAATAAATCGATTGATTGACTAGCAATTTGGTAGTGTGGAGCTTTCAAGTGTCCGTTAACACAATGCCACGGAGGACAAACAGTAGCATTGAATTTAGAGAAGTAGTTATCACGGCTCATCTGGGTGGTGTTTATAGGACCATTTCTAAATTATTTAAAGTCTGTTATTCTATATTGTTAAAGATTGTTCACAAGTGTAAAATATCAAGGGAAGATGTTTGGCAACCAATCACATCTTAGTACAAATTCCTTTGTCAATTTTGAATACCCTACAGGTGGTACACACATAAAACTGGTGACCTTGAAGCTTTGGCTTTTTTTATTAAAAAAAGACTGGAATATATTTGTGAAATACCTGAAGTTTTTTTCAATTTCCTCCCACTGTCTAAAAATATGTTTGGATTCATTTTAGGTTAGCAGGTGTATTTAATTAGATCATGTGAGTGTGCATGGTTGTTTGTCTTTGTTTTTTTTTTAATCTCTCTGTGACTCTGTGCTGGATTGGTGGACTGTCCAGGGAATACATCACCTCTTTCTTGTTACCCGTGAGCTTGAACAAGGTGAGGCAAGTATAGATGAACATCATATAACATGAATAGATGCCATTTGTTCATCCAAAGTTATACTTACCTCTTTCTAAAACCTGCCAAGGACAGCATAGTTTATAAATTATGTTCTGATATTTAACAAGCCTTTGAGGTAAAAGGCATTCTTTCTTTTTCACATAACCACATACCCAAAACTGACTAAAACAATTCAGTTGTTAAAATGCTCAGCTATATGTAAACACAGCTCTATTGTTTGCTGTATGTCTCCTAATGTGTAGTCAAAGTAAGAACTTCTGATGTGTTTTATATTGAAAAAGGTTCAAAGCTGCACAGAGAAACATACAAATCAAGACAGAGTGTAAAGAAAAAATGGTTATAAAATCATGATAGCAGCAGAACTTGTCTCATGCTTCTTTGCTTGATATACATTTCCACTGATTTTTCCCATGTTTCCACTACGAGATGGAAATTCAAAACATACCATTTTTAGTCTTTGGTCAGAACTTAGGTTAAAAAGTGCAGAAAGCCACAGCGTAGGTTTCTTCACTTGTGCATCAGGAAAAGTGTAACTTGCTGAATTAAAATGGATCGGTTGGCTCATGTTTTGAAGCTGCTGTACACACAGAAAGTGCACACACACACATGCAAACACACACACAATTTGAATCAATTCCTGTCTCTGCTATCAATCTATATCTCGATTGCTGGACCTCCTGATGTGAATAAACTGGCTTAAAGGCCTCACAGCAACCCAATACTTATATATTTATGTATGTAAGTATTACATATACATCGAATATACTTTTCTGATGTCATACTGATGTCAAAGTGTCAGAATGAAGCACTTCCGGCTGGTATTTGATAGCCCCACCCCACCTGTCTCCCCACCTTTTTTGACTGCTATGATACAAGTTGTCCGTCATTTTAACATTTAGTGACCTGTCATACAACGCTCTGTTTTTTTTCTAGCAGTTCAGTGATTATGAATTTCCCTTTAGCCTGAAATCTCGACTTTAGAATAACAAGTTAAACTACTTATACACTTAAAATGACCCATTAGGTGTCTTTGGTAAATCTTTTTAATAGCATCATTGCAGCAAGGCAGTCAATCTGTGGGAAAAGGAGCACATGGGCTCTTGTTCAACATGCAACTGTAATGGGGTAAGACTCAGGTAACCAGCAAGTGTAATTACGAGTACGCCTGATCCCTGTGAAAGCTCTAACTGGCCACTTTCTCCTCTATACCGAAGGCTTTGGCACGAGTGGCGGAGAGGGTCACTGTTTAATAATGAACAGGTCGAGCCGGCTGTAACGGATACATGCACCTGCTTTATACATCAGTCAATTACCTAATTAGAACTCTCCCTCAGGGGAAAGCTAATACCTGATCCTGAAGCAGGAGGACAACCCCTTGCATGTGAACAGAGGCACTTGCAAGTCAAATAGATACCTGTGTGTGTGTGTGTGTGTGTGCAGTCAGGGTGGATGTGTTTGCATGTGCATTCATATGTGTGAGGAACAATAGGAAAGGGATCCAGTATTTCTTTGCAAAGATCAGGTACCCAAGGACTCACATGGGAAATGGTAGTCAATGGAACCGTGGTCCCGTAACAACCCTTCCTCTGCCCATCTCCTTGCACATGCTGCCCTCAGCTCCTCGCTATTAATCTTTCCATGAGAAAATTATATGATGGGTGCTTCCCACTCTCCCTCAGAGGGCAGAGATTAAACGGTAGTTAAATGGTCAACAGTTCCATTCAGTCTATCCTTTGGAGAAAGTGGTTCAAGTGAGGACTTTCATCAGTAGTGATCACATTTATCGATGGATTATTCTGAGTAATATGCAGTATCTATTGCACCGGAGTTCATTAGCTTTACAGGAAACTGTGAGAACACTTCTCAGATACATGTGCCTTGCACTGTTCTATTATAAGGGCCATTAGCACTCATCTTGGATGAAGTGGCTAAGCCAACTCAGATGATTTCAGTAAACCGTGATCACCATGGACCCATAGTTGTTCCTCATATGCTCTTGCCCATTTCAGACAGCATCTACAAAAAGAGATCAAGTCACAAGTTAAGACCATCCAGCCACATCTGACTGCTGGGCCTGCAGTTTTCCACAGAGAACCTGGTGAGCATCCTCATATGATGTTACATGGATCCCATCTGACTCTTGTGGAAGTTTAAGGTCTAAATGAAGAGACCTAACAATCCAACAGCTAGCTGTCAGAGTAAAAGCTTGGTGGGTGTCTGTCATCCATGGATTTTCATTGTGTCCCACTAGTGCTGAATATTGCTATGCACTGCTACTGAAAGTGATGTTTGATTGGTTGTTCTGTGTTGGGAAATAACTCTGACTCTTCAGTGTTAACTATAACACTTTTAATTTGCTTAATTGACAAACAAAACAACAATAAATAAAACAATCACTGTAATATTTTAGTCTTTTTTTATTTATTGAAATACAGATTTTTGATTAGTTTAAACAAAGTTTGCCTACCTGAGATGGAGCTTTGTTGGATAATAAAATAGACCAGAATTCATATACAACATTGGAGTTACTAAAATCCACAGGCTGTGATGTTCTTGGCCTCCTCACTATATATTCCAAGATTGTCTTTCATAATGTTCTTTTTTTTTTGAAGATTATCAAGTTGCCCTTTGAGATTTTGAGGTAAAACCACTATTTAAAATCTCCTATAGTACTTTCAGCAACAGCTCCATTTAAAAATGGAACAGGTGATGCCTGGAAATGTACAAGAATAGATGAAATGTGTAAATGCACAATCAAAATGCTCAAGCTCGTCCTTCTAAACTCCATGAAAAACCAAGACTCCAGAGTCACACCTCCAAAACACGCGAACAACTCCACATGAACTGCTGCCTCAGTACTGCGGGCCACGGGTGTGATGCATCTAGCCAGGGATGAACTTGATTTGAGTTGTGTTTCATCCAAGTGTCAAAACAAACCACCCCAACTACAGTATGTAACATGTGGAAATATAAAAAGGACAGTTTCCTGTTCAAGAGAAACATGGCCATCATGGAACTGCTTTTAAATTCTTCTGTTTCCTCCGTTGTTGATATTGAGAAAATGCCACACCACACACTTGCAGCACTACATCTTTTTTTCTCTTTCTTTGGCTGTAGCTGTCTTGATACAGGCCTTTTTTCCACCCACAGCTGTTCTTGGTGCATTCTCAGTGATTTGTGGCGTTACCACTGACTTATGGCAGGTCTCCTTCTACCTGTTTCCCCAGGACGCCGGTCACGTGTTCTGAGTATGCATGACAAAAGTAAATGTAATGACCACGGAAATGAGCAGAAATTTGAGTTGATTGTAAAAACGGTGACAAATCATTTCCTTCAGCCCTAGTAAAATAATTTGGCACATTTTTTTCCTTTTTTTTTCTACAGTGCGCCAACCTCAGCAGATGGTTTTCATTTAATCTCTGAACACTTTTAATTATTATCAGAATGGAAAAACAAATAAAATAAAAAATGCTTCTTGTGATGAAAATCTGCTTAGATTTTTAGACTGCTGAGCCCTGTACATGATGGCTTTTTTAGAGAAAGTGGAGAGACATATGTCGTACAACTACGATCTCCTCTGTTACAGATTTTTTGTGACGATTTTCTGTTGGAGACTTTTCACTCTACTGGATTTTGAAGTGTAATCTTTACTCTATCCATGATGGAAAAAAATTACTTGGCCACTTAGCACTGCTTGAAAGCTAGAAAGAGAAAACAAGGAACAAAGACAAATCTATCGTGATCACGTAAAGTGATTGTTTTCATAAATAAAAGTGCCAAACATTAATACCATGATCAGACAACTTGCATTGATACTTTGGGTTTGGGTTAAGCCACCAACAGCTTCGGGGCAATCAAGATCACTTCATCTGTGATTAAGTCCCATGCTTTGGCCTCTGGAGGATGGGGGGGAGCTGGTAGCAGTGGTTTGGGGGAGGGGGAGGGCTTTGAGTGATGAATCTTTCTCTTCATGAAGAGGCAGTGAACAAGGGTGGATCATTCAGGATCACTAACGTTAGTCTACACATCCTAATCTATGTTTCCATCATAACCTCTGCCCCACCCATTTCTCTTCATCACGCTAAGGCAAACATCTAACCGCTTCCCAGACCAACAACCAGCAGGGCCCAGTCACCTCCATCGCCCTACATCCTCCCGTTACGCTTTTACTACATTGCAAAATCAATTTCTGCTTATCAAAAAACAGCTATAGTGTAAATATATGTGCTGCAAGGGAGATGGATTGAATTGAAAGAGAAAAAAGTGGACTGAAATTGTGTTGGTTGTTGGCAGGGGCTTGGGTCATGCAGCAGACTCCTAAAAATCAATATTCACACTGGAGGACTATTACGTTATTGAGAAGTGAGATGACTGATCGTGGGTTTGACTGGGTGGCCGAACGCATGTGTGTGTGCACTTACTCTAAATTACTGAGCAACTTTCAATAGAAACTTTACACGCTTGACTTTTAGAGTCCCCCGTACCAAAGCATGACCGAATTTTACTGTAACCAGTAATCAGTTTGCTGAAAATCAAAATAGGGTTGTAAACGTAAAAGAGACATTTCAAATAAATGAACCGGGTTTCCTACGTGCCCTTTCTCTTTAAGAAAAGTGAGAGATCATGCCCACTTCAGCCTAGTAACCAGAAGGGAAAGAGGAGCATGTGGCTTGCCTCAGCGAGAAATCCCAAAGTGCTTGCCGACTCCTAGCTGCTAATACAACTAATGCAGTAATGTAAGGGCCGAGGCGATTAATGAGAGCGCTTTGCCCCTGACATCTCAGACACCCTAATGTTGCTGCAGCGTCTCCCTAGCTGTGCTTTAATCCATCACTGGTCCCTGTAACCCAATTATGGCCTGACGCTTTACTTTTAGCTCCTCTGCTGGGTCCTTCATAGACATCTGTAAAAGGACAAACAGACACACACACACTCATACAGACAGAGAGAGGGAGAAAGAGAGAGAGAGAGAGAGAAAAAAAGTGGGTTTAGGGATCAGGCACATTTGAAAAAAGATATTCGTGAGCATGCACAAGCACACTCACAGACACCCAACTTTAACGCAGTCGTCTAAAAACTCACAGGAGACTTTAAAGGAGAGCAACAATCTCAATTAGCTATTATGGGTTGTCATTTGACCCAGTGTGATCATGCACAGCAACAGTGTTAAAAAACCCTGTCTGCTTTGCTACAGTCTGACAAAATTTAACCTTCTGTTAGTTTTGCATAGCAAAGTTGGCTTATTTGCTCATTTTAAATAACTAGCTGAATTCCCCGCTTCTCCTCAAAATCCCCCTCGCTGTTATGACTAGTACTGTGATGCCACACTAACATGCTTTATCTCCAGATGTCCATCAGTACTTCGTTTTAGCTAAGGGGGTGTACGTTCTGCATTTTTCATAAGATCCCCCTGCAACATTTATGATTCACCCTGAAGTCTTTAAAACAATACTTGACTGCTTTTCCCACCAGGTTAACCCAAACATCTGGGACATATGGAACACCAGGGTGTCCCACTTAACACCACCCTCACCCCCACCCACTCTTCCTCTCTGTCAGTCACTTATGTCACATATAGAGTAACAGCTTAGTCAATCAAGAGATCTATGTACTTGCTTCCTCTAAATCAGGTGGATTGACTCCTTAAGAGTTACTGGAGTAGCCTACTTCCATTAGCCACTCCCAAAGGCAAATTAACTTAAATGTACCCGCTCAATAAAGTTCAAGACAATCATTTGCATGTCAATGTCCTTTTTTCTTTCAAGGCCTTCCCAAACATACAGCTGACTCACGCAAATCCTGAGATTGCTGAGATTTCTTTGCACTAATACCAATTAGCCAGAGAGCTAATTGCAAAGTGAATTTGCTCGAGGTTACTTTGAAGAGAATTGTGATTTGTGAAATTCACTCTATGAGAATACCAAAGATGAACTAGTCTCCAAAAAGGTATATGAGACAGTGGGGGAGTTGATCTAATTAGCCATCTCTATTGTCTCCTTGCTGTTCACAACTAAACATACCCAAGTAGTACCTAGTCAACCCAAACTTAATTCTGAACCTCAGCGACTTAAAGGAGCCTCTCTGTCTCACAAGGATTTAGTCTGTCATTAAAAATCCAACCCCTGTCCCAACTGTGATTATCCGGAACATCTTATCCCCAATGCTTTCCTGTAATCAAGACGGTACTTCTGATTTAAACTATTAATGTGTCTCTAAACCTTCTGCAAATGCCAGCTTTCCTTTTTTCTCCAGTTGAAGTCTCATAGGCTTGTTGTGTTGGTGGACTCCAAACTTTCGTATAGTTCCTGAAAGTCTGCAAGCTTTAGATAAAGTTTTTTTTTTCCTGTCTGTTTTTCTAATGGTTTTAGGTCACAAAACTCAACCTCTAGAGCCATTTCTGCCATTGTCTAAACTGTTCACACACCATCTACCACCTGGAGAGGTCATCTGTTTCAGATCTATATGTGGGGATTTATCATTCATGATCAGCAAACATCACGGTCTGTCAATTGCAGGTTATGTAGCTGGTCCTCTTCTCTACCCTGGTTTTTATTTAAACTTCTGGTAACCTATTATGACCACTGTTTATTAACTCACCCCTGGTAACATATTACTCAGGACTTTGTAACTGTACACAACATTATATGCACCCCACCTTATTATATTTCTTTTCTTTATTTTTTTTTACTCCTATGAAATGCTAACTGATATTATGCCTGGCAGAAGTCATTAGATTAAATCGTAAGTGTGGAACAATTTGCTCAGCATTCCAGTTGTCAAATAATTCTCAGCTCTGATTCTCTGGCAACAAGACATGGACAGAGACATGGTACGCATCAAGCTGCCAGCTGGGAATGCTGTCAAGCTAAATGCTCATATAGTTCATCACAATTGCGTTTCAAAATAATGTTGAAAGCAATAAAAAATAAGTATGTAACTGTTCAGATATTTCCACTTGCATGCAACCTTGTGTATATTACTCTTCTTCTTGAGAAATGTTCAGAAATTTGTGTATGAATGACCTTAATGTCAGAAGTGGGCATATGAGAGGAATAAGGGGGGCACAAGAGGACTGATGGGCAGATATGTGTGCACAACCGAATCTTCAATTTTCCATTTCCATACATCCTCACTAAATGAAGAATAAAGTGTAGCCATACATTTAACCATTTTAAGAACTCTGGAATAAACCGTTTCAGGGACACTGATAAGTTTTCAGGGCATTAATGGCTAACTTGAATGGAATTTTCAGTATTTGTAATATTTGTTATGACATGCTTCCTACTTGTGCCAGTCGTCCTTGAGAAGCTTCTATATCTATAATGAAAATCACTGGACATGATTAAAAAAGGTGATCATCTGCCTATGCAAGGAGTTACATTTGATGGTAAACCTTAGGATAAAAATAATGATTGTTTGCCCACTTTGTCTCCCTTTGGCCTTGTGACGTACCAGTGATCCACCCAGTACTGGGTGTACTGCCTTTCACCTGGTGGCAGCTGGAATAAGCTCCAGACCCTGAACAAAATAAAGTGGGTAGAAAATTCAAGGATGCATTGATTTAAAGACATACTCAAAAAAATCACAGATATTACTTTGCAGCTTTTCTATGAGACTCCTAATCTCTATATTTTGTATTTAGTGCAAACTGCATTCATATTCAGTGGTGTCTGACTGTGTCCAAACTGTTATATACTCAGTATATGCTGAGACTCAGATACCACCCCGCCACAAGCAAAGTAAGTCAGAAAAACAGGCAGGATGGAGCTCTGAGGCGAACCTTGCCGCATACTCAAGTGCTATAAGTGCCTGGGAGTCATCTTACAAGAAACACTTATTGCATTTTGTATTGAGCATGATGTTATGAAAAATTAATACTTCAACCATGTGCCTTCCTCTCCTTGTACTTTCTGTGGGAGAATTGTTGTGTCCATTTATATATGTAATTGTACAAACACTGGCTGACTTTCTATATTTATGTTTGTCACAGTTTGTGGATGTAGAAATGTGATTCTGGTAGGAGGCAGTTGTGTAGTTGTGGAGATTATCGAGATTTCCACCTCCAGAGGGTCTTTTAGTGTGGAGATCCAGTGAATCCGTGTTGGATTCCCCGCTGCATTTGTTGCGTTTAGTAATTTTATTCCCACAAGTTAGTGCACATATTGACTCCGCTATTGACAAAACAATAGACAAAAAATACTGTCTTGAAACAAATTGATGAGTAAGAGGATGAAGAAAATATTCCCATACAATAATGTTTAAAAGGAATTTATGTGAGACAGCTTCTCATAATTTATAGCAAGGATGACTTTTTTACTTTTCTTTTTTCTTTTAAAATGTATATACAAGAACTGTTGGAGGAAATTTTCTTTGTGAATCTCCCTCCAGCTCATCTCTTTATCCATTTCATTTCATTTTAAAAATTAATGCAGTCAAACTGTACTCTTTAAATTATGATAGCTTGTATTAAGTGGATCAAAGAAATCTTCCGAAAACGGATTTTAGATAAAAACAGTGCTCTGTGCAGTCTTTCTTAATATAGATGTTCAAATCTATACAGGATTAGTTGGTTTGAAAATTATTTTGCCCTCGTTTGATTATTAGGGAATATTTGATGCTTAAATACACAGCATTTATTCTTTTAAAGTATTTTAGCTGAGCAGCATTTACTCAGGATTTTCATTGACATCAGTTCAAAGATGATCTGCTGAAATATATTTCTTGCACCAGGATCAAAATTTTCAGTGTGACAATTTTTGCTGCTTATGGCCACTGACCTGCGTCCGTACTCCTTTAGCCTTTTTAAATATGATTTAATCCACTCAGGACAATCATGATAGATCTTGAACTCCTGGCCTGATGAAATGTAACAAGAAGGACTGTTGCAGGACAGCACGGAGCATGTCAAAGGTTACAATGTTAATAATCCGTCTTGGCACTGAAAAAGTGCATCTACATTTGTAATCTTACGTCACACAGTTGTGTATCATATACCAAACCGTGACATGCGCACAACTGCAGGCACACAACAGGAGAGCGGACCATTGACTCTACGTGCATGGCCACATAGCCACAGCCATGAGGGATGAAGACATGCGTGACAGGCAGCCATTGATCCCCTAACAGGAAGTTAAAAGTCCCCTGGGGCTAAAGACTGAAGTGAAACAGCTGATTGACAGAGAAAAAAAATCAAGAGGTGCTGCATCTGGACGCAGTCAAGTATCAGACAAGACGAAAATGTCAGCAGCAGTCCTCGAGCAACAGTCTCATTTGTGACTTTGCACAACCTTGGGTTTAACACTAATATCAGCATGGTAGAATGTGGATATTAAGAACGTGTGAAGGTTTTAATTTTCATCAGTTTGGGGTGATGATAAGAATTTGGGGTCTTTGAAAAAAGACTGTTCACACGAGATTTGGGGTTCTCGTTGTTCAAGATTTAATTATCTGAACAGATTCAAAAATGAGGCTCTTTTATGACCACAAATTTCTTGGCTCACACGATTCAAGAAAGTTGAACAAGTGAGGCCACTTTCAGACTACACAACTTTCAAAGTCAGCCAATCTCTGTGCTGTTCAGACTACGCAACTTGCTGTCTTTTAATTGTTTTGGGTACAGGCAGAGTTGCATATGAGTAAACAATCTTTGCAATGGAAAATAGCTGCCTATTCATATTGTAATAGAGTATCTTGTATCTTGCTGAAAATTTACACCTCTTGCTTTGCGGATTTTCCCTTCCGTTCCAGTAGGTCCAGATTTTAATGAGTGGTAGGGGTTAATAGTTCTAAGCTCTTTATTTGATCTTTTTTTCATTTAAAATCTAAAGCTAGTTGTATTTTAACAATGTACTTTAACCTCACCCTTGCCTTTTTAATGAAAAAGAACTGGGATAGACTCCAGCAGACCCTTGTTTCCCTAAGCAGGAATATGCAGGTGTAGATTTTAAATGGATCGATGTAAATCTTTTTAAACTACTTTACTTTAGTTAATAAACCTTTTAAATGTAAGAAATGTATTATTCTGCTTTTATTGCAGCAGTGGATTTCAGTAGATACTGGAATAAGTACTCCTTTGAATGTATTTTAATTCCATAAATCAGAATCTGTTGGAACTGTGAGAAACCAACAGGTTCATAGCCTGGAAACACCCAGTGGATCCCCAAAATGATTAATTAATAATATACATCAGATGAGATGCAAAAATCTCAGCATAATGTCATGTAATAGTCATGTAATAATCCAACCAGTTGTTTCTGAAGCTCCAGCTTGGGATTTGCAGAATCACAAATTAGTTATGAATATTTAGTGTTGAATATTTTTGTAGCTGGAATCACTGAGGTGATTTTGCAGCGGTAATGTTTGGGATCTCATGCAGAGCAAAGTTATAGGGCCTCTAAGCTTCAGGGATCTCAGTGTCTCCATGACCAATATTTTTCTCCTCACTCTAACATAAAAAGTAAATGTTCTGAAACATAAACGCTGTATAATGGTTTATCTACTTGATTTTTTTTCCACTTTAATTTTTAAGTTTCTGATTTTGATTAAGAAAATTAGGTTTTAATAAAGCTCTGGCAATACCTCACCCCCACCCTTCTCAATCACCTTTAATGACCCTCCCTCCTTCTCCTTTTCCTCTTTCTTTTCTTCCTCCTCTCCTGACCCCTCCTCTCCTTGTGTCCATTCGCACAGTCCCCTTTCCCATGTTACTTCCAGCACGATGGAGACGGCTAAACACACCCCTCTCTACTCTCAAGCAGCACACACTCATAGCTCATACCCCGAGGGTGACCGCAATAGGTCCTGTATGTGTGAGCCGTAGCATCTCCCCTCTTGAGTCTCCACCTCAGCGTGTTTCTCCATCCTGCCTCTGGGGCTAGAACACGGACACCGCCCTCAGTCTTCTTTATCCGGTCCAGATAACCCTTATGTGTTGGACATGGCAGTGGAAGCTGCACATAATAATCATGTTCACTGTTACTGAGAAGACAAGGGGAGGCTCCTCGTCCGCTCAGGGTTTTTCTCCAGGCCAATGTGATGATAAGGTGTTGGGGTGTTTTTGTTTTTGTTTTTTTCTTGTGGGTCGGCATCAGCGTAGACTATTGGAAAGTTGAGTTTATCACATCTTTGAGGATTACATATAAGTTCATCTCTAAAATGCTGCGAGGCAAAAAGAGGCCAGCGCATGAAGAAAGAAAGAAAATGCACAAAACCATACGTTCTTGGCTTCTTTTCAATTTCTCAGTGACATGGGAAAAGTGAGGAGTTATTTTCATATTTCTATAATCTGGAGACCTTATTGTATTTTCAAAGTATATTTTGCTCTTCAAGTCAAATACACAAAAGGAAAATATATTATGCTTTCTTATGCTATTGATTCCACATCTCTGCCCACTCAAAGCTCTCAAGGCCGACGTTAAAATGTCTCGCTTCCGATCATCATCTTTATTTGATGGTGGATATTGCTCTCACGTACACACACTCAATTCTCTCCTCTTCACTCCTTGATATTAAGTGTGTGTGAATGTGTATGGACTGCAAGGGCTTCTTCAGTGCCCTTTACTGGTTTCATTTTTGGCCTGACCTGATTAAAGCAGTTATGGACGCCTTAAGAGCTTATGGATTAAAAGAAGGATGTGCACTGTGAGTGCAAGACAAGACATTAGGAGCTCTTTATTAGCTAATCGCGCAGACAATGGGCTTGAAGCACTTCGATAAAACAATATAAAGGATTATCTGCAAGACTCAATGCTGGCTTGCTCCATTTGCATTAATTAAGAGGGTGGTGATTTGTATTGCAGCAATCAAGCAAGTACTGCTGATAAATTGAGGGTAGAGCCTACTTTAAGAGATGATAAGATCCAGTCAAGATGTCTGCACGGGAGTATGAAAAAGGAAACTACTTTAAATCAAGTAAGCATATGGAAATGTGAAATGAAGAGAAAAATGTCAAAAACAAAGAATCCCTCATTCAATCCTGTATACTGGGATGTAATTATTAGATTGAAGCGGGCATTTAAAATGTTGCAGAAGCTTCTTGGTCACCTGTCAATATCTAAAAAATGTTTTCAAGTCATCAAGCTGTTGACAGTGTGTGGATGGGAGGAGATGAGACACAAACAGACAGATCTGTGGCCATTATATCACTTGGGTTTTTTATCATGTCTCATCCTCCCACCCCCCTCTAACTCCTCCAGCCTCCACCAAGAAATGATTGAAGAGCTTGGAGGAATTTAGCACACATCTGTGATGTGTGAAAGCCTGACAGAGCTTGCTTGTTCATGAAGACGGCATGTGCAACAGAAGATAAAATATTACTGGATAACTTTATTTTCTGTGAAACAACTGGACTTCACTAAACTTTCTTGGCTGAAATGTGCTATGTGCTGCAAGAAAATTGCCCAAATTGAGACCAGCTTTATTTTTAAGGCAGAAGAGAATACATGGAAAAGGAGTCTTTTTTTTTCTAAATCATCTAGGTTTTGAAAATCAGACATTAGAAATAACTCCAGGGGTTTAACCACACACCCGTGGACGTCATAATTTTGGCAACAAAATAAAATCAGGTCACCTAACTTGTTAATAAACAGTTGTCATCAAGGATGTATGTGCATGTTCCTGTCCATGCATGGCTTGAGCGTGTGTGAGTGTTCCTTGAGGGTACGAGTGCAATAATGATTTACTAAATGTCAAATGAACAGTAGTGGGGAGAAAACACCATGCAGGCGTGTTGGCTAGGAGCTCTTTAGCATTTCACGCCCTGATTGTGAGACGGCTTTTTTGGTCAGCACACACCACTGAGGCTGCAGCACGTTCTGACAATTTGTGCACGTAGATTACAGTAACTCTCAGTCACATCAAGCAAAATCTCGATATAAGGACACAGTCAATGACATGATCAATTTGGGATAATCTCTATTGGTTATAATGTTTTCTGACTCATACCATATTTCCTGAGATTATCCCCCTTTTTTTCCATTTCGTGCATAGCTGCCACCAAATGCTGAACTCAGACAGCTCTTGAGTTGAAAAGAGCATAAACCATCTGCGCAATAATAGCTTTTATGAGTTTGTTACCATTCATACGGAGCATGCTGTGGTCTCCTGGGTGGGCATCGCAGTCGGCGACAGCCTGATGTGGGTTGAGAGGCTGCCATGTCGGCTGCGTACCTCCTCTCAGGCTGATCTCCAGGGTCCGTAGAGACTGTGAAGCGAGGCCTATCACCAGTGTTTCTGTTGTCTAATCACGCTCTTTCACTCCTCTCTCATTCCTCTTAGCATCTTCTGCTGCCAGTCGCATTTGCACTCTCTTCCCACACCATCTTTTATTTATTTATCCATTTTCCAGCGTTGCTTTTTTTGTCAACAAGCCTGAGTTTTCCCGATTTGTGAGGGAAAGGACCAGGATGGCACTAAAGGAGAGTTCTTAGACACAACACACAGAGAAATATATCCAGAAATACATTCGAGGGCTAATTATAATCTGAATTCACACCACACTGTTGGTTATTACTCCTCCTCTTATCATTACCTCGTCTGACAGGTGTACTTGTTGACCACCAGGCAGTGATTAGTGGAGGAATTTGCTGGCCAGCCCAAACTGCCAACAGAGAGATCGTGTAAATTTAGGTCATTATGCTCGGCACATGAAATTGGTGCGAAGAGATAAGTGTGGGTAAAGGGGTGGGGTCTTATAGAGGCAGATCTGAAAATTGAAACTGAGTGGCAAGCACACTTCTGATCATCTACCTTTACTTTAGTGTTACCAGTAGACAGACACACACACACACACAGATGTTTTGGCCTCAACTCTGATGCATTTGGACAGCTTGTTTGGTTGATGGGTTAGATAATTCAGAGAGGTGGAGGCTGCTGTGCTGGAAGAGTGATGGTGGTGCAGAAGACGGGTCACAGCCTAATGATGGCAATGTGAAATCAATTCATTTCTGTCCAGAGGAAAAGGATACATCTATTTTTGACTATGGCAAAAAATATACATACATCCATGCATACATACATACCTATATATCATTTAATTAAATTTTCCCAAAATACTTAAACAGTCCACACAATGTCATGACTGCCTGCTGATATGGGTGGAAATGTAGTGTTCAAAATGAGTTGTTTTAATGTAATGTATTGTTGGAGATTTTCTTGTCGGCTTTTGTCATCAGTAGATCCAATAATGAACAGAAAACGCCTGGAGAATAAACAAAGCTTTTTAAGCAGTTCACATAACATTTTTCAAATTAATATAGCAGAAAATAACAGTAAAGCCATAATAGATTAAAGACATCCTTACCAGAGGGTAAAAACATTCTCCAGTTCAAGCTTGATCTGTTTCAGTAACTTGGCTGGTGTGTATGCATGTTAGTGAATGTGAATCCCATGTTTTGTAGCAGGTGAACTTACATACTTGTTTCTAGCACTTGGAATGGTAGTTTCCTCCTGAAAGCCTTCGACTAAGAGATTTAAGACTTTTTGGGTTCCTAGGAACAAGTGTTTTGCTTTTATCATGAGAAAACAAGTTTTTCTTATTTAGTTCTGCTTGTTTCCCCCCGCTGTAATAGAGTCTTTTCCTTGTTTTTTAGAGAGAGAGTTGTTTCCATTGATCGTATTCTGCAACTTGAATTGATTCTGATCAGTACCATTATATTATAGGAATATTCTGGAGTAAAAGCAACCCTTTGTCTGTTAGATGGTAATGAGCATAAACTGTAATTAGGGACCAAAACGACATGAATTGATGCAGTCTGAGGTAGAACTGAATATATGTTCACAACATAATGGATTTGCATTCAGCACATACAGCAAGTAGTGACATCAGAATAAACGGCCATTTGAAGCCTTTGACAAGCTCCAAAAAGTTAATTCCACTTAAGTGGTAGAGTGGATAGCATCCCCATAGGTGAACTAAGGTAATTTTTCATCGTTTTCAGTGCAGTTTTATGTTGCTGTGGATCACTGACCACAATTTCTAACAAAGGTATCACATTGTTTTTGTGCCATTGCAAGCAAAAATAATTTCTCAGAGAAATTGAAATGTGCCAGCATATTTCTACTTATGGGTTCCTCAAAGGGGTTGTGGTGATTTTTTTCATCAGCCATAAATTATAGCAGGAAATTTACAGTATTGATCAGTAGCCTGTAAAGCAATCTGCCTCTACTTGAAGTTATTTTTATTGTTATGTCAGGCTCACAGTAAAGACAGACAATGAAAATGGTTTTGTTCTTTCACCACCTGCTACACACACACACATATATGTATACGCACAAATAAGGTCATCTAGCTTTTAAAGATGTGATCTTAGGCTTTTCTGACAAAAAGTAAATACCACTGTATCACCATTGTTATAATGAGTACCAAAGGCCTCTTTTCATTTGTATTTATGAAAGCATTTCATCTCTGTGCCTTTTTGCCCTTACCACTTGATGCATGTGCATTTAATAACTTGGAAACATGCTACAAGTGTTTCATCTTTGTAGAAGAAGTCACCAAGTTGAGCAGCCAGTGACCGCAAAGGTGGACAGCTTAAAGTGAATGCAGTCAAAACACAATGGACACATTATGAAATCTAAGCACTCACACTGCACCTTTGTGTTTGATAATGGGTCGTGTATTGAGTCTTTGAAAAGGGGATGAAGAGTGCGGTTAATGTATATAAAAGTAGGAAAGAGAATATCTAATCACAAGTGGACATTTGAGACATGTGGACATTTATTCTCCTCTGAACCGAAGTGCTGTCAATTCAAAATGTGTTAAATGGACAAAGTTCCCACTTAAGCTTGGACAAGATAAATGTCCTCATTTTTGAGTGTCTCTAAAAATGTAGCCTTTCCGTTTTTTTGTCTATGTCTCTTACACACTCGCCCATTTCTTCTCCTTTGTCACCTTCTGCTTGTCTTGATTTCTGAGTGCCGAGTAAGACAGGTGTTCCAGCGCTGAGAGTGGTAAGGCAACACCTTCAACCCAACTTTCATCCATTTACCCCAAACAACTGTGGTATCGTAACACAACCACTGTTCACTTAGTGTGTATGTCAGGCTATCTGTCTGTGTAAGTGTGTTTTGTTCTTGCATTTGGGGGGCTGGGGGTTAGATTTCATCCTGATAGCAGGGGCAGGCATGGAGGAGGGCCAAACATATGTTCCAAGGGCCAGGAACAAAAGCAGTGACACGTTAGCCTTTTCACGGAGATGACCTTTCCGCCGCTCCGTATCCCAGCTTCTCTGCCTGCCGCTGTCCTTTTGTGTGCCAGCTTGCCTCGGGCCGAGCTCAAGCCGAGCGCTAGAATTTCTCCTCGACTCCCCAAATCTCCCTTGACTAAATGTCAGGATTACATATTTCTCTGCTCACACCGAAGGCTTTAATTAACACTATTGCGTGCTTACATATGTGACTTTGTTTGCGTGCAAGCATGTTTTTTCTATAAAAAAAAGCTCTGCATCAGTCTGTGTTGAGGTTTGCCTGACTCACACTTTTTTTTAACCACAAACGCTTGCTTCTTACCAGTATTAACCGATATTCCAAAAAGATTCCCCATTTAGGGCGGCATAACCTTTTGGCCTTTAGGCCAGAGCGGGCTGACAAGACTGGGAGGGAAAAAGGGATTGGCGGAAAGGTGAGAAAAAGATGAAGAATCACACTTAACAGTGGTAGCAGATCTGCTAATGTGCAAAAACAACTAATGAACAAACACAGATGCGCGTGCACAGACGCACACACAGACGTGAACACATGAAACGCGGGGTCAAATGAAAACCTGAGGCAAACACAGGGATGGACGCGGGGATGTCACAATTAATTCTATTTTGTCAGATCTTTTGGTTTAAGTGTCAATTCAGGCATGGTGACTAACATTTATAAGGATAGCCCCTGCCTTCTGTGCAGCTTTACAGAGAGACAATCTGCATGGAAGGATAAATCATTTAAAAGATAATGTCAGGCTGCAAGATCATCACAAGTGTGCATTAAAAACTGCTGTAACGGAAATAATCTAAGAGCCCCATAGCTGCAAGATAAAGTCTGTTTTTCTGAGTACCACTGATGCTGAATTCAATGTTTTAAAGAAGCAGATTAAACATACTTACATATCCATGACTGTTTCATGCTGTTCCACTGCTTTGTTGTGTACAAATAAATACAATTAGAGACTGAAGCATCCAGTATGTTGCTCTTACATGATCAAGAAAGTTGATTTGTTTCCAGATTTAGAAGCTTTGTTTGTGTCCAGGGCCTGATGTTAATTAGGAAACAATGATTTAATAATTTACGCTCTTCTACCCTGCCCACTGTTTTCAGCAGCTCCCACTCATGATCTCTGCCTCATGGCAAAATAACAACCCCCCACCACCAAAAAATCAAGAAAGGAAAATAAAATCTACATGAAGCAGGCAATACATATCATCACTGGTAGAAAGAATTTCCATTGTTTTAGGGCTTCTATAAATATCTAGAGGTTATGCTTATAGATATGGGACATAGCAGCATGATTAATGTGTGCGTTGTGAGAGGGAGAGAAGTTGTGTGAAGGCACGTCACATCCCACTGTCAAGACAGGCCTTTCCTTTCCCCCATGCACTCGGAGAAGCTGGCAGTTACCCAGTCCTCTGTGAGCACACGCCGTGGACTGGTTCTGAACTGGTTCCCTCACTGGGGGCTAGCCTGCGACCCAACCCTGCGTCACCTCTAATTAGGGGAGGCGCCCAGGAACAGGCATAATGAGCTGATGAATAATTAGAATTGGAGGAAATTGTGCAGCCAGGGTGGCAAATCTGGAGGGACAAGTGCTGAAAACAAGGCAAGCAGCATTAAGTCCACAGTCAGTCAAATCTGTGAACTTGGCCAGGGGCGTTAACACTAGGCCTGTGTGAAGAGGAATAAAGCTCGAGCACTGGTGGCCAGCCAACGCCACAGTCAGACCCCCAAGGTTGATAAAAGGAAGCAAATAAGATGTGGGTGATAAATGAATCCATAAACTCCCAGAAATGAATATTAAATCTGTAGTGCTTGAACGCTGTAAGAATGCTAATCCATGTGCAAAAGGATGAAGTGTATTGATACTATGATACTATGACAACATATTTTAGACAGCACATAAGAATCTCAATAAATGATTGACAGTTGTGTTTGGCTGTAAATATTGCTCTCACTTCCAGCACCCAGGCTGAAGCAAAATTAGCCTAGCTACCTTCTTTCAACATGGAAAATCAATTTGCAAATATACCTTAAACATTAAAAAAAATGTGCATTAGATCACAACTGCAGAAGTTTTCAAGCTGTGAATATGCAAAAGTAGAATGCTGAATCATTGATGGAGCAGTGGTGAAGTGAGATGACAGTAATGATGATGGGGTGTTAGCAGGCTAACATTTAACTGACACAGTTTGGGTCAGTCTTCTCCTCCCAACAAACATGCCCCTCATTATCATGCGCGGGGTCAAGGCTGGCGTGAGAGGGGGCGAACAGTTGTCCCGAGGGTTTCGAGTGGGGTAGTAGCAGGGGGAGTGACGAGGACACCCATAGGGGAGAATCTAAGGATTGTGCCCCTGTGAACAATCCCTGACAGCCAACATTGCTGCCCAGCGTTAATTAGTGCTGGCCTTCCCCAGTAGCCAAGGTTGTTCACATCCCAGGGTCATTTAACACGCTGCCTGCTTTCCGCTTGCTCTTTTCTCTGCCAGCTGTGCCACTTTGTCTGGCAGAGTGGAATCACGCCTGCTGATGTGCAGCATTAGACGTGTGACTTTCATGTTTTCACCTAATGTTTGGTGGCCCGTTTGTTTTGTCGTGAGGTGGCAATACGTGCCATGCAAGCGTTCATCAAAGAACCATATCTTTTATTCTGTGGCTTAAAATGACTTCAGACATCATTTGTTGTCATAATAATGACCAAGGTTCTCTTTCATTGGGGTTTTGCCCTTGACAACACCAATTTCATTTGGGTTGTATAAAGGTTATAAAGCTGGTGGCAAGACTCTCTCTTATAATAAAATATACTGTGAGCAGCACATTGCGCAATCGTAGAGCTTTGAATCCACAAAAGAAATGAGAACTGAAGAAGAAACCACAGCATTACAATAATAAAAGGCCAAACCTAATGTCCCTGTGTGACCGCTCTAGACTTTGTTCAAAATAGTACAATATGCCCAAAATACTTGCAATGATTCGTAGGAACACAGGTGATAAAGCGGTGTGTGTGCAAGGACAAAGAAAGAGGAATATTCACGAAATTGGACGTACCGAAGTGAAAGCAAATAGTTGAAAAATGTGATCCACCCTCATGAAGCCAGCATCTTCATTTTTAAAACTAATCAACATAGTTGCTCTGCTCTCTGTTCATCTTTCACTCACTAAATGGACTTTTTTCCCTCAATTCCCCCAATCAGTCGCAGAAGGCTAGCATGTTTTTTTATATATTATAGTCTTATTACACAATTGCCGATGTCTGAAAACATGCAGTTAAAATAACAAGCAGTCTCTGTACAATGTGAAGCAGAAAACAGGACCAAATCATGCAATGATAAACAGGAGTTTTCCCCATTTCTCAATCTTCCAACCCATTTGAACTTAATGCTGCATTCATCATTTTGATAAGCATCAGCACACAGCCAATATGGTATTTGAGGAAGGCAGATAGGAGAGCGAGGCCAGAGCTCGTTAGGGCCACCTATTATAACGTTTAGGAGTGTTCTTAATAGAAACATGCCTCAGAGCTGATGGCTTTTAAAAGAAGAGGAGTTTTTGGCTTCCGTGCAGCACGTCATATCATTAACCGCGAAAGGAGGAGTGCAGAGTGTCTCACATCCCTGCTTTCCATCCCTCTTCCACATACATTAGTGTCCTCATGTCACATTTCATGTGTAGCGGAAAGGAAACGCGTTGGTTCCCCAGCCGAATGTGGGCTAAGGGGGAAAAAAAGTTAAGCCTTGGGCAATCAAAGCAGGAGAGAGTTGTGGCATTAATGGTGATGAGTAGTGATCACAGACTCTGGTCATTAGACTAATAAGACTGTATTTAAATTAGCCAGGGATGTTTTCCTTTTCTCTTTTTTTCTCCGCCCCTCCTCCAGTCCTTCCTGTTATTTTCATGGTCATGCATTGGAAAACATATATTTTGATCAGACTTCCTCTCCCTTCATTTCCTTAAAAAAAGAAAACTAATTTAATGAGGCATTACTTTTTTAATTAATAATTATTTTCCCCCTGTGAAGCGGAAAAAATGTTTTTTTGCTTGTTTAACATTGCAACTTTTTAGTAGTAATAGACATTCGTGTCTCTCTCTCTGTGTATGTGTGTGTGTATATATATATATATATTTATATATATATATTTATGTATTTATATATATATATATGTAAACATATGTATATATCCTGCTCTACTGAAATTAAAGGACCCTACTGAGTCATGTATTTCTTCCCCACTGCAATATATCTTTATAACAGCAATGCATCATATCTACTACCCCTCCTTTCATTCAATGGACTTTACTGAGATAAGATAATGGACATATGTGTAAAAGATTTTGTTTCATTTATCTGTTGCTTACTGAAGGTTTGAACCATGCGCAGGAGTTTTTTTTTTTTTTGGTTAAAGCACCTGCCTGGTAAAGAGAAGATCCTGGGTTCAAATGCTAGCAGAGCCTCTGGACTCAACTCTCCTGACTTAAGAGAGAAGAGTAAGAATGTGATGTGTGATGTTAAAAACCACCTCAGTGTTTCTACAACTTCTCGGTCTCTCAAAATGCTTGGATGAGAACTTGCCTTCATGTCTTGAATTGTCAGATTATACTGAGTTCCGATCCCAGCTGAGCCTCTAAAGTCAACTGTCCCGGTTTGTTTGAGAGAAAACACAGCTTTTCTCCCCCCAAAGTAAGAATTGGGATGAAGAACTGTAAGACATTTTAGTAGGAGTCATGGTCTTGAAGAGCCACTCTTCTCTTGTTCAGGGCCAATAAAAGTAGTTCTTAACTCTCTTGCCTTTTTTTTTTTTTTTTTTAATTTTTTTTTATAGTTTGCTCAAATGAGAGAACAATATGGATTACCCTGCACATGACACACATTAACACATTGTGTGGGAAATATGAAGCAGGCAGCTCAACAACAACAATTAAAAATGAAGTTTAACACAATCTTTTACTATCTATCTGGAAGGACATTGCATTGGAGATGATCTTTATCATCTCTGTAAGCCCATCAGTTTCTATCATAGCTTCTAGTGCCACACATGAGTCGTGTTACTGCAGGTAAAGACGATATAAAGGTCTCTGTGGTCTGTCTGTGTTTAAGCTATGCTCAGGCTGGGTGTGCTGTGATCATGGCTGACAGAACCACTGAGTACACTGTGAACAACATGGTGCCCCCAGTGATAGTGTGCTACGTAAATGGTATATTTTTGCTCAATTTCTCTCTCTCTCTCTCTCTGAAAACTCTCTTTTAGCTTTCAACTTGCCTCACAGATGCATTGCCGTTGAGGCAAAGGCGCAAGCTGCACCCTAAGCTCATTTGCCCTTCTCCCTCTTGCCTGATACTTCGGGCGCTGGTGTGATTTTGCAGGCTGACAGTGACCCTGCCAGGGATGGGGCAGGACCTCTCTGGTCCTCTCCTCTCTAGAAATGTCCGGGGGTGTGCATGCATGTGTGTGTGTGTGTGTGTGTGTGTGTGTGTGTGTGTGTGTGTGTGTGTGTGTGTGTGTGTGTGTGT
>JAOWBL010000004.1:7779870-7790478 GCA_028564865.1 Zenarchopterus dispar | reverse complement strand
TACATACATACATACATACATACATACATACATACATACATACATACATACATACATACATACATATATATATATATCATTTTGCCTGTCTTAGATACCATTCAAGTGCATTTATCCAGCCTGAATAACATTCAGACATCTCTGCTGTGTATCCTCGTGAGGTGGAACAGTGAGTAGATGTCTTTCTCACTCTTGGAATACAGTTTGATGTCATCCATGTAGAGGAGGTGGCTGATCATCGCTCTATATCTGAACCAGTATCCAATGCCACTCTTTGTGATGACCTGACTGAGAGGGTTCGGGCCTGTACAGAACAGCAGGAACCACGTGCCTACTTATCTTGGCACCTATGACACCTGACAGGGGCTTCCATGTTGTCCAGAGGCAGGTAATTGACCAGTAGTTGGCTGGGCCCACCCCTTCTAGGGGTCCTTCAGGATGACGACTGTGTAGCCTTGGGTTAGCTGTGAGCAGCTGGTGCTGCTATGCGTTCATGGTGTACAGTCAGTTTCTTCAGCCAACAGGTGTAGATCATTTCTGGGCCTGGTGCTGTTCAACTTTTCATACCAGATGTCTGCCATTGTGGGTAATTGGGTCTTGCTCTGGGAGATTATGGTAGTAAGCTCTCACATTCACTAACCATGGCCATCACTTCTGGACTTTAACCATCACATTGTCCAGTTGGTACTGCAAATTTTTTTTCAGTGTTCTGCCAGCCTAAAATGCAAAAAGGGATGGTTAGTATGCCGGCAAATAATTTTTCTCTGACAGCAACTGCTAGTGAAAATGAATTTCTAATTAAAAGTAGGTCGAGCAAAATAAGTAAATAAATAAATAATACTGCCAGTGAACAGAATTCAAGGCCCAGTCACCTGGTTGACAGCCTGATATTTCCATTTTTGACAGTGATAAAAAATGAAGAAATTTTTTTTTTTTAAAAATACCATTAATTTATATTCTTTTGCGTAACACTGGAACTAGATTTTGCTGGAAAGCATCATGCGAATTGTGGTGTGACTATAAATGAATGTAAGTCTATTGGTTTGCTTGTTCTGCTCGTCTTTTCACAAATTGAGATCTGAGTAACATAATGTAGAGATACACTCCATGGAAAGCATGTTATGGCATAAGGCTCTATTACTATTATTTGCCCTGCTTTTATTCTGTCTTGGGCTAAAAAGGGGGATGTAAAGTTGATGGGGGGAAAGAGTCAAGTCACTACTTAAACAATCCATGTTAAGGCAACCGTGTTTCATTTCCTGGTGCCTGCCTTAGTTCCCCTTAAATGGCATTACCTGTTGAAGCCAGTTAAATCACTGAAAGCATGATTAGAAGGCCACTGAGGACCCGGTGTCTGGGCAAGAAATCACGGACTAGCCTTTAATTCAATTTATCTGCATAAACATACACATCTGACTCTGATTTACCACAAATTTTCGAGAAGTCTTTTATCGCTGTGACAGAAAAGTTTGGGCTCAATTTTCTTTCTAACTAAAAAACACTCTCTTCCTCAAGAACTAGATATATGGGAGTATTGATCATTTTTCTCATAATCAGGTCTGAGGTAGTGAGTGCAGCAGAAAACAGTACATAAAATGCAGTCCTAATGGTGCATTAAGGATCAAAAGACAAATGTATTAAACAAGATGATATAAATTTCTTCAGTCAGTTTGTGGTTAATGAGGATATATGTTTTTTGGACCAAAGCAGATATAGTGAAATGTAATTTTGATGAATGAGTGCACTTGTGCTCTTTGCTAGTATAGGGATATTCTTTAGAAAAAAATTATGAACACAGGACTTTTTTTTTTGTCACTGTTAAAAATATTATAAATCATACTTCCTTTCATGTGCATCAACACAACAGGAGCACTATTTTTATAACCTTTAATTCACTCTTACTTTTATAATTAGCATGAGATAAATGATCAAAATTCTAGTTTTAGTTCACAGTAAAAAAAAAAAAAAGAAAGAAAAAAGATCATAACACAGAAGAAGAAACTACATTATTTTAGGCATTTTTTGTTTCCATTTATGCATAGTTTGTGTTATGATCTAACAATACAGAGACTAGAGTCATCAATCTTAATGTGGCTGCAGAAGGATGAGATGGGAAAAAAAACCATCAGAGAAGAAGCACGTGTAGCTGACTGATGTCAACTGAGTCTTGAACAGTCTTAAAGCCACTTGGAAAGCAATTCCCAACCTGTATAAGACCAGAACTAAATGAAAGGTCTCAACTACGTTTTAACAGGTTTGGTTGATCATATATCCGTCCTTCAGCCCAGTCATCCTGTGTGCAACCCCAATTCATCTTCACATCCCAGCTTACGCTTAGAAGTTCATTGTGTATTTCTGTACATCCTGTGAAGTGTTACATGTCTAAATAATATGTATTACTGCAGAAACACCAACAGCTGGGGACAAAATTCTGGACATATTTGGACAATAAAGCTGATTTGGATTACATTTACTTTCTCAACCACCTCCACTCTTCTTTCAGCAACAGTCCAAACCTTTCCCATCTAGCACACAACCCCATCACACCAACCTGTCTCGCTCAAATCTCCAAGTTGAGAACAAACTCAGGAGTATGACGGTTTAAAATGCTGCAGGCTCGAGGCTACTCAATTTCTATGCATACCAGCTCTGTGGCCTAGTAGAGCCCATCTTCATTAGCCTGAAGCTGGGAAACATATCACAAACATCAAAAAGTTGTGGTTGGTGCTGGTACTGAAAGCACTGACCCCAGAAAACCTCAACAGCAAGGATTTAATTTTGCACCTGATGATGACTCGCTTCTCCTCTCCCCATTTCTCAACTGCCCCGAGGAAGAGAAATGATCAATTAATTGAAAAGATGTCAGGCAAACTATTAGTAAGCTACTTTATAAACAGCACGACGTACCCTATATTTGAGAAGATTTTTTTATTATGAATTTTCTATATTTGTATTATGTATCTATAAACTGCATATGTATTAATTGTGTCCATTCATTATCAAAGTTAAGGAGGTCAAAAAAATAAAATAAAACAGATGAATGCTTGAGGACGTCAGCTGTTGGGTGTTAGCCAGGTCTCATGCAGCCCATTGTCAATAACCTCATGTCTACATTCCCAGGTCATGTTCTGGAAATGTAGGGTCATGCCCCTGCACCTCCCCACCTTCAGATGAGTTAGGACTCAAACATGATGTAATTACGTCCATTTTGCTGGGGGCTGGCAAATGGCCCTATATGCCTGTCTCCACAGTCAAGGATCATGGCCTATATTTCAGCTGCAAACCAACAGTATGTCTCAGTTAGGCAAGCAGCAGGCATTTGGAGCAAACAAAAAGAGTGATGTCATTTTTTATTCTTTTTTTCTGTACTTTTATGTTAATTAAAACAGTTTCCATGTTCAAACTAAAGGTGCATTTCTATTTCCTCATGTGAAGCCATGTTGCGCCATGTACAGTAAGTCACAGCGATACCTCAGATCATTAGGGTCTTATCTGTGGCTGAATCAAAGGATGGGCGGTTGGAAAAGTGTAACAAATCCTCAGTGCTTTGACCATGATAAGCATCATTTATCAATGAGAGTGCTGCTGGCCCATTAACAACCATGGCTCCATTAGCACTATCTGTGAGGCTTTTATGATGCCTTGTCTGCCCACATCTGTATGTTTGGAAGAGGAAATCATTAAACATTGTGTGAGGCACATACAGCATTTGAAGCTAACAGCTACCCTCTGTTCTCTTGAGTCCCTCTGGTGAAGATATAGAGAGTGATTTGATTTCAGTTCTGTGGCAACAGTGAAAGAGGTTTTAAAATCCTTCATGTTTCCTTTATTTATATGTTTCTGGAGCTTTGCTTCATCAAGTGAAATGCTGTACACGTGGTACGTAAATCAATGACCATATCTGTCTGTATGTGGGGAGTTTACACTGGACAGATAATTCTTGAACAAATATGAGTAAATGCAAGCAGAATTTTCTGTATTTGCAAATATATTGAAAAGGGTAGAAAAATGACAACACTGGCTGAAGTATTTAGACTCTTTCCTCGGTACATAATTGAGTGATTATCATAGTTTTGAGCCTTCTTTGATATGATACAATATCCTTTGGCCACCTGAATTTGGGGTTTTGCTGCTATACTTCTTTGCAGATGATCTCAAGCTTTGTCTGGTTGCATGAGGATAGTTGTTCCACAGCTGTAATTCACTCTTTTTTGTATATACTGTATGAGTCAAACAACTTTAGGCAATTTGACTCAAAGGTTCTTTCACTGAAGTGATAACCTTAATCTTAACTCTACTCCTTATTTTTCAATAAATACAATGATTAAAACAGCTGGAATTAATTCAATATGGGGAATTTTGATTTGGAAACAGTGGTTGTTTAATGCACGGTGGCTGTGAAATCCATTAGAGAGAAAGGAGGAGTATTTGGAGGTAGATTCTGATAAATAAAGAATGCATTTTGATTTCTGTATGATGAAAAGACCTGAAAGACCTGGCTGGTGAAGAAAACCCCATTCTCAACATCCAAAGGCATGAGGAATACTTTTCAGAAAGATTGCAAATCCCACCAACCATGTGTATGATCATCAGAGAACTACATCTGAGTGCATACTAAGTGTTCATCACATCTTACAAATCCTTCTTCATCTCAATGAACAGAAACCCCAGACTAAAAATAGTGAGAGTATGTCTGGAGCAGCATTATTTGGACAGATGAAACTAAGATGAATTGTAGTTGAAGAAAAAAGCATGGAAAAGACTAGAAGGAACTGGTGGTTAAAAGCATAGAACATCATCTGTAAAGGCCGATAGTCTGGGCATGTATGGTTTCCAACAGGAGTGAGCCATGGAGGCTTATTGATGATGTGAAAGGAGACAGAAGCAGCCAGATGAATTCCTTACCATCATAGGGATGCACTGTATAATTTCTTTGGCTAAAAGCAACAAACTGATTGTACGTTGCTTCGCAGTGCAGATAGACAATGAACCAAAACACAACATAATAGCAACCCAGGAGTTGTTGAAATAAAAGGAGGCTGGGTTTAGATGTCAGGCTATTTGTTATGTTTTTTTTAAATATTCCTGAGCAATTATTGCAGTGTGGCAGGGTATTTTATGTGTATACTGTATGTGTATACGTATAAGATTAGCACTTTTTTGCCCAAATTCAGCGCAATGCTCTCTACAAGAGCATTTTTTTTAGCTACCACAACTGGATAGGAAATGTATGCTTTGGATTCTTACTCGTGAATGTATTTTTATTAGATTACACTCAATTTTTCTGTACCCAAAACTTAAATTATAATCCAAATACGTTCATATCAAATTGATGCAAAATAAAAAGCTAAATCTCAGTGAACAGTGGCGAAGAGTTAGGGAGAGGCAGAGGGAAGGGCTGGCATCTTATTCAGACAGAGGACAAGCATGCTTATGTTTGTATGAACAGACACTGGAGTTCATTGTCCTCCCTGTTTCCTGCTGCACTTCCCTCCCCGCCAACATGAAATGACCCCCTACTCAGTCTGATGAAGTATCTTCACCCCTGAATATATGCAGAGGCACACAAACAGCCCACATTTTGGACACACAAATACGCATACCCACACACATCCTCCCCTCCTGATCAGATGACATCATTAACAATCATTACTGGGACACCAGGAAGTGAAGAGATCTCCGGCTCCGAGTCTGGCAGCATGGGATCAGGTTAGCCAGCTTATGATGAAAGATTTGAAAAGGAAAGCACCCACCAAAGCTATTTTACCTCTGGATTTCATCAATGCATGTCTGCTAACAGAATGAACAATGTCAAGTTAAATTTAAAAAAAAAAAAATCCAACCAGTCCTCAGTCTTTGTGTGTGTGTGTTTTTTTATACATTGACCTGCTCTTACAGAGAAAAATACTTCCTGTAAGCTGGAAATCAATTTCACCTTTTTTCTGTGTGTGGAAATCAAACAACGTGCTGCTCTGAGTTTCAATATTTCACTTGAGTTGGCTGATCAGTGCTTCCTCATCCTTCCAGTTGAAAATGGAGACAGTGCTTTGTGGTCTCTGTGGTGAAGTTAGTGATTTTGGTTTGGGCTGGTGTGCGGTGTGTGTTGGAGTCAGGGCTCCTCACAGTAATAGCCCTCCCCTCAAGGCCCAGAGAAAGCTGACACACAAGCCCTGGGTTTGTCAGTGACAGGCCCCTGGCAGGAAGCTTCCCTGAGTCCATAGGCACCTCAGTAGCTGTTCTTGTATAACACTAACCACAGCTACCACAAGACAAGGAGTACTGCTGTTTCTGCTGGAGACTGTATTACTGCGATGTGAGGCACAAAGGCATTTCTGGGAGGAGAACATTATCAATAGCATGTTTGAATTTGTTAGATGTGTACATGGATGCGTACAGTGCTGCAAACAAAAGTAAATGCATGTGTGTATGATTGATTCTTTCCTTGGAACTTCATACGTGTTTGTGTGAGTCAGGCCTCTGGTCTCAAAGCTCCGAGAGGGAGGAGAGAACAGTGACCCCTACTGGTAAAAAGACAACACACCAGCGCTTCATGGGGAAGGTACATAGTAACGCCACAGACAAGTAATTCACTGAAATTAATTAACAGATTTAAATATTATCCTCAGTTATCTTAAGTATAGACTATCATTAAACACAGCTGAAACATAAATATAAGAGAATGAATAAGTTAAGTCGTCATCCATTATTTAACAAATAACACAACAATAGCTTTCTGTGCAGAAACTGATCATCAGTTATCATCTCAGCTAAATATTTACATTTACATGATCCATCACCATGCACTTTTAACTTTATGCATTTTTATGAATAGGGGCTATGATTGGAGCAGGGAGTGCTGGAAATCCTTTGAAAAGGGAAAACAAAAGGTCTCCTCTGTTGTGATGAAGCATAGCTCTCAAGAGACCGGGCCTGGGCCTGACTCAACCTTTCACACAATCGACAGCCAACAATACAACAAACCCTGCCCTCGCAGACCTACTATTGTACTGGAGCACGCCACAGCTGTGGAGAATCACATTTAGGTGTCAGAGGCAACAAATGTTTCTTTAATTGGAATAGTGGTATTAGCTCATGTTTCCTCCTTATGCTTTATGAATCCCCTGTGTCTATTGTTTGGAAGTTCGCGTTGACGTCGCCTTGGCGGCCCCAGCTAATTGAGAGAGTGTGTGTTTGGACCAAGTTCAAGAGGAACTAGCATCTCTTGATTGTCTGTGTGCGTGTGTGTGTGTGTGTGTAGGTGTGTACGTGCAGAGTCTTGCAATGCATTTGCGACTCCGTGTCTCCATTATTTCTCTTGTTTAAAATCTTAAAGCCTGTGTTCTCTTTATTCTTAATCAACATGAAAACATTGCGATTCAGACTCTGAGATTAGGTGGCCACTGTTACCTAATCGCCTTGAAGGCAGATTAAATCAGCACAGTTTTGACTACATTCACCCACATTAGTACAGACAGAGTTATAAACATTTAATAGAGTGTCAGTTTTATGTTCTTAATATTCAATATTAGTATTGGAGCATTTCTATCTTTGGAAAACATAAACACATCATGCAAAACATGTTGTTTCCATCTTGCAGACTTCCGTGGTGTTTAATCAGCTTTTGATCACAGTGCAGAGGGAGAAACAAAAACAAGAAAAGAAATGAAATATTATTAAAATGACTAAACCTAGTTTGTGCTCAACAGGATGTGTTTATTATTTTGCTTACATTTAATATTAAGAGTGAATCCCTATTGGCCCGATAAGTATCAAAATTTTGCACTGCCCTTATCTTTTCTAATCTGAGGAGATAAGATTACTGGTAATCTGGGGCATCAAAGACACCAATCCCCTCCCAAATGTGGGATCTTAACACCAGATCAAGACAGTTTGACTCAATTCAGGTCACTAGTGAGGGTATAAACAATTAGTAGAATTATGAATTCTCAGTTTTCTAACTTTGACAAATTATGTTTGACAAATGACTATTATGTTTCACATTTGTGCAATAATCAGAATCAGTATTTTTTTTACATAATAAAGACTGTGAGTTTAGCTTTCCCACATTCCAAAAATGTATCTGTTTGATCAATATGCTTAAGTTATTTCACATTTATGTATTCCCTAAATCTGCCCAAGACAGATAAAGAACACAAATCATTCATATTCTATATTTCTGCATGCATGCACATTTGATTCATTTAATCAGTGCAATATTTATTGTTAAGCCTCATTAAAGAAATATTTTGGTAAGATTGTGACAACATAGTTATAGTCTTTAATTTCAGGTAAGCTAACCATTTCAAAGTACTAGCTGCAACGATGTGTTTTCATATACTTAGGAGATAGGAAATATATAAAACACAAAATCAAGAACATTGCTTATGAAAATACAGTAATTACATTTGTTATTCATAATGTTTAAAGACACTTGACAATAAATAAATCACGTAAACCAAGCAGTGTCAGTCAGTGTGCATAGAAAATTAACGTTTAATCTGGTCTTCATCACGTGAAGAGAAAAAAATGGGATCAGAAGTGAACAGAAGAAAGTGCAGAAAAGTGTTTTTTCTTATCTTGAGACAGAACAGGTGCTGCTTTCCCCAAGATCGGTGTCAACTGGGGATTATTCCCAGCGCTGCTGAGGGATTGTGAACTTAACTCAAGAATTACAGTCATGGAAACTAAGATTACAAATATGGATTAGGAACACAAGACGCAGATAGTGCTAAATTCACAAGATAATCTGTCAGTAGGCCTTGAAAATAATATTCCTTATGTGAAAATGGTATTAAGACAGCTTAGAATATGTGTGTGTGTGTATGTGTGTGTGTGTGTGGTGTATGAGATGTAGTTGGGATTATGGCAGAGGAGAACGCACTTGGCAGTATTTGAAGTGAATGTATGTTTTTAGTCTTCAAAACAATATAAAATACATGTAGTGTTTTTGGAATGTTTACAATTTAATTGTACTTTAAGGAAATTAGACTTCAGATTCATTTCTAGTTCTGTGTTTACAATATACTGATAGTTAAAATTTTCTCTGACGTTGGTGAAAGCTGTTTTCGTAAGTGCTCTGCAGCCCAGACACTGTCTAGCTCACACATGGACAAAATACACCCTGAGGACTTGTTGTAGCCCTTGGACCATATCTATACAACCACCCTTCAATAAAAATGATACAATATAAACTTTTACACAGAATAGCATGCTGTCTACGGTCAGCCTGGGTTAATGTCATTCTCTGCAGTGATGTGTCGGCAACAAATGTTTTGCTGAAGATTTTCAGTGATGTTTGACACATTTTTGGAGCCAGCCCGAAGTGAAACTTTTCTTACTCCTGTACATGTTGAAACCCAAAAGTTAAAATATTGGAATTTGACTTTGCACAAACTAGTCACTGATGTCAAAAGAAGAAAAGTCCTTAAAAAAAAAAAAAATCAAATTAACACCTAAGTAAAACAGCCCCATATCCACAAATTAGCAGCAGTAGTTAGCTAAAAGCTTGCAAAATTGAACAGGCCGCCATCTGATGGTGATTTTTGTACAATAACAGATGATAGAATCCGCCTGTAAACTGAGCTCATGTTTTAATCTTTATTCAGGCTTTTTGTTGACTTGACTATGGGAATATGAGAAAAAATGTTGCTCACTGTTGTTCTAGATAATATCCAGCTGCTAAATTGCCAGAATAAAACATCTCTATTTATGTTCACATAAGGGTTATCTCAATGTTTCTGAGCTGAAAAGGCTCTCCAAAAAACTGTAATTGAGACTATTTTTTAATTAACTGGTTCTGATAAACCTAAAGCTACCTGGATCTATCTGAAAAATACATTTAAATTCAGAAAATATAAAGAATAATGATACTCTTTCCTATTACTCACAATAAAACAGAAAACAAGGAAAAATTATTGTTTTCTATTAATATATTGATAATAAAAAATGCAAATATCTACTGAAGTAATATCACAGAATGAGGTCTGATGAGATGGCACCATCATATTGGAAATAAAAAGAAGAAAGACAAAGTGAGATGTCAGAATCGGAGTTGTGTGTGGTCATGAAATAACTAAAAAAACCTGATATATGACCAACACACTTTACTTCCAGTCATATTTATAAATATTTCTAATCATTATGTTTGTTCTGTAAATGCTTATATCCATGCACAATTTCATAATAAATCACATATTTGTCAGCAATGATCCACACTAAAACCTGTTTTAATACTATAAAGGCAGCATGAAGGTGGAATACTAAACACCACACTTATCTCAGGCCAAACAGGACAGGACATTATACAACCAGTCATTACTGCTTTTAATATGTTCAAAATTTGATTGAATATATTTAGTGAGAACGGCTCTTCGTGACTTTGCTGCTGTTTCCAAGCAGACGGAGTAGCATGCTGTATTTAAAGCATCACCAAGGAGTTTTTTTCTTCTTTTCTTCCCAATATTTGAATATTTGGTTGTTTTTAGGGAGGGGCATCTAGCTCTTGGGTCTCCCATCTCTAAAGGAAATAAATAACATTTGAAGGAACTTTTAATTCCTGTTCTGGTCATCTCTTGCTACAACTTTGTGTTGCTTTACGACATACATTGC
>JAOWBL010000004.1:7758174-7774427 GCA_028564865.1 Zenarchopterus dispar | reverse complement strand
TTATTAATCGAGCTAGCCATCGCGCTTGATTAGATTAAGCAGAGTCTGAATTTTGTGTGTGCTTGTGCTTATGTGGATGTGTTTTTACAAACGCATATGTGTGGGTGTGTGCACAACTGTCCTGTGTATGTGTGTGTGTGTTTGAGTCTGTTTGTCTCACTTGTGTGTCCTTGGCTGTGTGCATGGCCTCATGCAGCGATCGGCAGCAGGTGCTGCTGACTTGCTGATCCTGCCTCATTGTGACTGTCTGCGGCTCTGTTAGAGTCTACTTATATGTTGATATTGACCCTCTTTGACTGCAGGCTCTTATAAGACACACTATAGAGGGATGTGGAGATAATGGCATAGGCTTCTATAAAGACAACCAACCAACTGAGGAAATTAAACTAACATAATTGCACTAACTGTAACTGTAATAATAAAGCTGCATCTGGAAACCACATAAGGAATATTAAATTAAACTATCACAATCTGAAACACAAAATCTAGAGAATATTATGAGTTTGTTCCTGGAATTAGGCAAAAAGCTGTTGTCAGATCAACACAGATTTACAACCCAACAGCTCCATAATTTTCAATTGTTTGCCTACTCTTTTCACAAATATTACCAACCAAAATGTAATTTGCATTAACTGAAATCACCAAATTTACAGATCTGCTTTAATCTACAATATAACCCTGTCGTTTTTCTCCCCTCCATTATTAACAAACATGAAATGTCACATTTTTTAAGTCAATTCTTTTTTGGCTCATGTCAGCCCCTTTGATCCCATCGTCATGAAATAACCTTAAATCTGGGGAGTAAAAGTTTTACATCTTCACTGGTAGACAAACACAATTTGATGAGGTTGATAAACAATTCTAATTTCTTAGGTCTGTATTAAGCACAACCATTAACAATTCACAGGGCTGGAAAACACTGCAAAATGAACTTATAAACTAATGACTTCAATCAAAGCTCACAGGAAATAGTTTGGACACCTAGAGTCTAATTGATTAAATGAATTTGGATGAATGAATTCTGCATTAATGAAGGCAGTTTAGCTCTGAGGATACTCTTCCTAGAAGTGGGGATCCACTCAAGAAGACCCAAAAGACAATGCAGAAACCTCAGTGAGGTAAAAATGAAGCAGCGGGTAACAGCTGAAGACTTGCTTGGACTTATTATTTTCACCTTATTTTTGCTTCCACTGGGTAATCTTATTAGATGGCATGCCATGAATTTCATTTGCTATGCTGATGGATACTCAGTTATACCTGTCCATGAAACCAAATGAAACTATCCAGTTGGCCTGACTACAGGTATGTCTTAAAGACAAAGACATGGATGAGTCAAAACTTTCTCCACCTCAGTTTGGAAAAAACTGAAGTTGTTGTATTTAGACCTAAGTGCTACAGAGACATATTGTCTAGCTATGTAGTTACTCTAGATGCCATTACGTTGTCCTATAGTACCACACTTAGGAACCTCAGAATTATTTTTTGACCAAAATCTGTCCTTTGATTAACAAATTAAACAGGTTTCTGGGACTGCCTTTTTTCACCTTGGTAATTTTAGCAAAATTATTAATATTCTGTATCAGATGCATGCAGAAAAACTGATCCATGCATTTGTTACCTCAAGATCTGGCTAGTTTAATTCTTTATCAGTGGCTTGTCACAAAAAAAATTCTTAAAAAAAAAAAATAAATGCTTCAGCACATCCAAAATGCTTCAGCCAGGGTTCTGACAAGAACTAGCAGGAGAGACCATATTTCCCCAGATTTAATTTCTCTTCACTGGCTACTCATAAAATCCAGAATATAATTTAAAATTCGTCTCCTCACATATAAAGCTCTTAATGACCAAGCGCCATCATATCTTAAAAAGCTCATAGTTTCATGTGCTCCAAGCAGATCATTTGGCTCTCAGATGGCAGGTCAACTTGTGGTTCCTTGAGTATCTAAAAGTAGAATGGGAGGCAGAGCTTTGAGGTATCGGGTCCATCCCCTCTGGAACCAGCTGCCAGTTTGTGTTCAGGAAGCAGACATCCATTCTACCTTTAAGACTAAATGTAAAACTTCCTTTTTAATAAAGCTTATAGTTAGGGATGGCTCAGTTGACCCTGAAACATGCCTTGACCCTTTATGACCTGCTGGAGCGCCGGCGCTCCCATTCGCATATCAATTTTCAAAATGCCTATAGAATTTTAACCAACTAGCATGCAAAAATGTAAAAATATGCTTCGGCGAACTTGTTCTATGGTAGGTCATAAAGGGTTAATTATGTTGCTATAAACATAATTTGTTGTTGCTGGTCTTTCTTCTTTCGTATCCTCTCAACCCCCAACCAGACAAGGAAGATGGCAGCCCTTCCAGAGTCTGGTTCTGCCAGAGGTTTCTTCCTGTTAAAGGATAGTTTTTTTTCTTTTCACACTCACCTGGTGCTTGCTCAGGATGGGGATTGCATTGAAGAAAAGTTTTGATGTAATTTGATGTAATGTAATCTGTTTGTTTCCTTAGTGAGGCACTTATTATTCTTACTGGTATTTTATTGACTTTGGAATGAGCTGACATATATTTTTGAAGTGCCTTAAGATGACATTTTGTCATGATTTGGAACTATATAAATAAGGCTTAGTTAAATTAAACTTGAAGACATCACCAAATACAAATGTTTTGTTGCATGGCAAAGAGATTGTACCAGGACCCAAACGCAGGAGACGAGAATCCTTTAATGAAAAATCCTTGAAAGAAACAAAAAGGCAACACAAGCATGGATCCAACAAAACTCAAAAAATACCTTACAGCCAAAACCATCTCCAGGGAGACAAGTAGTACAGACTCACAGGGAGCAAGGGAAAGACAAGGCGAGCTATACAAACAACACTAATGAGACACAGGTGCAAACAATCAGGGCAGACAGGAACAAGGGAAGTCTAACTGTAACTAAACACAGGGACACAGACCTTCAAAATAAAACCAAAAACTAAACCCACAACAGTTTTGTGGGCTGATGAAAAGAATCTGCTACATAAAATACTATCCATGGCTGGGGGGAAAGCAATGCTTACTAACTTCGAACCATTTTATCAATAGTAAAGGATGGTGCAGAGAGCAACATGATTTGACCTTGAAACAACTTCCTATCATAGAAGAAAAACCAAACCAAAATATTTTAAAGGATAATGCCAAGGTATGGCAAGCTCTTTAGCTGAGACATTATATGAATATGTCAGTGGTGAAGTCTGGTTTTGTAGAAGATGATGAGCAACAGCTTTTAGAACTACCAACACTGAAAAGCTTATCCTCTGATCTGCTGTAGAGCACTCACACCCAAATCACAGGGGTGGTCGTTTAAACAAAAGGCCACTGTTTTTCTAGATGGTGGTACATACAGTATCCAGTGGAAGGCAATAAAGATTTAACAGTTTCTACATAAGGCTATTGAGCAAATTCAAGGATTATTGTAAGTGCTGAGGTCACAGTTAGGATTACCCTGACTCATGATAAAAAAGAAAAACAACAGAAGAGTTTAATTTCTTTAACCTACAAGATTTATCCAAAGAAGTCTTCATTGTGCATTGTAGGCTAAAGTTAGTAAAATTGCAAAATATATTTGTTTTATGCCACAACTTCACAAAGTGCAGTGATTTGACAGGTCAGGTAGCATTATTCACACATAATCTGGAACAAATGACAATATCTTGAAAACTTGCTTATATCCCCTGTTATATCCTCTTAACTGGTCTTCATGCAGATTAATGTGTGAATTTCCTGTGTTATTTCTGCCCCTGCCCATATGTGTAATCTCGAAAACCTAAGCCTTTGATCAACAATCTTTGACAAACTTGTCTTAATCCATGCAGCATTTCTGCTGGCTAACACCTGTTCATGATGGAGAACAAGATTCTTGAGAGAAAGAGAACTTAGGGGGGGAAAGCAAACTGAAAAAATTTAGCAAAATGAATAGCTATCTCTTTTTCTGCCCAGAAACTGATTTGTATCTAAAATCTGTTATTCACAATTTTTCCAATTTTCTGTTTACCCATACTTTCCTCTCTTATTTAAATCTAAAAATATATTATACATTCTAATAAATCACTTAATGAAAAAATGTACATAAAAATAGGAATAACCAGAATCATTGCACTTTTTTCTTCCCAGGGGTAAAAGATCTAATCACGGGTCACTGCCACCACTGAAAAAAGGGCTTTACGTTTTAAATTTCCAGCTGAAAGCGCTTGGAAATCCAAAGCCCCTGTGTGTCTTTGAAACATGGAGTTAGAGAACCACAAAATGATCAACACCACCAAACCACAGAAACCTCGCTCCCTTTACACATGCATGGGCACACCCAGCAGCGCTAGAATCAGTCTCACCACCACCAACAGTGGCTACCCTTGAGCCAATCTCTCCATCTCGGCGCAATCAAAATCCAAAAACAGCTGTCACTCTTAAACCAGAACTCATTTTGAGCTGTGTTGAAAGAATACAAAACAATATATGTTTTTTTTTCCACACCAATACAACTCATTGTTCTATCCAGCTGCAAATATGTAAGAGTGGCTGAGACCCCCCCCAAAAAACAAAATCTAGCTTCATTGGCCCAGAAAGGACAGTTCCCCATGGGCCATGTGTGAGAGACTGATGGCTAAGTTGCTCTGACAGCTACATACTTTAACAGATGCAGTTCCCATCCAGTGAAACAGTCTCTTTGCCTGGCAAATAAGCTAAAGAGGGGTTGTATCGCTATAGTTACATGGGTTAGAGGGCAGCAAAAGGTGACTGTGGGTAGCTGGTTGCAGACTGTAGCTTCTGGAGAGATTGTGTCTGTTGTGATTGAATTCATTATAATTGTGACAAGCAACCTCATGGATAACACACTCAAAGAGGAGGAGGATGCTGCTGTCAAGTTCAAAACCTTTGTCCTTGGGGAAATCTTACCAATTTATCGTTACGTTAGCATAACACCACTTAAAACAGTAATTCACAATTCCAAGAGTCTGCTTTGCCGATATTACCAGTCAGCACAAACACAAAGTGGATTCAGAGGCAACAAACTCCAGAGGTTATAAACTATACCGCAACAGCAATCAGTTGTGCATCACGCCAGGGTACAGAGTACTTACTGAATGGTGGTAGTCTTAGACCGCACCTACAGATTGGCTTACCAGGCACTGCAGTCTAAAATCTAATCACAGAAGCAACAATAGCTGTGAGGGAAATAAAGCATTTCATATTCATCTCCCTTGTGGCAGGTGCACTAAGTGCCAACTGAACTCAAAGGGCTGCCAAGGAAGCAGGTAGTGTTGCTGACTGCAAAACAGTCTTGGGTTACAAAGTAAAACTGAAAACATTGATCAGCGCTGTCTCGGGGGAACTGTAACGTGGTTGTCTGAAGACAAAAGGGAAAGTGGAAGAATGTGGGAGGGTTTTCATTATGAGGTTTTCAAAAATGATGAGATACTACAATAAATAAGCATTTGCATCTGGGAACCTTTTAATCCTGAACACAAGTTGTTTATGCATTAATATTCACCTACAGCTGTTATTGAATGACATATCACAGAACCATTTGTATCCTTTTCTTACTCAATGAATCCATAAAAAGTATAAACATATTGATTTTTATTAATTAAAAAAAACATCATTATTAATGATTTCCACTAGCCTGCCTCTCAAATATGTAAGATGTTGGTGGAACATTTAAGTTTGTGCCCTCTTCACAAAAATCCCCCAGATCTGACAAAGAGTCCATTCCGTGCCCATCCCCAACAAACAGACCTATTCACACCAGCTACATCATGTGAAGCTTTGCAGAGACATGACCAGTTGCTAACCTCATCAGTGTCTAGTCAAATGTGCCTCGAGAGAAATAATGTGAATGAATAAAACCAAGCGTGAATAAACAAAATTATAATCCATGGCCTTTTAACACTGTACTCAAGCTTCATTTCCACCGCAGGAACCAGGGGCTAAACGCAGTTCCCGGGAAGAAAATTCGCCCCCGAAAACAGTCCTGTCAGAAAGAAAGTGCTTTATAGATCAAATGGAATCATCATGGTGGCAGATATTTCTGATTGGTGGATCACTGCAAGCATTTTATTTTTACCTTTCATTTTAGACAGGCCTGCAAAATATGTTGGCTTTAAGATGTACAGCTGAAATAGTTGTACTGTTTGTAAACTCGTTCATTTCATTTATGCATGCTTCAATTAGCTGGGGAGACACATTTTGCAATGCAATCTGCAGAGCTCGAGCACTAATTTTCATTAAGACCTCAGTGGAGATGTAAAGGCCCTACAGGTCATTGTTGTTCTTGGTGCTTTGAGTTGCCGATGTTCCTCTTCTTTTCTTTGCTTTACAAGACTGAGAAAAACTGTAAGGACATGTGCACTTTAAATTTTTGAATTCAAATTTTCCTTCTGTGCTACAAACTGTTTAAAAATACCAAGAAAAATGATTTCTTCACAATCCAAGAAACAGAATTTTAGTGCTTTCACAAATTTATTCCCCTTCCATCTTTGTGTCTTGTTGTTTGTCCTCTCTTCTTATTTTGGGAACCTAGAGGCCTCACGCTCATGACTATGTTTGTATATGCGTTTGTCTGTGAAAAACAGCACTAATTGGGTGTCACATCGTGACTGAAACTGTGACGTGTCAGGGCTCGTCTTGCTATTTAGGCTATCTGTCACCACAACCCTCCTCAGCATTTGCGGGTGACTAAGAATGATGGACTTCTGTACACATACTTGCTGTTCTGAGTATGGTCTTAGCAACAGAGGTCAGCCATCAAGATGAACCTGATTGTAAAGCACAACAAAATAGCAAGATGCTTTCAAAGGTTCATAACCCCTGGAGCTGAGTGGCCAGCGTCCATTCTCCACAATTATAATGTAGCCAAAGAGCAAGATGGAGTGATTTTGTGACAAATTTCAAAATAACCCAACAAATTGAGGAAATTTTGATAATTTCAGAAAAGCCGCAAATTATGTGATGCTTTTGTACAGTATTTGTTATTTCTAAGAAGTGCTTAAAAAAACAGTGAAGCCCAAGTTCTGATGCACCTCTGAGATGTTTACCATTTTCCAGGCTATAAATCATGTTTGATGTGATGTGTGATGGGCCTTGAGAAGCTGGAATGTGAAAGCATGACAGTGATGGAGGTTCGCTGCCAGACGAGGCGTCAGGTAGCTGCCACAGAGGGCCGATCAGCACTGTGATGCACCAAGAGGTCCGGCCTGGGTCGCGTCGTGTGGTCCAACAGGTTATGAAATCCACAGGATGGTGTTGGGGTGATAAGAACCAGGGCTTGTCAAGAGGAAAATGCGAGGACAAGATATCATGTTCGCCATGTCGACCAGGCGCCACCGTCTTTGATTTTGCTCTTCTGTGACACCCAGGAGCTCTGATTGAAGTGCATGTGTATTGTGTACGTGCAGTTTCTCTCTTGTGTGTTTTGTGTTCTTTGGCAGAAATCAGCTGATCTAATAAAATTCTCACACATAATGCAAACACAAGTTTTCTGAGCACTGAGTTATGAAACGTTTCTACTAGACAGTGGTTTCGTTGTTCTATCCTTTGAGGGAGTAACTCTTGCGTAAAAACATATCACATTGCTGACCGACTGTTCAGTTTTGGGATAAGTAAAATGAATTTCTATGCTCAGTATGAATTTATCTTATATAAACTTAATTTATGCTCTTTTTCCTGTAAAAGTCAGAGGTGCCAACTCTGAATGTTTGGCAGTTAATACTTCCTCAACAAAGTCTTTGTTAATTAAAAAAAATACTGAAATAAGTGAAGTTCAGAAGGTTGCTCAGTGTGTTTCTTATTAAAAAAAAATCATAATGTTGAGAAACTGAACCAGATCTCTTTGTCTTAAAAGTTGCACTTTAGAGGTAGTTTGTTTTTAGCTCCCCGGGGGCCTTACAACAGCAGGAATTGCAGGAGAAAGCATGTTGATGTCACTCTTCATCTGCACTTGTGAAGATTTTAACCAGACTGGAGGTGGGGAGGGAGGGTATTACAAAGTAGCTAGAATGAGAACTGAGACGTGAATTCCTGCCAGAGACGCTCTTAAACATGGTTGGCAAGAAAAGAGCAAACAAACTTGTTTATCTGAAGATAACAAAAATGCTAAGCTAACAGTGATCCATGCAATTTTATATTTCTCAGTTTAGACATCTCTTAAAATAGTTTTGAGATCATGGAATGACATTTGGAGTTTCAATAGGCTGTACAACCTTATTTCACGAAATCAGAAAATGTTTGTATCATTTTGACATGATAGAGTCGGTTGGATGGACTACAAGCAGGTGCAGCTATGAATCAGGGGTAAGAACAGGTGATGTAGTTGCAAAGTTGGCACATTGATCTGTGGCTCCTGCACAGGCAGAAGTTTTCCTGAACAAAGTTCATCCAGATGGTTGTATGTGTGTAAATCAGTGTATAAAGGCACACTGTGAAATGTTTTATCAAGCTAAGTTTAAAAGGCGCTGTTTAAGTAGAGAGCTTTTTTCATTCCACTTTAAACTACCAAAAAATATGTTGGATTAAAAAGGCTTTGTCTCCTGCCATAAATCTACAAACCAAATCCTTATTTAGACAAGACGCTTGGAATATAATGGGTGAGAGTAAAGTTATTCAGGCCTTCAAACATTGCTCTTTTGTCGTTATTGCCCTTCGCAGCGTCAGTCAGACATGCCAGTGAACGTGATGGAAAGAGACAACTTGTGCACATCGCTTAAGATTAGCTCACAATTCAAGTTAGTCTTTTTTATTCAAGTCTGCTATATCAATGAACTAGCCATAGAAACACACTTTTTGCACCGTAATGGGTCATACTGAATAAGAATTCATAGTAGCAAGCTAACAGAGCTGTGGTTGTGTAGCACAGCAGTGGTGGACAAAAATGGTTAAAAAAATTCCTTTTTTAAAGGACGATCAGACTGAGAAACCTTTTCTTTCCATCAGCCACAAGGACACAATACAAACACGCATAACTTGTTTATACACAGTTCAGTACTACTAGTTATGCAATACTTTATTTGATCTATTGACATCTGTCCAAGTTTTTCTTTTCCTTTTCAGTGCTTTTATTATGTTTTTTAAATTGTTTGTGACTCTTTTTTTTTTTTTACTGTTTTTTAACTTTTTTTTTGTGTTTGGTTCTTTTAAATGCACCTACAGATCTAACACTTTTAATCTCATTATACAGGTTGTACAGTGACAATAAAGACTTATCTCATCTCATCTCCATCCATCCATTTTCTGTGCCCGCTGAATCCATGTCTGGGTCACGGGGGTCTGCTGGAGCCAATCCCAGCCCACAGCAGGCGATAGGCAGGGGTACAGCCGGGACAGGTCGCCAGTTCATCTCATCTCCTCTCATCTCATTTGATCTTAATGTTCAGTGGTAGGAAACCTTTTTTTTTCTCATTGAGCCATATTATCACAGCTGAAACGGGATGAGTTAATTAAAATGTGGGCTCAGTTTGGAAACCAACTCCATTATCCATTCTTTTTTCTTTTTTCTTTTTTTTGATAGTCTACACAAAATAAAGGCAAGCTCATTTTCACTCGTACAATAAACATTTAGTTCCCTTATGTTGTTGATTTGTAGATGCTTGACTCCTCTGTAAAAAATAATAATAATAATAATAATAAAGTGAATTGAATATTTTTGTTATTGAATAAGTTTGTGCAAAAAGTGTTGAATACAGGAATACTCACTAGAGTTTTCAAACATACTGTCGGTGAATCAAAAATCAAGACAGAGGCTTTATAAAGTCATAACAATAAGCATTTTCTTTGGACAACTTTTTTTTATTGATTAATTGGGATTCTGATTTATTGGGATCACTGAGTCATCACTCCGCAGATAGTTAATAGTCTGGTCTGAACATAGACCGCACTCTTTACAGTTAAGTTCAATGGCAGCATAAAGTGCAGGTTCAATATCACCTGAAGAATCTTTAACAAAAACCTTCTTTTGAACAAATGTTTATGTTGTATCACTTACGTTTAGGATGGCTGTATAGAAATGGCCTGAGGGCTTTAGCTGAATCCTGAGTCGTGTTTGGCCCATGTGTGGTTTACTTGTTCTAAAATTAACAGTCTAGTTGTTGTCAGTTTGTAAAAATATGGTTTTTTTTTACTTTACCCTGAGAGCAACCTTTCCACAGTCGCTTCTGCTTGAAAAGCCAAACCAGTACTGAAAACTTTGTACATCCTTACAGAGTTATGACTTTCTCTTGAAAACATGTTGATATGCCCTAAAATTCCTTAATATCTGTCCTTAAAGCACATACCAGGATGACTGTCTTTCAGCCTGGTTCCAGCTCCATGTTTGTGTTGTGTAACTGTGTAAGTCATGGGTTCAGTGAAGATGAATTTGTGCATTTACTATGTCAAGTACTCATGTTAGGTGCGATCCAACAACCCAAGGCGTCCAACCAGACAACCCAGTGCAATGCGTGGTGAAAGACAAGTGGTGTTATCAGGGCCATCTGTTGGACACACTCCAGACGCTATAGAAGTAAAGTCATCAAGGCCCCAAACCGATCACACCACCCTGGGGCCATGCTCAAGGTGGCACATGAACTTTGTGATGAGGACACCCGCTCCAGAGCATGTTCCTGTGATACTTTTCAGCACGTAGACCTTTATCTGAAAGGATAATTGCTATACAGTGAAACCATGCACAACTAGACAATTCAGAGATGCTGGAACAAACAAAGGCAATGTTCACCCCTCCCAGCCCTTTCTTTCATGCTCTGCAACAGTGTTTACCTAAAACCCATCCCTTTTAAAGCACATCCTGCTGTTGACTGAAAAGTTTAATGATCGCTGCAGGGCCTTATGAATTAGTATCTGGTATTGGCGGTCATACATCTCTCCCCTAGGAGTCTTTCTCCATCCTGCCTCTGAAGGATAAGGGTTGAAGTCACGGTCAGGACCCCTAAATTGCGCTGTCGTTTCTGTCTTTTACTGCAATCACAAGACCTGCTTTTAAGAAGTGTTGGTGCAAGGTCAGATGACGTACAGCAGAGGCATGACACTGCTCAGTGCCAACAGTACAGCACGCACACACATACACACACACACACGGTTGACATACTTGCAAATACAGTATTTAAGTGCAACAGCATCCAGTCATGTCAGATTTTAAACAAATCACCGCACCGTCTGCTCCATGTATCCAAACCAGTCCATCAAGTTCATCTGTAAAACTTTAAACAATAATTTATCAATAAGTAAACTGTGCACAAAAGCTAGAAAAGTTCTTTAGGGGAGATTTAAAACACTCTGGTGATTTTTCTTTTTTTTTTTTAAATATACATATGATTTAAATTAGAGTTTAACTTCAGCTGCTTAGCCATTTAGAGTTTATCTTCAACTGTTGTTTTTTTGTTGCTGAAATTGCCCTCAGATCTTAGATAAGGCCCGCACATACAGTACTGTATGTCTCATCATGTCATATTTGAACTGTCTCCACGCCAAACAACCTGAAGAATAGAGTGGGAGACGAACAGAGGAAAGCCAGGCAGTGAATTAGTCTGTGGCAGAGTGCCTCATGCAGTAACAGACAGGAGATCAATATTTACAGACACTCCCCGGCTTTAGACTGCATTCATGTCAGAACGAACAAACAGTCCTCTCTGCAAAGGTAATGTCCAGCCCACACACTGCACTACAAGTTGACACAGACAAAAGCATACACTCTTTCTCCCCTCACTTCTCAATCACACAGACACACTCCACCCTGAGACAAAAGCTCAGCTAAAGGTTAAAAAACTCTCTATGGATCTTTTGAGCCACACATACGCATATAAAACACACATGCACACACGGACAAGCGGCTGTCTACGTTCACCCTGCAATTATCTCCTCGCAAGCCTAATTCTGGCGGTTAAGTGGCTGGCTAAAAGCATGTGTACACAAACAGGGCCCGACAGAAAGGCTGTGCGCGCCGTTTATCTGTCATCTCCGTCACACGTGTGATAGATAGCCATCGGAGAGCTTGAAGGGAGCAACTCAATCTGACTTTACAGGTGAGCCGAGAGAGGGTCGTGGTGCATGTTTGCATGGACGCGTACCTACATACGTGTACACAAAAACAAGCAAGCTGACTCCATGTTAACATGACAGTTACGAATAGCTGATAGTCGAAAGCAAATATGGACATAAAAAATTGCGCAGTCAGAACTGATTTGCTAGAAACAACATGATGTGTTACTCGATATATACTTGTAAGGTTAAACAGCTTCATCTAGATAACTGATTAGTTCAGTCAATTTTGAATAACCAGAATTGAAAATTAAAGTATGACTGGATAAACCCCATGAATATAATTTAATATAGTGTCCAGTTGTAACTTATACTTGGTCATATGGCTTTGCAATGGGAAAAAGAGTGGATGAACACCAGGATGAAATAGGAGGAACATCAATTCTTTTGATTTAGTGATATTAAAGTAAGAAGCTAGCAAAATGTCTCCAAATCATACTATCTCCAGCTTGTATTTGAGCCAGGAGCAAGTCATGTTACTCAGGCTAAAGAGAGCAAAACCAGCTCCAGTGGGATGAGTGAGAGCTGTAACTTGAGCCAGTGTGAAAGGACTCATTGTTGCTTTGGGTTAATTAGGCGTGACAAGCGAGGCGTGAATAGATTCCCATCATTAGGCCCCCTAAAAAGCCCATTAGAATCAATGGTCCACGCTCCGGTCAGACATTCTGTCTACCAGCCAGCCAGCCTGCTGCCCCTTCAGCAGGACACTGGATATGGTTACAGCCATCCAGCCACAGCTAACTCAAACAAGGCAACTCTATAGCCACAGCCTTAACACCCTAGGTAATGCAATTGACGCCATGTTCGAGGGGAAAGGGGACGATGATGAGGTAGGGTCATGTGTGAGTGCTTGGTCAGGATAAAGTGTGAAAGAAAATGAATGTACAGGAGACCTTGTTTGCGCAACAGTGTGTGTTCGAACGCATGAGCCTTTCGGCCCTACAGAGGCCTGTGCCAGACAACCAGCAGTCAGTGTGACCGATAAACTGCTGGGATTAGCAGGTACTTCTGGAGCCCAAGTGGCCCTATCAATACAGGCCCGGGCCCATTGATCTGTTGTCTGGCCGGGTGCTGGGGCTAATTCCTGGACCTCGGCTCTGAGTGCTCCTCACTAGGGAGGTGGGAGGAAAGCAGATGTGGGGGAGAGACTGACTGGCTACTAGTGGCGCCATCCACAGATCTTACTGGACCTTAGGGCTCAGAGCTTAACATATACCAACTCAATACGCCATTACCACAGAGTGACTCATTCAGACTCATCAGTCCACTTCCAAAACATTTATTTTAACTGTAGAAAATTAATAAAATATATTGCTAATGTTTAAATAGTATACTCAAAAGAAAATCGGCCTCAGGTAAGTAGTGCAACTACAGTAAAACTGAAAAAAGTGTAGTTGCACAACTTTGAAGTTGAATTGACCATATTAATTATTGTTTTGATTTATGAATTGATCATGATACTGTATTGCATGTAATCCAGCTCAAATAATGTATTATGAATTCAACATTTGAATGAATGCTCTTCAAAATAAAACATTCTTTATTTTAAGTTGAGAAATTGTTGATTAAAAGTCAACCAAATGTACAAAAAGATTTAAAAAATGTGAAATTTGGAAATAACAATCAGATCTGCAAAGCAAAGCCAATACTAGCCCACCAGGCCATCTTTCATAAAGGGTCAGATTTTTTTATTTTTTTTTATCACTTAATGCTACATGTATTTATTTTTCAACAAGACATTAATAAATTCATTGATGAACCGGTTATCCTATTGCAAAAAGAGAGAGAGAAAAACACACACATACACATTCACTCAAATACATAACGTCAACAATTAACGAGTCGTAGGGAGTTACATTTGGGAGACTGAAAGAGTTATTTACCATAGTTGGGAGTCTTGTGAGCTAGTGAAGCCATCAAATGACGTAGTGTTTCATTTGAATGGCTTGTCAGTCACAAGACTCCCTATACATTACTGCAAGCATAATGATAGCTTATGTGACATCATTTGTCACTGGAGATGTCAATACATTACAAAACATTGTTCTATTATATATTATCTTGTAGAAATTAGTTTATAAATGACCTAATTTATGGTTTATTCTTTAGATAGCAGGACAAACCCTCAAATCATTCAGATGTCCAGTTGTTTTGTTTTTTTATTTTATTTTTTTCTATTAGTATCAAACTTTAATGTACCTGATATGCGGTTAGAACTAATTAATATGATTCAATGCACCTATAAAGTTGTTAGTTTTGGAGGTCTTTGGAAAAGGAAACTACTGCCAATTGAAGGATGAGAAACATGGGATAGTCAACAGTCTTCTTTTGAGCCTTTATGTCAAATAAGCAACATTTTTTACCTTGTCCGCTGACCTGAGGCTGGTTTTCAGCTATACTGACACCCTATTTGTTACTACTGATATTAACAAACACATGAAACCATCTGCACGGCTGTGCCCTGCAGTGGTGAAGAGCGGTGAAGCTTTTTAGAGGTAGACAACAGGAAGCATCAGAGACTGAATTATAGACTGTTTAATATTGCTGCTTTGTTTGGTGGTGGTAAAACCAGAAGCACCTACTGCTTAATATTTCATGGCTTAAAGTGTCTGACTAGATGTTTGTCTGAATGAGAGGTGGTTTAATTCTGCACCACCATCCGAGATAATGGAGCTCACATCCTTCAAAACTAGGAGAAACACTTTCTCCTATGGAGCATGTGAGTTTGCAAGGGAAGGATGATGGGTGAGGCTGGGTTTGGCAGGAGAACCTTAGCTGCCTGCCTGCCATAAACCATGAAGTATGGTGGAGGTGAGATAATGGTATGGGGCTGTTATCTCTGGAGAAGGGCGAGAAGGGTACCCTCAATACCTTAATGCTTCAGCATACCAAAACATTCTTAAGGATATGTATTTGACTAAAATATTATCACAGTCGCTGTTGGTTTCATAGTCAGGACTCCGGCTATTTTTTTTCCATATTGGGTTTCTTTATGAAGAACAGAAATGCATCCCACACATTTAACTATCAGTCTCGGAACTGATGGACTAGAGTTGTAAATCCACAAAAGGAAAATATGCTGATGTAGTGCAAATAGCAACAAAAACTAAACCCATTTGACAAAACGACGGAACATCAAAAGACGAGAGCGAAATGAAGTTGAACCATCTAGGGAGCACAGTGATACATTGTGCTGTTGTGCTTGCAGGATGGGCACGACTGAACTGACATCATGCAGCAGTGCAGTGTTAGCAAATATATTTCAACGTAATGTAGGTGTTTTGAAAGATAATACGGAGAAATACTCACATCCAACTCTGCTTTGTCTGGGTTAATGCTTCCCAATAACACGACCACCTATTGCTAAAAAACACCGCAATCCTTCCACATGTGACTTAAAAAAAGAAAGAATGAGGAAAAGTGCATGTATTACTATGAACAAGGATATTCAGATACTCTTACTGATATTTCAAAATAAATAAACAAATCTAAGTGAATTGACAGTGGATGGGATAGTGGCATTTTAGATAGTGGTAAACAATGTATTCTTTTATTCACTTCCTCTCTTCTCACCTCCTGACCTACCAACCCTCTCACCCCCATCCCTCCACCCTCACTGAGTCATCTCCATTTCTCCATCCATTCTCATTTTTCAGTAGAATCCCTAAAAATCAACTCAGAAGAACTTTTCACCTCCAAATTCTTTCCAGAAACACAAGTTACCTCTTGGCATGTTTCAGAGAGAGAAACCCATTCACTTCTGATTCATGTCTTGAGCAGAAATGGCAGTAATGTGTCCTGTAATTGCAACAAGTGTAATCAGGGAGGCCTTTGATGGACTAACACTTAGACATGTGCTCCACCAGTGTGTCAAGAGTAATTCAATGTTTGGCAGCTCTAACACATATTTCAAAAAGGTTTTCTTTGACTACCAGGCAAGAAGCTCCAGAGAGTCATCTGGCATTTACATCAGTTTTCCTTTGTATCCCATGCTTCCTGTCACAGACAGGGCAAAAAAAAAAAAAAAAAGTAACAGAAAAAAATAGACATGTTCTGTACTCTTTTTATTGAGAAGACTTACTTAGATCTTATTTTGAGTCTGTGTGCTCAAGCTTGTTAAGGTAAGCATCCATCCATCCATCCATCCATCCATCCATCCATCCATCCATCCATCCATCCATCCATCCATCCATCCATCCA
>JAOWBL010000004.1:7701863-7716503 GCA_028564865.1 Zenarchopterus dispar | reverse complement strand
TAATATATATATTTATATTTATATATATAAATCAAATTCTATGGCATGATATAATTTGTATAAATATGGCATTTTTACAATTGCATTAAATTGACAAATTTTTATTTCAGCTCCCAAGACAATTAACTGTCATTTTGGGGGAAAGAAAAGAAAAAGGCTTTGCATCTTGTTTTAAATATTAAAAATAAGTCTTGATTCTTTGTAAATGTACGTCTTACATTATAAACAACACATCTTCTCTGGTCAAATATTCTCCATTGTGTTCATATCTACAACACTTTGGAAGGTGAGGGGGAAAAGTGCGGTTATCAAATGCTCCCCCTTTAAAAAAAAAAAAAAATCAGCAACCAGCTCCGAGTCCCAAGAAGCTCAGCAGTGCAGTTTTATACAAAAACTTCGAAACATCCTCCACATAACAAAGCCGTGTGTTTGTGTTGTCATGCTGTTTTGCTGGTTGCGCAATATTCAGCGCAGATGTCCCTTTCCACAAGTGTAAAAAGAATCATACAGAGCTTCTCTGTTACTGTCATCCACAGATGCTTCAAATGCCACTAAGAGATGCTGCCCATGTGTGATATGATGCTTTCTTGATGGGCTTTTTTGAGCTGGATCCATCCGTTCACCTATCACGTGCACCACAACAGGCACAAAATTAGTTTAAAGGTACATGCTGCCCGGGGCCTTGTGATGTCACAGCTGACTGACGTCAGTCTTCCTTTTCATTGCATTCCAGCCGTGGAATCATCTCTCCTGCACCTGTCCTGCACCTGGCCACTGAATCCATGTTTAGTGAGAACAAGAGAAGGGCTCTGGTGCTCCCTGGTGGTCAGTAAGAGGTACAGACTAAGTAATGCTTTACTATCGGTCCACGGGGCTAAAGCATGTTCAGGATGGCATTGTACATCTGGATCAGAACGGCCAGGTGGACCGGCAGGCAGGACTGGCGGTCTTGTGTGGCAGGCGTACACGTCAGCCAAGAGAGGGCATTGTACTGCTCCAATACAAACCTGAGAGTGAAAATATGCAATTTAATGAACATGAACATGTATTAAACTGACAGTTTTTTTTTAAAAAGCCCAATCACATACACTATTGAAGCACTTTCATCCTGATTTACTTCCTATTTATTAAGGGTTGGTTAAATAATGTTTTTACCTGAGCACATCAGAGGTGGTCTTTGAGTCTAAGGGGTGAGGGGTCCTCTTAGTCTTCTCTGATGCTATCTCATCTGACTGTACTATGGAGATGTGATGGTGGAGAGAAGCCTGCAGTGACAAAAAACAACAACAAGGCAGCCGAGTGCCTCTTCAATCAAACAAAATACTTCAAACGTTTCTGTACAAATTCTGAATCTATACAATAAAGGTGCATGTCTATTTGTCTCTATTTGTGTTCATTTCTCAATCACAAAGGACACAAGCTTTCCATATGCAGTGTTTCGAGTACCTTGAGGAAGAGTGGGCACTGGCTCTCCGCTTGCGGGCAGGAGGCCCAGAACCAGTGAGGAAGTCCATCTGCTTTTGCAGTGGAGATGTAGTAGCCCAGAGCGAGCGGCTGCTGCTTCAGCTCCTCGGGGGGATTGTCCCTGGACAGCAAGCGCTCTCCCTGGCTCTGCAGGAACACAACGTTGCCATCAAATTGGTTTACCTTCATTGCAAGCCTGGCTTGAGTCTGGTACCATTTATTCCCCCATCTGCAGCTTTATTTCTGAGCATTTTCACTGCAGGATGTCTGTCTTAAAGAACACGTTCAAGGTAGAAGAAGAAAGAAGTTCTTATAAAACAATTTAACGTTGCATTTTTCATGGCATACTGAAAGACATCCCCCATAGTAAAACACTAGTTTATCAACTGGAAAATAAGTTTTGATCCATATTTGAAGCCTGAAACACTTAAATACAGACATCTCTGTGTTAAAATATGTATATGACATATGATATATGTCTGTAAAAGTACAAAGCAGGTTTTGGGACAATCTGGTGAAAAGTGCAAAGAAATTTATGATGAGTAGTATAATAATATAAATGTTTTTTTTTTTTTAATGAAATTTAAGTGAGCTTAAAATGGAAAGAAGTGGCTAAAATATTTACTCTCACACAGCTAATTATTTTCTTTGAAGTTTTACATTTCTTTTGTCACACCGTACTCAGTCACGAACTGCGACATGAATTATTTGATTTGATTTGACTTTCTGCAGAAGCACATGATTATTTTCCTTTGTTTTGTTTTTTGTTTTTTGTTTTTTGCCTGCAGGTCAGTGCGACAATGATGTGTGAGCGAGCTCTCAGCTGCGGAGCGGTTCTGTTTGTTGCTGAAAGTTGCCCGTGTTTTATGAATCGTGGTGGAGCAAAAGCTGTCAATGTCTCTCTTCTTCTGTGCCTCCGAGACAAATTCCTCAGCATCTGTTATAATTGGCAAAAGCGTAACTCTGACTTTTGTTTGACGACTTGAAGTGTGGAGTGTCACTAAAGATCGTAGGGAAGGAGTTCTCATGCTTCAAAGCATGGAGTCAATTTTAAGCTTCAAAAGGCATCGAAATAACTTTGTAGTTGCTGTGGTAGCTGTTCAAAGAAAGAAGAGTATTTGGTGTCTACAGGTCAGGGCTTCTCAGCAGCAACAGCTAGTTTATACTGTATGTCAATAAATCCAGTTTAAATTACTCCATTTAAAAAAAAAAAAATTTTCATGCTGAGGAAAATGAAAGCCCATTTTGTTCCTTAAACAATTGTCTTCGCTTTTCTCACGGGAAGTCATTAACTTCAAGCAACTGGATGAAGATTTCCTTCTTCGAGCCCTGACTCACCCTGGTGTGCTGGAAATGCGATCCCATTCCCATCCCGGACGGTGAACCAGGCGAGGGCCCAGGAGACGTGTTGGGGGAAGGGTGAAGGTTCCCTGTGATCAGCATCATGTCGTGGCCAATGTCGTTCTCCAGCTCATCAGGAAACGGGAGGTCAAACATGTCATCTGAAGAAAGAAACAGAAATGTGAACAAAACCCTAAATATTATCTGTGGACAACTTCTGTTCCAGATTAGTGCTTGCAATACTCTTTTTTTTTCTCCAAAATGCCACATTTTAACTTAGAAAAAAAGCATCATTTTTTCCAAGATGTTCCAACACTAGGTAAGAGATATTTCAAGCACATAAAATCATATCATACTCTATAGACTGCTGAGCTAAGTGTTTTTTTGTGTCATAATAATTAACGTTGTAATAACAGTATGACTAATTCTGCCGTCGGTTACCAGTATTGTCCTCAGTGGGGTAGGAGCTGGGTGCCAGCTGGGTGGTGGCAGAAGTTGGGAAGACGAGGATGTGCGTACAGGAAGCATCCTGAGGTGTGTTTAACTGCGACGTCTGCAAGTTCAAGGCAGTGCTGCGTCCAAACACCGAGCCCATGGTCACTGCATCTGAACAAAAAAAAAAAAAAAAAAAAAGCATATGAACGTTTAATCGTGAGAAGCTGTGCATTAATAAATGTATAAACATCCCGCCTGAATGTGCTATAGTGTAACAGATTTATGTACGTATTTCATATGTTTGCTTTTGATGCCACCATTTCTGCCGTTTTTGCTGTGAATGAGAGGACTAAATGACAGAAAGCAGCCTTGTTACGCACCAGGCATGATCACAAAGGAGCCCTGGGGCTCCATGGCTACCAGGCAGGCACTGAGGATGGCGGGAGAGTCGGCTGCTGAGATCCCGCACATGCGACAGGCGTCCTTCAGCTGGCGTCCTATTGAATGGAGGGAGTGCTCTCCCAGGAAGGAGCTCCAGTCTGGTTCAGAGAGAGTGTGGAAGGTGTGTATGTGAGGGAAAGCAAATTCATCTGGAATAAGACCGGGCTTTTATATTTCCAGGAGCCATAAATAAAAGCCAATACAAAAAAATATATATATATAGGGGCTTACTCACCTTTCAGCTCCCCGTGGCCCAGTCTGCCTAATCGACCAATGACAATTCTCCATGGCTGTGAGGTCATCTGAATGATGCCAATACACCACTCCCACAGTTTCTGAAGTCCCATTTTCCTCGCTGATACCTTGGGGCGTCTTGTTCTGAATCGAGATAAAACAACAAGGCTCATATCAGAGCATTATTCCACGGTTATCAGATCCTGTTTAATGAAACCCCTATCTTCTTCTCTTGACCACGTTCCACCTCATCACACGTGTAAGCAGTTTTACCACATAATCATCCTGCTGGACAAAAATATTGCCTCAGCTCTTTCACTTCCTTGAGGAACTGATACGAAACCCAGGTGTCATTAAGAGTACAACCAACCGTTTCTCACCTGTTGGGAACATCAACGTTGATGATGCAGGTCTCCAGGAGCTCTCCCTGCTGATCAGTGCAGGAGACCAGTATCCACCGCTGGTCATGTGACAGGCAGTAGCCCACAAAGAGAACATTGTATTTGGGAGGAAGTTCTGCCCATATCTCTCCTGGCTCTGGCTGCTTGGGACGGGTTGGGCCGAGGATAAACGGTGGAGAGTAAAGCTGTAGCGGGCTGGGATGCTAAATGAGTGGGGGGGAGAAGGTGAAGCAAAGGAGACTTGACTTTGTCAGTCTGAACAAATACTTTTGCTGCAGAATGATAAAAGTTGCATAAGATCAGAGACGTAGGTAAATTTGCGTGCTTACTTCCGGACTCTTAAGCACTGAACTGGCAGTGGACACTGGGCCAAAGCCAGTGAGAGACTTGATATGCGTTTGCTGGGGTAGCAGTCGCCTGCACTGCGAATAACAGGAGAACGCCAGGGATCGCAGGTGTTGCAGGTACAAATGGCTCTCTCCGCTTGCTGGCTGGAGAAGATATTGGCACGGCACCACCTGAAGTACAAACACAGGATGGAAAGAGATCGTGAGTTCAGTTTAATTACTTCAGTGGCATCCAGCCAACTGAAGCATTTTCTCACCTGTAGCACCAGTGCAGGTCTCATCTTCTCAGGCAAGGTTTGTGTCATCTCTGTGTAGCACCGGATGAGCCCAAGCAGCCAGACGCTACCGGATTCGACCTCTTCACCCTCCTCCTCTTCTCCCCCTTCATTTCTCCCACCACTTGATGTGATAAAAGCATCCACAATGTAAATAACAATAGCTGGTGGGTTTGAATGAGGGTCCACTAAGTCGGCCACAGTCGGGATGCCGATTCTGGACTGCTCAGCGGAGCTAAAGAAACAGGAAGAGGAAAAAGAAAAAGGTTTACTGTAACTGTACTGGTTGAAAGAACACTTGACACGTGGGAATTTCTTTTCCTTACAGTTCAGGGTTGTCTGCTGGTGCACTGGCTGATGGTGTGGAACTAGAAGGCCCTTTAGAATCGGCGGATGCTCCTGGGACTGCGTCCCCAGTCGGGCCTGAGGTGGCTCCAGTCGGGGTAGAAACGTTCGGGGCATTGGCAGCGCCTGAAGCCTGTTCTGCATCAGCAGCAAACGTTTGAGGCTGCCCAGAAGACGCAGACTGAGCTGTGGATGTGTTATTAACGTGGGGCTGGGCTTTGGGAGGCAACAGAAGACTGCTGTCCAAAGGCAGGGCTGAGAGCTGGGGACCTGAAAGATGGAAAACAAATATGTGTTTACACACTGCTAATAAAATAAAAAGGACTGAATGTGATGAGTCATCTTGTGTGTTCTCACCGAGCTCCTGTTTGCAGGTATAAGCATAGAGTTTTAGTTTGCTGAGGTTGTCGGTGTGCTGCTGTCCAGCCCAGGGTCCAGCCAACCACTGCTCAACATCCACCTCATCCAGCTTTTCTTGCTCCACTTCCTCTCCGACTCTCACGAGGCCATCCCTGGACACCTTGGCCAGAGGACGGTGCTTCCCCAGGCGGCACGTCTGGAGATGGAGTCATTCTCTCGTTAGAAAAAATACATTTCAACTCCTAGTCTTCGCAGAGTTTCCGTTTTAGCGTGATTTTATCTAAAGGTGGGCTGAATTTTGGCATTGCTTGTAATGTTGATCCTACCTCATAGACAGCGCTGAGCTCCTGGAAAAAGACTTGGCCTGCTGCCAGCAGGGAGGGGCTGTTGGGACACAACACAACATAGGCCACATCCCGCTGCCCTCCATAAGGCTCCAGCAGCAGCTTCTCCCAGAAAGGCAACGCCAAAGGGGACAGAGCCAAAAAGTCCCGCTCTCGGTCATAGCCCAGGAGCACAGTGGGAATGGGCAGGGGCTCTGGCGACTCCTCCGAACCTTAAAAACACAAAGATAGTGATATCGTTAGTGGCTGCATCATTTTCACATCCTGTTGACTTCATCACTGAAGGAAAATTCACCGTAGGAGCCTCTTCCAGCCATCTTGTGAAACTGCTGCCAGGTCAGCGGGCCCTGAACATGCTGGATGTTTTCCCAGGTCCGTCCTGTCCTCTTCTTCTGGATGGCATCCTGCAGGAAAGGCTGCAGAGACAGCAGCATACGAACCATATCCTGCGACGACAACATGCTCATATCCACCACTTTGGCACACACACACACGCATACACACACACATATAAAGAGAACATGAAAATATGCACAAATGTTAACAAAGTTCTATGTGCAAAAGAAGTAAATAAAATATGCACAAAATGCATAACACATGAGGTGGTTAAGAAAAGCAGATATTTTGTGAGAAAAACATCAGCTCGGTTAGATTTCACCTTCAGCAGCTGAATCACTCTGCTTACCGTTAGTGTGGGGCCAGGAATGAAGAGCACTGCTCCTGACAACAGCTAGATCTACTTTCCCTCCTGTGGGGTTATCCACATACTGGAGCCCCTGCTCCAAAGCATTGTAACACTCCACGCAGGCATCATTCCCATCCGCCCACTGCTTTTCAGACATCCAGCTTTGGACAAGTGCCCCCTTGCGGCCATGACAGGAGCAACTGAGGGGGAGATGAAGCGACGCCAGGGAGGAAATGGGCTGGGAGCACTGCTCCTGCAAAACCATCATGACTGATGTGGAGGCGGGGACTGCATCCTGAGGCTGCTTGGCCCTGGAGTCCCCCATAGTTGGGTCCCGTCGACAGAGAGCCAGCCTCCTCTCGGCCGCTCGGCCCACTTCAGAAGTCCGGCCGAATATATCCAGCTCATCCTCCAGAAAGAGGCCTGTACCATGAGCCAGCCGCCTATTGACGATGGCACTAAAACCGCACATGCAGCGGTACTGATCTTCACAGGTGGAATCTGGGATATATACCCCCACGTCTGCTCCTTTGACATTCATGTTGCAGGCACAGATGCAGCAGCTGTCAAAGTTGCGGTCCTTAAAGACACTAAGGACGGAATCTGAGAGCAGAAGGACAACGTACAGGCTGTGAGCCTCGGGCAGGGAGGGTCCTGGCCGAGCTAGGGGCTCCACAGAGCTAAGAGGCAGGCTGGTGGAGGGCGTAGAGACTGGGGAGCTGAGTTCAGTGCCGTCCTGCTTGACAGAACCCTGCCCTGAGCTTGCAGCGTTAATCCCCCTTGGGGTGCGTGGGGTTCGGGGGGTGGGCACAGAAAAGCGAGGCGTGGCAGGAGATGGGAGGATGCCAGTGGTGGTGCTCACAGAGGCAGTGGTGCCGCTCATTTGGCCGTAGTCCTGGTCTGTGAGGGTGTTGACACTGGGAATGTTTCTGGAAAGCACATACATCGGAAGAAAAAGAAGCAAATGGTCAGACAGAGAATCAAGAGAAGTCTATCTGGGAAGCAGCTCTTAAAGGTCACGCAGCTCAGACAACTACTTTGACTGATTGACCAAATGGCATTAGGAGCCTTGGGCACCCTCCAATCCTCCTAATGAGACTAAAATATAAACCTCATGCAGTGCACAAGTCTTCTTACATGCTTCAACATCCTGACAACTTTAATTAATCCTTTAAAACGGATAAATAATTAGGCACTCACGTGTAGCCATCCTTGGTGAAAGCAGGGTTCTGCGGATGCATGATGGTGGTGAAATGCTCCATTTTGGGCAAGAGGGCCCAGGATGGACGGTAGTAACACTGATCGGAAATCTTGAGCTTTGGCAGACTCTGGCTGGGCAGGCAGGGCAGAGGAGCGAACATGGAGGAGCCAATCTGTGGCTGGGCAGAGAGGAAAACATATGTTTGTTATGTTTAGTAAACATCTCTCACAGCTATTGCTCTGGTGAGCAGTTCAGGAGCTCAACTTTTTGAAATTACAACACCTAAACTTGGATTCATGAAGGAGGTTTTGGACGCTGAGAGCTGAGGCCTCTACTCACTTTAACGTCGTCCTGCCTGGGACTAACCAGGCCCTCCTCCAACTCCATCTTATAGTCGGTGATCTGGGTGGAGGTTAATGTTGGCAGGTGGTCAGCCACTCCACTCGGCACCGTGGGCTCTTGACTCGGGGTGTCGCGATACGGCGTGATGGGCGAGAAGGCGGGGTGCTGCTCTAGCGAAGGCGGGGTGGGAAACATCCGCTGCAGATCTGCTACTGCTAAATTAGACAGATGTGGAGAAGGAGATAAAGAGGCCAGGAGGAGGGCTGTTCAACTGAATTTATACATGACGTAACCGAACAGATGTAGATGTCACAGATGGATATTTTATTGATATTTCAACACGAAATACTCATCACTCACTTGATGGATAAGGTACACTAACTCTCCCTTCTTTCCCCACAGGACGATCTTCTGCGGACACCAAGAGTTTGGTGGATTGCCCATGGTTGGGGCAAACAGTCTACAAGTTATTAGGAAAAAGATTAGTTTTAACTTCTGTAACATTTTATTCACCAAAATAGTCAAGAATTAAACAGAATGGCTAGTCAAAGCTTACATCAATGCCTAATATTAGTGTCACCAGTTTCACAGAAGCAGGAATATGGATTATGTTTCTAGTTAAAAATAAAATACACTGCAAAAAGTCATTTCTAAGAATGTAAAGAAGTCTCAGTTAAAAAAAAAAAAAATCTGAAAACTATTTTGGTAGTTTTAAGAACTGCAGTCAAGAAAATGTTTCTTACCCAATTGGAAAATATATTTTTACTTGAAATAAGACAAATTTGACTAGATTTATGGCATATTAGGCTTATATCTAGGGGGGTTGTTTTGCAGTGCATGTGCAATAAATATAATAAAACACTGTGATATCTTACCCCTAACTCGTCATCGTCTTCATCAAATATGTTGTCTAGATCAGTGATGTTGGCCACTAGATCTTTTTCTCTGGTCAGAGAAGGGTTGGCTTTAGCAGTGGCATCGTCCTGACTCGAGTCATCTAAAACACACGCAGACCATCAGAGCAACACTTAACAAATGCTCAGGAAGAACTTCACCAGCCCGCCATAGATGATGAAGGTGTTGGTGCTTAGATGCCCACCTGATTTTGGAGCTGAGTTGAATATGGACATGGCGTCTTTTCCTTCAGGCAGTGAGCCGTTGCTGGTGATCTCGTCTCCCTTGAGAATGAATTAGAAGAAGATGTGGGGTTTTTTTTAACCAAAGTTCAGTCACGTTTCCACAAAATACAAATGCAAGAACCCTTTTCATAAATATGATGTATTTCAGGCTGCCTTTAGTCCCAGATTGCATCCCTTTGAAGTACATATGTTACATATGTTACAAAATAACATTTGGATTGCATTAAATTTTTATGCGATGTAGTCACAATTGTGTGACAACTTGAATCTGGCTCAAAACTGTATTTTCTATATGCTTTGATCCACATGTGAGAGCCATAGGGATATTGGTTTCTAAATCTATCACGTCTGAATTAAAATTTTGAGTCTCTTGTGGGAAACAGAGACAAAAATGTAAACATGAAACTGACATGTTTCCTTTTATTATTATTACTTTTCCACTTAGCTGGGATTTCAGTATTGTTTTCCAATTCTACATAGAATCAAAGCCAATCATTTGTTGTGTTTTAACACCCTAACTACCTGTAATTATACCAAACATTTTCAATTTTTTTAGCCGATTTCATCTCTACACATGTGGCTCCTGAGCTGCTTTCCAGTACATTCACCAAGCAAGTCACCAGCTTTGCCTGTCTGGCGTTTTCGTTCCAACTGAGTCCCTGATTTCTTTTTTCAAACGAGGAAAACATGTGCTGTGTCTTAATCGAACATTACAACTGATGGAGATAACCATCACATGCAAGCAGCTTTCCACTTCTCCTGAACTTTTCTTCGTTGTTAGGGTTAGGGTTAGGGGTTAGGGTCCTACCTTGGCCTTCTTGCTGTGTTCTCGACCTGGACCTTTCGACCTTTTGGAAGTTGAGAAAGTGTACTCAAAGTCTCCTTCCTTAAAGTCGTAGGGATCTTCGCCACTGTCCCGTAGTGTTTCCACACCTGTCTGCTCAAGCAGGCCCAAAGTATGGATGTGATCCCTCAACCTCTCCTCTGAGATTTTAAATCTTTTGTGAGTCTGTGCATAGAGTCTGGCGGAGACAGAGACGAAAAGTCAGATGCTTTCATTTAATGTTTTGTCCATGTTTATTAGTCGCTTTAGTGCCTCCTGGCCTTCTCATAACAAAAGAAATCCAACATTTTGCATGTCTCTTACCTCTTGAGCGATGCTCCTTCAGTGATTGCCTCTGTTTTTATCTCCTCTTGTTTATCGGTGGGGAATTCAGGAGTGCTGAAGTCAGTCTTATCAGTTCTGGGAGTCCTGAAGCCTCTCCACCAGCTGGCCCCGTTCTCCCTCTGCTTCAGGAGAGCTGTGTACACAGCTGTTTCACTGGTAATCAATCCCAATCCCGAACCCCCATCCGGACACATGGGCACATCCACAGGGGCATCCAAAACCTCGGCATCCTGCATCCGGGGGTGTGGGCTGAGAGTGGGTGGAAGGGGTGACATCGGTGAATGGAGGAGGGACTCGGGGGGTTTTCGGCCATTGGAGAGCGGCTTGGGATACTTGCAGCTCGGCAGTGAGGCCAGGGGCTCTATGGGTGGCTCAAGCGCAACTATTGCGCTGATCTGCGGGCCTCCCGATGAGTCCTGCTCCAGGGGCGTCTCCTGTGTGACGGACAGACGATGGTGGAATGGAATCACAGCTGGCCTCTTGGACTGTTTGTCCGCCTTTTCCGTCTTGTCGCTGGTCTTGTGTTTTGGTAGGGAGGCAGGATATAATGACGGGCCAGAAGACTGGGTGGAGCTGACGGTGGTCTGAGTGTTGGCAGTGGATGTGGAGGTCGTACCGAGCTTCTGCTGCTTTAACCTGCAACGCAGGAGAAAGAAACATTCACTTCAGATCTCATCTAGAGGAAAATACTTTTGTACTTTTGTAAATGTCAACGCATATAGCGGCAAGACACTCAAGAATGAAAAAAGTAAGAAAATCACATATGACTGTTTCACTGAAGAGCTTTTTACCTGGAGCAGCTGCAGGGCGCTCTTGCTCCCACATCATTGAAGTTCCACGTGGTAACTCCATTTGGCACGTCCTTCCTCTGCGTCAAGTCTGTTGTTTGATTTGGTCTGCAGAGAACAAAGACACCCGTGAGGCCACCGGCCTGCACTTGTAATACAGTAATAACCACCTCTGGATGAGGGGTTGGTCTTGGTTTTTACATACATGTGCTGAGCTTGGTTGAGATAGCACTCTCTCCAGGCCTGATGGACCACCTGGCACGTCAGCTTCTTCTCAGAGTGCTTTGGGCTGATGCTGGTGGTTCCCAGCGCGTTGTCTGGAGTGGGAACACTGGAGATCGAGTTCACGAAGCCACTGTCCGCTGAAGAAGGCAAACGATGGAACAGTCATCACCACTTGTTGTTTCAAGAACGGTAACATTATTATGACCGGGTATTTTGAGAGGATTGCAAGGGATTTCTTTTTTTATTTGTACTGTTTGCACGTTTGGACTAGAAAAAGATGAAATCAGCAGAGCACTTTCTTTCAGGGGTGGGCCTTTTTTTCTTCAACAAAGACTTTCTTAACATATAACATTTATGAGCTCATTCTGAGATTGAATTTTCCATGGAAAAGCAAATTATGCCGGCCACAGACTCACACTGTGTTACGATCCCAGACAAAAGAGGAACGTAATGTTCTCTTCTTCTCTGGCGCTTGGTGCACATGCAATCAGGTTGATAAGCACGGACCCTCCAGCCAATCCAGTCTCGGGCTGGACAAGTCAGATGGGAAAAACAAAGTGGAGGAAGAATAGCAGGACTTTTCTTTTCTCGGAAAGTCTCAAAATGAACCAAGCTGTGAGCCACTGAGTAACGTCTTTTACGGTTACATCCAGAATAGTACTGACCTAGTAATATTTTTATTAACATGGTAAAAAAAACCTAAAAAAAAAACAAAAAAAAACAGGTGTTACATTAAAGGATGGTGGAGTGTTTAAGATTTTTGGGGGGTAATTGGTGAGTTTAGTAATCAGCAGAAGAGAGGAGGTTGATATGGACGGGACGGGACTCAAACCTGGGACAGCTGCGATGTAACATTAAACCGCCAAGTCTGCCATCTGAGCTAACTGGCACCCCAACAGCAGTGGGTTAATTTGTTTCCTGGGTCACTAAAGTCTGACAGATCGCATCATTACATAGATAAATAACAACTCCATTTCAACTTTCCTAGTTTGTGGATTCAGATACAATAATCATGTTTTTTTTTTCCTTTCCAACAAATGAAAAAAAAAAACACTTTACAATCTGCTTTACTTTTATTTTCAATGTACTGATGTTTAACAATATTTTCAATATTTTCAATGTACTGATGTTTAACACGATGTAGGATGCTTGGTAGCTTGATATGAATGGTTTCCTCAGAAGATCTGAAAGATCATGTTTATTTTGTTTTTGTTTTCAATTCTACTCCAATGCAACTACTTTCATTGTTTTAAAAGACACATACTGTCCAAAGGGGCGCAAGTGTGAAAATCCAAAATAGCCAAATAAAGGCCCACCCTCAGACCCTAAAAAACTTTTGGTTTAAATCTGTTTGATTGTATTAAAGTAGACAGATTAAATCCCTCTCTAGTGTTTTTCCCCATTACATATGATTCACTGCATATGTATGATAAAATTCTGCGGGGACGGTCGTGTATTGCGTGTGCATTCGTTACCAGAGCACAGCTGCTCAGGCGACGTTGGCGGCGTTAGCGGCACGCTGCAGTTGTTGGGCTCCTTGTTGAGGCCCTGAGCGGCAGGAACAGGTGGAGGCTGCTCCACTGGGAGGTCCCCGTGGGTAATCAGCACAAAAGCAGCTGGGTAGGTCATCCTTACTCCACCTAAGAAAGAAAGAAAAAAAACGAGTTTACAGGTACAGTTGGAGCCAACAGAATGTCTGCAGCTCAAATTAACCTGCAAGAGACATGAAAATATTAATAGAAATAACAGCAATTTACATGCATTATTATATAATGGTACATGATTCATAATATTCCGAGCTATACCATATATATACATAATATATGAATTCAACCACAGCCTTTCTCACTCACTGTTCAGATAAAAGCTCATCACTTTTGTTTAAATATAATCCCTTTACACTCCCTCTGTCAGTATTGTTTTAAGCTTTCCTATTTAATTGTAAAAAACGACTGGTATCCAAAAGAATTTGAATTGTAATCAGGTCAAGCTGACGCCGTGGGATCAGACTGATTAGACCACTAGAGAAACTCCCCGAAGTCTATACCTCAGATTCCCCACTGCTACCCTCCTGCCCTCTAGCCGTTTCCCGCTTTTCTACTCTCAGATGTGTTAAAAGACCGTGAGGATCATTGCAGTCAAGGCATCACACCCAGTAATACCTCTGCTCTAACTGCCTGGGAGTCTACTCAGAGGCCGGGGTAATCAATGAGATGCTGAACCCTCTCTGCTCGCTTCAGTAGAGCAACATTGCTGCAGTCTGATGTAATTATTCATTCATTACTGTTCACATGCTGAAAGACCTTCAGTGTTCTTCACTATATGCTGCTTTGTAGTTATACGAGGCAATGACGAGAACAAACACAAAACAAGAGAGCATTTTCTGTCGCACAATATATTGTTATTGGATACACTTGGTTAACCTTTTGAATTGTTTTTCCCCTTACCGACAATGACCTCCACTGCCACATGACTGCTGCGATCATAGACCCGGCCCGCTTCCTCTTTCTCCTTCTCAACACTTCCCTCTTTGTGCTGAAGAACCATGGGATAGAAGTAGCTCCACTCCTCCATCAGCTTTCGCGCCGCCGGGTCACTCATCTTGTAGGCCTGACCTGTTAGAGTACCGCTCAGACCATATGGACTCAGTATCACTGAAACAACAAATGAAATTGATAAGACAGATTAAAAAATATGTCACAAGATGAAATTCAAGACACGGAAGAAATACCAAAAAAAACCCAGACAATTCAGGTTAACTCAAAGCATTTCCCTAATATTTCTATGTTTTTGGACAGCAAATGTGCAGTTTAACAATACAACAGTGAGGGAATTTTGAGATGAAGTTAATCTTTACAAAAACAGAACTTACCTGACATTTTTGGATGCAAATGAATACATTTACTCATCTATAATACTGAGGTTGTCACTCCATGATCTTTTCTACTTCTTCTTTTAAAACAATCAAAATAAAAAGGTGGTAGTTTTCTAACCCTATTCATTTATTGTTTGCACCTACAATGGCATATTTCTACAATTTACAATTTTGCATGAAAAAAAAAAATATATATATATATATATATATATAAATATATATAAATGTAT
>JAOWBL010000004.1:7673742-7701763 GCA_028564865.1 Zenarchopterus dispar | reverse complement strand
ATGTATGCATGTATGTATAGTGGTGATATATAAAAGTTTTTTTTGATCAGGTCCTCCGCTGTTTTAAATATTTCTCTATTCCAAAACACCTGAAAGTGTGTGCACAATGTGGACAAAAGTGCAGCAGAAAATCACAGAAAAAACATTGTATTATCAATGCTGCTGCAACAGGTTGCCATTGACGTGCAGCGTGAGAAATTACTATAAATGGACAGTGTATTCTCACTGAGGGTGATGTTCGTTTACATGTCTATGCACTAAAGTACTAAAACAAAAGACGGTTTGTGGTTTTACCCTGTATTGGTGTGGTGGAGGTCTGCGCGAGGCGGATGTGGTGCTCTGTGATGTGGTATGCAGCCTGGTGCTGGACGATCTCCACGCTCGTGCACACGGTGCTCTCCCCGTGAAGGAAGAAAGAGAAGGAGCATGATAGGTGTTCACTGGGGACAGAAACAACCACACACAAAAAAAGGTTAGAAAATATGACTGGAGAAGAACAGAAAAAATAGATAAATAATGCTGTGGAGCATCTGTCTTGTGTGAAGGGCTGGAGCTGATCACAGCAACACGTCAGCTACATCAGAGCTTCAACTGGTGCAAAAAAACAAACAAACAAAAAAAAACCTGCCAATATGATCACCAATATGATTACATGTAAAACACCCAAAACAATATAATTAAATACACACTCAAACTAAATCACTGAAAAAATGTAAACCATCCATGCCTTTCAAGCTTTGGTTTATCAGATAAAAGCATCTTTTTCTCCAAACGCCAATTAGAGGAACACACTCATCATCTGTCTGCGTACCGTAAAAGCTTTGCTGAGATATGCTGCCGCTGATCTTCTTCATCTGCTTCTGCATATGCTCCTTATTGCACATATAAATCCTCATTTTACTTGTGACTGATTGTGGCTGCTGCATGTTTAGAAATGCGATGCTCTCTTTATTACACAATCTGGGCATAGTTCATCACGCAGTGCACATTTTTTAATCATGGAAGAATAATTGTTGGGGCTTTATTGCAATCTATACAGCAGGGGGCGGGCTGGATGTCATTAACTACCTAGACAGCTTCTCTGATGTATATTTTTAATCTATAAACCTCCTTAGTACCTTGGTTTATATATATCAGGATGACAATAAAGTCAGCAGGTACTGTAATCGTCTTGTGATTACCCTGCTGCCTATGCAATATCCCCTTTGCCCTGAGGGACTTGGACCTCCATTTGAGCCGTAATGGATCATCAAATTCAATAAAATGGCCAGTTCCAGACTCGTAGCCACCAAACCCAGCATTTCTAAACTACCGTTGACCATGACAGCCTCCAGATGGCGGTGAATACACCCAAAGGGAGAGGATGCCAATTTTTTTTTCTGCTTCATGAACATTCTTGATGATCCCAGATGAAAACATACCCCCTTGACAGCAGGTGGTTTGAGCACAGGTCTATACAATCACAGAGGGAAGAAAACAGCTAAAGTGCATCCATATGCATGCCTGCAACAAACTGGCACTCAGGCGCATGCCGCCTTCACAGCTACAGGCGTACACACACACACACATTTGTGTGTACAAACACAGCAGTAGTCCATCATCTCTGCAGTTCACATCTCCACAACACATGAGTCAAAATGCTTTCAATGTCACTGCCCTCCAACCTTGTCCTCGGCGCATCATTCCAGCACATGAAGAGCTATATATAGCTGCATGGGGAAGCTCAGGGAAACAGCTGCAAGTCAAGGGTACCAGTCTGCTCTGCACATAAACACACATGCAACCGCAACCAGCATTTAGGGATGTTCAGCATCTTTGTTCTTCCATTTCATCTGAATCATCTCTCATTTTTATGAAGATAAATCTAAAGCTGAAGCTCTAATTTACGTCTTTCTCATGCTGATACGAGTTGCATGACTACCGATCAGTACCGACATGTGACTATTACAGAAATCCCCTCTTCTTTACTTTCTTTCTAACATACTGTATGTGGAACCACATGCAAGTCGAGGGAAAGTGGTGCCATGTAGAAAAAGCATGGAGCTGCAAGCTGACCCATCCGGGAGATTGATGCTCCCTGTCCTTTTACAAAGGGCATTTTCCTGCACAGTAAGCGGGTGTGAGCATGTGGACACACAGGGCTCTTTGCATCCTCTGGGGCTTTAGTGCAGTCGGCAGACATGCGTGTGTGTGTGAAAAAAAACAGCGGGCAGAGATGTGAGGCAGCTGTGTGCTTGGCTGTACGAGTGCAGGTATTAATAAATGAAGAGGAGTGATGGCTGAGACATGCCTAAGGGCTGACAGTACAGGAGAAAAAGAAATAACTGACTGTGAAGAGGAAGAAAGGAAAGTCAGCAAGAGAAGCAGATGGAGACACAGGGAATTAAGGACATGCGTGAGTAAGATTGAGACAAAAGGGGAAAGTGTGTGTGTGTGTGTGTGATGGGGGGTGAGATGAAATGAAGAAGACAAGGACAGAAAGACTGAAAAATGAGAGATAAACCAGTGTGTAAGAAAGATGGAGTGAATAATTCAGCGCCACACACTGCAATTGCTGCACACATATCGATGAGATCAGAGTTTTAATGGGCAGCTACTGAGCATGATTTTATGGCGAAATCAATCAGGTAATGTAGAGGCAGAGAACACACAGACAAATCACAGACTGCCAGGGTGTGAGTGTGTGTGAGTGTGTGTATCTGCTGCATGTGGCTTCGTATGTACAGTCTGTGTCTTAATGTTAAAAAGAAACATCATCATCTTCTAAGTCAAAATTTTCATGTATCAGCAAATAATCATCATTTATAAAATCACGAATGTAGCAGAGGTGTGTGTGTGTTAACACAATGCCAAAGGGGAAATATATCAGGAATTATTTCAGAGAGGCAGCTTTTGCTGCCACTCAACCAGAGAAGGGCTAAAAGGACATTTTCAAACAATTTTCCGACAGCGTGAAAGATCATTCACGTGTGGAAAACATTCAAAGATAGTTGTCAATCTTCCCAGGAGTGAGTATCCCAGCAAAGAAACACTGCAGTGATCAGAGAAATGTGAGAAAAAAAGAGTTACAAATCCTACTACTTCATACAAGTGAGAGCAATGCAGAAATGTTGTTTGGCTACTGTGCACAGCAAAACGTAACAGAGTGTAGGACCATGAACACTTCACTAACTGCCAAGCACAGCGGTGGAGAAGTGATGGTTTGGGCTCGTTTTACAGCCACAGAACCGAAGGACCCTGCAGTCACTGACTAGACAACCAAGATCCCTAGAGTCAAATGTGAGGCACCCATCTGACCAAGGTCATTTTGAATTTTATGGCAGCAACCATCTCCGAAAAGTTGGAGCAGGGGCAGCAAAAGGTTGGAAAAGTAACTGGCACAAATGAAAAACAACTGGAGGGGCATTCGATAACTAATTAGGTTAAGAGGCAACAGCTTAGTTACATGACAAGTTTTAACTCCTAAAAACACTGAAAAAAAATCTAAGAAAGCTGTGTTTGATCAGACTGGACAGCCAGCCAAAACTCCTCCACAAAGATGCGAGAGAAAAATATAACAGAGCATAAAGCTATTAAAGCTAAATATTTGTACAAGCCGTTTGCTGTAAGATGATGCTTTTGTTTAATTAGCAACGACACAATGTAATACGTTATGTCTTGCTGTTAAACTGAGTTCGTGTTTAACATCCAGCACATGTGCCACATGCATCAGCTGACACAAACGCTGTCACATAAACATCTGAAAACGTGCACCGCTTGCATGTTTGGATGTGACTGACGTGCAGGAAAGCAGGTCTGTGTCGGATTCAAGGTAACGACGTGACTTTTCGTCCCTTCACAACGCGACGGAGCAGCCAGACGAGCAGCAGGGGAGCTAGTTGCTGTTTCAAACAAAGTAACGAGAGTTAACTCTTTTTATTGGGCTGCTCTTGTGTAAAGCCTACAGAAAAAAAGAAAATAAAATCATAAAAAAAAGAAACCAGTAAAGCAATCATGGGTGTTATACTCAAGGCTCCGCTGTGAGAAGCATCTAAATCTACTGGTGTGATAACGGTGCTTAGACAGTAATATACACTAAGCAGGTATGATAGCATTTTCTTAAGATTTTCTCAAATCTGAGGGATTAATCAGCTTAACCTGCACCTTAAATGTTCTGTTTGCCATCAGAGCAGCACCCATACGACTTATCCTTTCTTTTCTGGCAACGTGAAGAGAGTTTCCAGTCCTGTAAGCTCTCGTGAAGATCATGTACACACACATCCCCTAGAACTCCTCACGCTGCCACTGTCACATCTGTTGAATTTATTCGATACAAACAAATCCCACCAAAACCACCAAACACGCATAATAATGCTCGGGCTTATGTAAATGGTGTACAGATTCAGCAGCAGACGCCACTGTTGAAGCAACATAATGCAGAAGTACTAAGTTTGATGTATAATTCAGCAGCCCCCGGTGGGTGGCTTTAACCAGTGTTGCTATCACAGTGTTTGTGCTCAAATGCAATAAAAAAAGGTGCCACGCTCAAGGACACAAACTGTGCACATTTAGGGATTTCTGTGTGAACAAAAAGAAAATTATCCAGGCAACTGAAATTAGACCAAGTGAAGCCCTAAAAAAAAAATAAAGGCAGAGTAATTGTGACCACTTTTCATTCGGTTGTTCCCAGACAAATGCTGCCAAGTGGGGAAGCCGAAGTCGTTAACCTCAGAAAGATAAATCTGAGCTACCACAGGCTTTTAATTCATATCTGCTGCCCTAATTAAAAAAACAGGAGCAGGATCTGGTCGTGGGTCGCTGCTGTGATGCATCACCATCCTCTCCATTGATCCCAACGTTTTTCTCTCCTCTTTTGCAACATCTTTCACAGGTGCTCAGTGGTTTCCCACCTGGTACTCGGAGAAATCTGGTGTATCACATGTTTTCTACTTTTTGTCTCCCACAAAAGGGATGTTTTAAAGGAGAAAACGTTTCAAACTTTCATTGCACGGTTAATAATGAATAAAAGATTAAATTACATTCAATGCTTCCAGTGTTTTTCTTCTCATGGGACATAAACATCGGCGAACCTCACAGGACAAACATATTATGACTTTTAGCTGACATTTTGGTGGTGTTAGAAGTTAAATAAAGATGTGTCATACCTTTAATTTGCATGGTTTTACAACATGACATGAAGATAAAGAAGAAGAGCATCATGTAACTTTACATTCGTCCCAGTTAATGGCATTATTTTATTGTCTCATATCCCAGATCTCCTCCTTGTTTTTATCTTAATCTCGTATCAAAATCTAATTGTTTCTCGCTCTTTATTTCATTTGTTCCACCTCGTCTCTCCAATCCTGCCCGTAAACAGATTGCAGTTTTTTTTTCAACCTTACAAAGCTATAAAGATTCAACGTGTACCTTATAAGTACTCATTCTCATTACTGGTGTGCCTTTTTGCAAAAACATTTTTTTGAACCATTACAAACTCGACTCTGCATGATGCGACGGCACTCTTCGGCTCCAGAAACGGGACGCAGCTCCGTCACAGTTTGTGCAGTCCATCAGTGTGCCGCCGTGTGACGTTTTAGCACAACTTCATTAGTGACTGCTGATGCTTGCTTTCTTTCTGCCAGCTGCTTCTTAACCATCTTGTCCGACTCTCAGAGGATCAAGTGAGTATTTTTATCGTCAGTCACCTTTATAACCTGTCAAAAATCTATCTGCCCTTTTTTTCTATGCTCACTACATTTCTGTCCCTTCTTCACAGAGAGACTGGTGTACTCAACCACCATGCGTGTGCACACTCATGCCAATGATCACTTCAGAATGATCAGTCAATCCAACATGCATGTTTCTGAAATATGGGAGGAAGGTGGAGTCGTGCCCGGAGAAAACCCACGCCAACACACGGAGAACATGTAAACTCAAACAGAAAGGACAAAAAAATTTGAATCTTGCTGTCAGATGACAGTTTCCAAGAAGAAGAAGGAAAAAACCCTCTTACAATTATGTCAAGTGTTTATTTCTGTAAGCTCTAATGGTTTTACATCTCATCGATTTAAACCTACCAATTCAGCTAACAATGCTGAAAAAAGATTAAAAAAACACATCCTTGTCCCACTCATTCCTACTGAGTCTGAATATTTAACTCTCTAAAAAGCACTAGAGAATGAAAGAAACACCAAGATGAGCAAAATTAGGCCAACTGGCCTTTTTTGTTTTTAATCTGTGACTGCGATCGCTAATTTATGGAAGGATACAGGTAGAAGAAAGGATTTAACAAAACCTCCTCCGTCAGGCGAACTGAGATTTTCTGTGATTTTTTTCTTTTAAACTGTTTGAACAGGGACAGGGACTTGTTTTTTTTTTCAGGGCCTGCGATTTTAAAATATGAATATTATTAATGTATGACTTCATGAGCATTAGTGAAATGAAAGCAGAAATACTAAAAAAAGACACTGTACACTATTTGGCATACAAAAAATTGACTGAACTAATGAGAGAGACAGACTCTAATACATCCATTCAGCTATCTATACTAATGATTAATTTATGACCCCCCCCCTTCCCTGTTCACCACCTTCCCCTGTCCCCACCACACCACCACCCACACCGAGCCTCCTCCTTGCTCTTCCTCTCTCTGATGCTTCATCTCCCCTGCTCGCTCTGCATCCCTGTAACTCTCGCTCGCACGCTCCCCTCAGCGTCTGATGCAATGCGTTACCAACCCAGAGTGCTTTCCTGCCATTCAGACACAAAGAGAGCAGGAGTGCTGCGATGAGGAGGGGAGGAGGCAGGATGACTGTAGAATCGTCTCCCGCTCGCACCAATCCCCCGCTGTTCCCCAGGGACACATGCGAGATAAAATGAAGATAAGCCCAACAAAGGCAGCGGTGCCAAGGCGCAGGGGTTGGCACGACTGTGGGAGCGTGGCATGGATATTAGCGCCAAAAGCGACCCCTGTTGGGGATAAAAGGCACATTTCTGAAGTGAAGAAGAGACAAAGGAGGCATTGAGGCGGGAGGTCATTGCATGCCTAACTGAGTAATGTTCCCCTCCATAAAAAACACTGATAGCCAGAGAGCTGCAGGGGTTGTTAAGACTCACACCACCAACTGCTGGGCAACATTGTGATGGTGGGAAGATGAGATGGTGTGTGTGTGTCGCTGTCTTCTATGGAGACATGTGCAAATAGAAATTGCCATGCTTCACTTATACAATTTCACACATGCAACAGCAGCAGAGAGCTAGGCACAAAAAGACGTCAACATTTCATTTGTATTTGTTTGAGCGTGAGTTTTTGAGAACATTCCTCTGTGTGCCTCCATCTCTCTTTCAGTCTTTGCCTTTGGGATGTTCAATAATTCACAGGAAGAAGAAGACTGGGCTAGCCCAGCAGGGGGCGTAGAACATGTTCCAACAGCGCTTTTGAAATGAAGAGGAATTAAGAAGTATGGGAGTCTCCTAGTGCACACACACAAAGCACTGCACAACTCAAAAATCTGAGTGCAACTTTCAAAAGAGAATTTCACACTGATTTACACACCGAGACTCAAGCCAGAGTGCCGTCACACCTCCATATTGCATTTTACCTTTGGTGACTGTGTTCTAAGTTTTTTTCCAATGTATGATCCCTTCTAGTCCTTGATGTTTCTTTTCCACCTAAGAATTTGTAATATTGACTGTTAAAGATGATGATATGTGTTACTACAGTTGTTTTGAAGTCTCTTCAAGGTAGATTCATGACCTTTTTTATTTTTTTATTGTCAAAACTGACAAGGCACAACAAATAAATACCTACAGGGAAATAAAGTTCTCAAAAAGTATTAATAAAGATTGGTGTATATGTGTGGAAAACAAAGTATTATTGTCTGATTCGAACTACATTTGCTCGAGTGAATAACCTTCAATAGCACAAATGTAAGCTGTCCGTGGTTTAATTAAGAGGTTTATATCACTACAGTTATGTAAATTTCAGAGGAAAAAGCAGAGTGCAAGTAAATGTTCAAGCACATGATCACTTCTTTGGAAAATCGTAGTTTGACTGTAAAACTAACTTCTGGTGTGTGAATTCTAGTTCTGACACAGGCATCCCTCTCATAGACAACCTCTGTGGTGTGACTCTCCTCGGTCCTTCTCTTAACCAGACTCTCTCAAACTTCATGACTGCAAGGTTTTGCCATCTCTGTTGTGTTTGCATTTGTTTGCCCGGGAGCTCCCAAGAGATCACAGGAGGTGGTTCTTTTATTTTTTATTTTTTTCTTGATTGCTGCTTTTTTTTCCTTGATAACAATCTCCTAACAACTCCTTTCTTGGCCAAAGCTGTTCCAGTGCTGATTCAGAGCCACTGCCTTACACAAAACCAGTTCTATTAGTTTTACTGGCTCCACATCAAAAACGTCAGCGCTACACAACACCGACACAGTGACTGTATGAGAAAAAAAAAGAAAAAAAAAACACTTATGCCTGCATGGGGGTTATAGAAACCACCCAGATAGACATGCTATGACCACCCTATAGAAAAACAAACAAACAAAAAAAACATGCACTACTGTATACTGTCTGCTTAATCTAAGCACTAATCATAAAAAAGCAAGCTGTAACATGGCTACACATTGATACAACATATAAGTGCATGAATTCATTCTTCCACTCATTTTCCTGCTGTTTAATGCTTTAATATTGCCATTAAGGGTTTGTGAACAGCACCCTTAGCGCTACATTCACAATTCCTGTTTTACATACTTAATTAATGAAGGCTTTTGCAGCTTTTTAATACCACCAGATCCCATTAATACGTCTGACTCGAAACAGTTTATAAAATTCCTTCATGTTGCAGCGTTCAAAGCGGCTCCTGCAACATCACAAATAAGGTGCCAAATCTTTTCGTATGCAACTATTTAAAACATAATAAAACAGATATAAACTTTATGGCGGCCTCTCCACACAGCTAAGTCTCTCTTTTCTTTCACCCCTTACATGTCATTTGTATCCAGGAAAGTTGTTTTGCAGTACTAAGCGAGCAAGCGCTTGGGTTTCCATCAACTGAAAGACTCGGTTTTCTTTTGTTAAAAGACAGAGACGACTCGCTTTTATGCTCTTTGTTAATACCGTGGAAAGATGTTATGGTAAGCTCCTAATGATCGATGAAGACTAACCGGTTTTAGCCGGTTTGTGATGAAATGGACAACAGCAACGCATTTGAGGGAACTTTTTCCAAACTTTTTGGGGATAAACTTTCCAAACAATATTGCAGAAAGAAAGGCAGGAAGTGCTGATGTTATTTTTCCATCAAAATGTGGTAATTTTGAAATACGTTTTTAGTTCAGAGGACATAAAGACGTCACGCTGACAACGATGTCAGTTTCTCCCGGCTGGTGAACAAGACCAGATCCTTAAAGCTTTCCACCTGCGATACTCCCTCATCCTTCACATGAAAAGAAAGGAAAATTGCATTTAGAGGTTAGAGTTTGTGCAGGAAGTTGACGATCTAGATTGTGGGTCAGTGTGAGGTAATGGGAAAACTCTGTGTGCTCATTAAGATATGTTATCAGATCTCTAAAACTCAAACCAGAACGATGAACTCATACATCCGTAAAAGTTATTCCCTCATTATATGATGGCGGTGGAGAGCACCTTCAATGAACCCTTTGAATTCATGGAAGCGTCTTGCATTCAGTTTTTACATCTTATTCCGATTCCTTTCTTTATTTTCGTCACCAAAGCCAGCACCAGGGTGCTTTTATGCACAGAGGTGTCACAATGTTATCAGCTTCTGAAAGTGGCAAACTGCGCGCCTCGCTGAGGGAATTCCAGCTGCTCTCAACGGCTAAACCTGAGTTTGCTGCTGCACGCCGCAGAACCTGCATCAGCAACTTTCCACAGCAAGTTTCCTGTGTGTCTCTTGCAGCACATGCGAATGACGAAGCAGTCTGCAGTTTCCTGTAAAAACAGAATCTAAACTACGTTTCAATAAATGAATGCTGAAAAGCAATTTAGAGACTTCTGAAATGAGCTGTTTGTCGGCTAAGTGGTTTCCTGAAGTGGTTTCGTCAATGCTCAGCATCTGACCCTCGCCACAGTCTGCCAGAGACGTGATGTTGCGTCCTCACCAGCAGGAAAAGCCAAAGTGGGAAGACTGAGCCGCGAGTGGGAACTATCATGGCTGAAGCAACAAGTGGAGCTGTCATCACACCCACCCTCTGTTTCAGTCTCTCTGTCTGTCTCCCATGCTGTCAGCACAGCTACACACCACGACTCCGACACACACACACACTCAGACACAGAAAACAACCCCTCCCTCACCCACAGAGAGGGGGAGAGATGTATGAGCTCAGCTACGCTCTCACCTCTGGACACCAGTCACTGCTCTGGTCTTTAACAGTCTCATAGCACCGGTTCGCTGCCAGAACATCACGTAACAAATGTTGGATCACAAGAAGGCCAGTCAATCTGTCGCCATGCGTCACACTTGTAAAAACACACCATCAAGAGTCTCACATGCAATAATGAAATTCAAAATCCCGTTTTGGCGACTGCACAAGGCGTGCACGCACATGCCCGGGTTGCTTTTACCTGTTGCCCAAAGACTTTCCTTCCAGTTCATGCGGCTTGAAGAACCATTTTCCGACTCTGACGAACCCCTTATCCATCAGACACCTGCAGCGTTGAAAAGAAGAAGAAAGAGAAGTAAACATTTCAGAACGTGACTTTCAAAAAATCACTTGAAAAGTCATCAAAAAGAATTTCATGAGCTCTGGTAGAAGAATCTAAACGAAGCAAAGAATGAAAGAAAAAGCCTTGAAGACAAATTATTCATGTTACTCATCATTTGATTTATATTTATAGAAACAAAACCAGGGAACTTTTTTATAGTTGATTTGAGCAATACGAGCAGCACTTTCCCTCATGTCTGTCTTCCATCAGTTCAAAATATGATCACGCTAAAGCCCGGTTGAGTCACGGGCAGACTCCTCTTGCAGACCAAACAGAGCTCTCTCAGAAGTTTGACTTGTCTTTGTGTGCAGGTGCCAGTGAATCCCCGTCTAACTCCTCTGACCCGGGTCATGAAATTACAAGCGATTTTTACGGAGTCATCTCCACTCGGCCAAACCCAGCGATCCCGAGCTTCCAGTCTGCAGCTCTGTCATCTCTAGTTCATTTTCATCAGCACAGTTTCCTTTCTGACCACAACTGCCCAGTGCATCAGTACTCTCTTAATTTATTATTGCCTCTTTAAAACAGAATGGCTATCTAATAAGGTCATTATTGGCACCCTGCTGCATCCTATCAGTGCATCTCTAATCAGAGTCCCTTCGGCAGCCACTCAAGACTACACTGCCTGGGACTTAACTGCGTTCGACTGCAGAAGCTTATATTACAGGGTCAGCTCCATAATTAGATGTTAAAGGCCGGCTCCAGAGGTTCACTTGTTGATATCGAACTCATTAAGAAACTAAAAAACACGTAAGCATTGCTGCAAACGTGTTAAGTCAAATTTGATGCTGCTTGGGGAGTCGGAAAACTCCTGCAAACTGAGAAGTGGGGACTCGTTTACATTTGACTAACGTTACGTGAAAAACCCACTAACGCATGTCAGCGTTCTGTGGAGTTTGCTCGTAAATCACAAATCCTCATGATGACTGTCATTAACGTGCAAAAGAACATTTACTCACCGCTGTCACTCAGCTCAGGGACGACAAACATTAAATTACGAAGCAGCAGCAAGACCTAACCATTAACACCAACTTGTGTGTGTTTAAGCGTGAACTTTAGTCATTAGTATTTTGTTGCCGCTAATAAATCTAATGCTTCTTCTGTGCTTCTTCTGAAGTGCTGTGGGTTTGAAAGTATTTTGGCTCTGCACAGTAAAACTAATTTGTGTTTTTTTTTCCATACACTGAAACAACACAATTAGCTCTACAGCTATTGTGATGGCATTGTAATCATAATTTAACATGTCATATTTATTATAACAGCATAATAATCCTTTTTTGACAACAATAATGTGTCCTTGGACATCAATAACTTTAATGTGGATTTTAGAAGCTCGCTTTACTCAGAAGTTTGGTCCTTAATCAACAATTTGCTTTGTACCGGGTTCCCTTGAAATATTTGAAAAACAAAATCGTCATCCAAACTGAGAATAAATCTGCAGTCTACCTGTTATTACCATCATCGTAGACTACAAGGGGCCACATTCAGTGATGTCATAACATGTGGTGATTAGATCAGAGTACCAGAGGCAGATCATCCATTTAAGCAGATGAAGCTTCACAACAGAGCAGCAGTGAATTAGTGAGTAAAAACAGCAGCTCCCACTGGTTACAAGTCGAATTCTTAGGAGCCCAAAGGTTTGTTTTTAAGGTGAAATATATTTCAGTTGCAGTGGTTTCGTCAGGATTGGACAACTATAGTTTGAGCATCAATAATCAAGCGTGCGTCTCTGTGTATCGCAGCGACGGGTCTTTACACCATCGTCTTCAGAGTCGTATTTTGACTCGCGTCCCCACAAACAATGATGTCATCCCGCCGTGCGTGTAATGATGTGAAGAAGTGAAAGATGATTAATCCATTGTAACTGACAGAGGTGGAGGTTGACCCGTCAGGCTGCAAATCATTAACTATCTCAATAATATCATTAATTGTCAGATTTATTTCTTTTGTTTTTGTTTTATTTCTCAAGGGGCCCGATTGAGTCAGAAACACAGAAAATAATCTGGGAGCTCGAAGAGGCCCCATCGCCATGTTTGACTTGTCTAAACAAAGAAAAGAGGAGAAAAGTCTGGAAGAAATGCCAGCAGATTCACACATGTGGAGCTATGATGTTTTTGCATCTTTGTGGAAAGAATTGATTTAGAGAGGAAATTATTAGGAGAAATAAAACTAAGAATTATCTAATTATGTATAAGATTTATATGTTTTCCACATGTCACAAATGTCAAAACTTAACTAATTTTGAAAAGTTACCAGAGGTCAGAAAGAACAAATAAAAGCAACTTAGTAAAATATCTCCTTTTTGAATACATAGATAATGAAAGATGCTTACCTACACTACAAAAACAGCCCCTCTAAAAATAAGCAAAATATTGCATAGATCTTAACAAAATTGTCTCATTTTAAGAAGAGTTTTCTTGACTAGTATTCTTAAAACTAGTAAAATACTCCTAAAAAGTCTTGAATACAAGTTTTTTTTTTCTTTTTGTAGTGTAAATCTTTTAAAGTGCCTAAAAATACTTATATTCTTTCTCTGTAACCTGTTAGTTCACCAGAAACTTTTACTCCAGGACTTATTTCTGTAATTTATATTCAGTTGGAACCTGACCCCTGACACCTCTGGCTTATTCTGACTGACGATTCGATCATTTATATTCTTCCTCAATCCCCGATTAACATACACGTTTATATACATTTTCTTTTTAAACAATCCAGAAGACTTGAGCCCCTTTTAGACTCATTTCCATTAACTAAAATGTGGAGGCTTTCTCTCCTAATTAGCACCCTGGTAATTTCCTTTGAATTTCTATCTTAAGTTGAAAGACGTCTGCCTCAGTAATATTTATGCATCACCTTTAACACAGCCCAACTGTGAACTGCATGTAGTTGCATTAACGGATAGGAACACACAGTAGGGGAGGTTCTTAATTTGGCCTATCATCTCCTCTTCAAAGGAACAGATTGCATCACTGAATAAATCTTTAACTAAAGCGCTGGTCAAATTTTTGATACTCCGTGATTTTCCTCATTATCAGTCGCAGCCCCCGAAAAATTTTGCACAGCGCCGGAGCGAAATCAGCCGAAAGAAAAAGCATGCTGATTGTTGCGTGAATGTTCTGCTTTTTGGTTTCACTCGCGGTTGTGTTTTGGACTCGGATACACACACACACTTACACACACAGCTCATGGCGAGGAGGCTGCAGCGACTACAGGGCAACCAAGGTGAAGCGAAATTTCACATTCTTCGAGCGACGTCTTCATCCATGCTTGAAGCAGTGAAAAGGAAAGCCCTCACAAGTCAGAAGCGAGTGACAGCTTTTTATCACATCACCTGTCAACAAGCTTAAAGATGCTGAACGGCGATAATGAGCCAGGAGTCTGTTAATGCAACATACATTATCCTGTCAACTTGAAGAGGTTCAGGATGTTGGTATAAAGATCTCACCCCACCTCCTCTAAGGCACACTTATGTTTTTAGCTGTTAAATGCTCAGCTGATGATCATTTTGTCTCTATGAGCTATCACGATTGTAAGCTCCTGTCATAAAGATGGGTCTGGAAACAATACAGATGAAACTTCTGAAGCTCCACGCCATAAATCTAGAAACAAGGAGGTTCACAAAACTGAAGGGAGATGCAGAGCAATAATTCTGTCTTTGCTATCGTGTGCAAATCCTTTCACCGTATACACCATCTAAAAAACTGACTCCTAATGATGAGCCAGCTTTGAAAATGTTAACAAGCATGTGTGTTTCAGTTATCCTATTTAGATGACGCATTAAAAGGATCCTGGAGAAATGGATCACGGCTGGCCAACACTAACGCAAAGTCTGAACACTTTCCAGGAAGGACTCAGAACCGGTCACTCATGAAGCAGTTGAGGGTCTGGGACACTTCTGTCCACAGTCCCTTTGAGGTCTCAGCACAAAAGCATCCTGGGACGGATTCAGGGACTAGTCTAATAAACTAATATCATCAGCTCAGGCAATGGTTTATTTTACATGCGAATGTCAACAAAAAAGCTTGTAGTTTGATTTCTTTGCCCGGCTTTGCAGCAGATCTTTCTCTGTGTTGTGTAAACCCTGATCTGCAGCCTGTTATACCAATCTTTTGTTGAATAAATTTGGAAAAAATAAAGTTAGTGTTGTTTTTTGTTTTTTTTTTGTTCTTGTTGTTTCTGTGAACTACACCTAGTTATTCCCAGCTTCAGCCTTTGGTCATTAAAAATAACAGCACATTTGGTGTTTGCAGGCAAAAATGATGTGTGTGTTTGTTCATCCTCTCTCAAGACCCATTTTAATGCAAAGTCTGAACAGGCCCAATGACACATTAATCCGACTATGATTAATGTGTTCTCTATTTTGCCCTAAATTAACTTTGGCAATATAATACTGCCAAAATAACAAAAAAAAGAAAAAGAAAAAGAAAGAGAAATGAACCCCCAAACACAAAAAATACTTTAAGTCACATACTTTTCAAAATCATCTGACATATTATGTTCTTTGGTACTCTTGATGCAGTCGTGATGCTCTGCAGGGAGGGATCCTTAAAGTCACTCTATGTAGCAATACCACTTCTAACCACATGGGGGCATACAAACCTGCTGTGCTTACAAAAAACAAATTAAATACATAATGCCAAGGACAAAACTGTTCTAATGAGTGGGGATGGTCCGGCACGTCTTGTAATACCACTTTGTCCCACTAGAGGTGCACTTTGGTGTCTTACACTAGGATCAGGGGCGCTATTGCTACAAAGTTGACTCTAATATGAAATATTTGAGCACATTTAACCAATGTTTTATTTGACTGCATGTTCCTATTACTATTGATTTGATTTGATGGTACTGAGTACTGGTATTGAATGTGTATTTGTATATATAATTTATACAGTCTCTGAAGTTTTTAAAAATGTGCTATAGAAATAAACTTTGACTTGACTTGATTAGGACTATGAGGATAATTTACGTTCACTAATAAATAATAGCAGGCTATCTTTTTAAAAGCCTAGATGCACCAGTGGGCCATAAATCTAATTCGATAAATCACAAGGAAGACAGCTCACTTTCTTGATTCAGCACACACACACACACACATACACACATGCACATACACACACACGCAGAGAGAGAGAGAGAGAGAGAGAGAGAGAGACATAAATAAATAAAAATATGTATCTAATTAGGTGATTTTTCTGCACTTCTTGAAATTTTTATCTACTTTCAGTACTCAGCACCTCACACTTATTCTTGGTATGACAGTTTTCTACGATTTTAGTGATTTTCCTAATCTTGCTTTTGTGAAACTTATTAATGAACAATACAAGAGAACTTGCTTGGCAATAAATGCTATTTAAATGGGGGGTAGCAAACAACTTTAGCATTAAGTCTTGCTCATTATTTTATGAACTCGCTGTTGATATTAATCTTAAGTCATAAATGTTAGTTGTCTGACATTATATCGTTGTATTGCTGACAAATAAAATACCTTCAAATGCTTGAGTTTCATCATATTACCAAGCTGAGACAGAGATCAGTTTTATCTACAATTTGAAAGAGGAAGAGAAAGCGATCCCTCTCGTGTTGAAATAGTGAGCTATAAAAAGAGTCAGCTTCAAGGTAATAGGAAGGTTAATTCAACCTGCCCCCTATGATGATCACTGATGCTTAACTTAATAGAGAGGAAATATGTGCTGCTTCATTTAACAGATGGCTTCGACTCAGAAAGGAGAGCTTAGGGTACTTGAGCAAGTGATTCAGAGCCCAGATTATATTTTCATTAAGATGAAACTTATGACTGAAAACCAAGGCTGTGTATCCATTCAGCTTCTAGTTGTTTTGTTTGGTGGTTTCTCTTAGAAATTCAAAAATCACTGCAGCTCACTGTAAGACAGAGGAAGAACTTTGAGCCAGTCATAGGTACTTTATGTTAAAAAAATGAACGTAATAAACTACTTTCTTTAACACCTTCATCTGGCATTTAATCAGTGAATATCTTTGAATAAATATATTTTAGAATTTCAGAGTTATCACTGGAGGTATTCTAGTTGCTTCATTTTAGCTCCTGTCTCTTTAAGACCCTGCTAACGAAAATTCAACTGCTCCGACTGCTAACTTGATTCCTAAATTGTCCTTGGGCAAGATAATGTTACCCCACAGTGGCCAGAGCTTGTAGGTTCTTTAGATAAAATCTTCATTTAGATAAAGGTAACGTAAATGCTGTGTTGCTACTCATCGTTTGTGTTAGATGTGCTAAACTTGCCACTTTGCAAGCGTCATGCAAATGAATCCCATACTGATATCACGGACGGGAAAGAGTGGACTATGCATGAGGTGTTCCAGGTATGTCAGGTGATTTGGGAAGCAAATAACTTATTGTTGTGTGAACTTTGGTTGGCACTACTTTTGCACAGACAAAGATGCATAAAACACACTGAAGGTAGAAGGCGCTGCTTAAAAATACTTAAACAAGATATTGGAGAAGCATGCAAAACAGTTAAAAGTAAATAAGTTTTACCTTTCCAACAGGTTATGGATGGCCTTGAACAGGAGGGTCCTGCACTCATAGGACAGCCCACACTCCCAAATTCCTTCCTCGGCCACTAGAAGACAAAGAGGGGGGACAAAAAATGTTGCTTTAAGAAGCTATGATTTGTCTGTGACAGCAAAATCTCTGCACACAAAACCGAGATCCAGGGTCAACTGCGTGTTGTTGTGGTTAACAGTCAAAACATGCTGCATCTGCTGATGAGAATATTTACATGTCATTTCCGAAATCAAGATGATGCTCCTGCATGAATATGTGCGCGCACCGAGGCTGCTCGGCTGTACAGCTGTCACATTGGCTGCAGCGACAGCCCAGTCAAACCCCATGCAGTTGTCAGCCCCTGTTAGCTGGAGAGCAGGAGTGTGCCTGGATCTATACGGCCTGACACACATGCCTGCGTACTCAGGTTTACACATGCAGTCACTGTTTCAGCTCAAACCCCGATTTTTTTTATTTATTTGTTTATTTTTGCTTTGAAATGTGTGCATCTGGAGACAAATCTGTTGAAATCAACTTGGCTCAGTCCTCTGATATGTCAGGCACTGCTTTGCAAAAGTGTCATATACGTTGTGAACAAATCAGTGTCTGCTTAATTTTTTTTTTTTTTTTTGACCAACCCCCTCCACAGAAAAAAAAAAAAAAAAAAAAATCACCCAGGTACAAACCTCTTTTGAACTCCTCCCAGAAATGACAAACACACAGACAAATGCACAAATAACGGCCAGTTAGCAGTGTTTTTCTTTGTTCACTGCCATATACCTGCAGGGCTACTGGAAGAACTGAAGGATCGTGGGTGGGTGTTGTGTTTGCTTATAGGGTGGTGGCAAACAAACCAAGCTTCACAGAAATACGCAAGAAAAAAAAGAGGAATGAGAGACAGAGGCAGAGGCAGTTTGCCTGGGGGATGGGTGGCATAAACCCTGGTAGATGTTCCTCCTTTTTCCTCCTTTTCCTCTGGCTCCTTTTATCTCCTCCCTGTTATTATTTTTTATTTAATTTTTTACAAATTTTTTTTACAAATTTTTATTAATTTAGTTTGGTTGTGCGTTCCTTTCTCCTTCCCTGTTGCTTTGTTGATATTCCTCTCCTCCTGTTATTTTTTTTCTTCTTCTTCTTCATACCAGAGTGAATGAAATTTCCTTACTCGCCAGAATTACCCTGTAACCATGGAAACGCTGGCGGTGAGAACATGGCGCCCTGGCGTTCAATTTCAGCACTGGTCCCTCCCGCCCTTCACCCTCCTCCTTCCCCTCCTTCTTCTGTTCTATTTCTTCCAACACCCCTCCGCCACCTCCTCCTCCCCTCATTTACTCCTGCTTCAGGGCTCAGACAGGAAGCTCGCTCGAGCCAGCTCTTCTACAGAGGAGAGAGATACAGCGTGCACCATGAGCAGAATGCCAAGTCTCCTGAAAATCCAGCTCATTAGCTCTCAGTTTCTCTATATTTCCTTCTTTCTCCTGTTCCTGAAAAAAAAAAAAATCACCCAACTGTTCCCACTCTCTCACCTTCCCACAAGTCATCTTCATTCACCCTTTTCATGTCCTGCTTAGCAGCACACCCCCGATTGGCTATTACTCTAAAAGAATGTCACTGACTCCTCAACCCCGGCATCCTTTCACCACCTCCACCCAAAAACCCGACAGAACCCCACCGGTGCTGGCCCGGAGGAGGCTCAAAGAAACCTTTCTTGATTTGCTCTCCCAACTCCTGCAGAGTGCGGCACGTATCACAAACTCAGCAGCGACAGCAGCGTATTTATAGGAGCCTGCAAACATGCAATCCACATTAGAAAGCTGGTGTTTACAATGTAGTGTATTTGTCAAAGAGCCAGCTCACTGCACCATATCAACACAAGGTGTGACAAATCACTGTAGCAAGGAGTCAAGGTCAGGCATCTACAGAAATAGAGTGTGAAATAAAACATTTATCAGATATTTTAAAGCAGTAGCATCCCAAAGGGGTGTGAGACACACCATGAAACTGACATTTTACCAGTAGTCAGCCAGTAACCGCTACGTTTTAAGGTTTCGCTGCCAGTGAATCGGAGGAGGAACACAGATGGCCCAAAGGGAAAAGCACGCAGTAAAGACTAAATGCCCTGATAATTGCGATAGGGCTTTAAAGCATCACGATCCGTCACTCATTACAGCCCCAGCTAAAAGGAAGGAATCAGCTGTTAAGATTATCACACCTTTGACATGTGCACAGAGGCCCACTCACTGGATGTTGCATTACAGGTTAAACTCAAGACTAATCATTATTGGCTTAGTTTAGGTGATAAAAAAAATCCTTAATTCATTTATTGAAGCTGGTCTACTTGCACCATGTTTGTATGTGGGTTGATCAATCCTCAGGGGTCGCTCTTAATCTGTAACTGAGCTGCAAAAATGCCAATGTTTTGTTTCACTTCTAAATTTGTCTATTCTGAAGCGGATTTCAATTAAAATTGATGCTGAACCAGAAAGAAAGTGAATAAGATTTACAAAAACAGCACTGACTGAAAAAAAATTCATAATCATGCTTTTACCCACTGGCTTGTGGATTAAAGTTTTGAGACTTTCACTCTGGCATTTTGGGTGTTTGCTAGCTTTTTTTTTCAGTATTAAAGGTAAAATTATTTGGATGAGAGATGGACACAGGGAAGGGTGGATTTTACCACAAACCATTTTAATTCATGAGCTTAAGTCAAAAAAAAAAAAAAAAAAAGCATACAACATGCTCTGTTTCATACTGGAACAAAGAGAACTTCTAACCCAAAATAACGTCATTGTAGGTCCTACAGCAACAAATTGCCCAAATTGGACATTTTTAAAGCCTGCACTAAAAGTGGAGATTAGCTTTATTAAAAAGAAAACCTTAAAATTCATAAGAATGGATATAAAACAATATGTAAAAGATCATTTTAAAGTAGCAGTAAAACATGAATAGAAATAGCAAAAATAAAAAGCAAAAATTGAAGATAAAAATCAAAAGGGTTAAAAGTATAAAAAAGGAAAGAAAGAAGCAAAGTGACAAGAAGCTGAGTTTATTAGTAAATATGTTGTAATTCACTGTAAGTGTTAATAAACTCATGGAAGTAAACAACATGAATTTATTTTGTCAGTGTTCTTCAGGGTTATGATTATTGATTTTTTTTAACAATAATTGATGATGACAGGTTGACTTCATATGGTTTATTTTGGATGGTCTGGTTTAAAACTAATAAAGAGTAAAAGAATAAAAGGCAGTAAATTTCCACGTTTGATGGAGGTTTAACTAAAGGGACTGGAACAATCAATTTGTCCGAAGTAAAGTCACTGATTGATAAGGACGATCTACGAGGAAATAAATCAGTTGCGGCTCCACGGTCATCCTGAGCATGTGCAGCGTGGACCACGTTAACTTTACGTGCAGAATGTGCACAGTGCTGGTTCCCTAAGTGCCCTCACGTGCATCTGCTGCGCTCATGTGTACAGTGTGTGTACAGTGAGGTTACATCCACACAAATGCATATTTCTCTCTCTCTTACACACACACACACACCACCTCCCCACCCATCCTCGTGCCACAATGCTTTTAAGTGCTGCGCCACCCCAAACACAAACAAGCAGTGATGGAACTGGGTCGCCACTTCCACTCCTTTATATATTTCCATCTCTCCTTCTCTCTTTTCCATCATCTGCATCTACGACCCCACCGCTCCACACTTTTTCTTTCACTGTCTTATCTTTCTCTTGCACTGCTTCAGCCACTAGAGGGACTGACCACTCACCGTTCCAGCCCTGCGCGAGCAACACAAAGAAGGTATTGATCTGTGAGGGAGAGAGCGAGAAGGCGGGAGTTGAGCTGTGACAACCCTCTATCTCGTACATGATGACCCTGCTGCACACGTTTCCTCCTCTCTATCCCTCCTGCTCTCTGTCTCACTTGCTCATTTGTCTTGGATCAATAGCACTGGCAGTTTGGGTGCCCAAGTCGTGTCTTTGCATGCATGTGAGCTCTGACTGGGCATTGTGTGTGTGTGTGTGTGTGTGTGTGTGTGTGTGTGTGTGTGTGTGTGTGTGTGTGTGTGTGTGTGTGTGTGTGTGTGGGCACTGCAGATTTTAAGCACAAGCCCGTACTGCTACATCACTAATGAGATGCCCTGCTGCATGTCTGAGCAGAGGCAGGTTTCTCTTAGCTGCCGGCGCCAGCGTGTATTTTTCTGAATAAAGGTGCAGTGGTTACAAATACAGATCACTGTGCTTTTATCAATAACAAAGAAAAAAAATTACCAAATATTTTCATTTAGTCCATTCATAAACCCTGCATTCACACGGCAGCTGCTGGAGCCAAATAGTTTTTTTAGAAAGTGGGAGAAGCTGCAAAACACACACCTGTATTGTGTCCCATAAAGCTCACGCTACATTTTCATTACAGTCAAACTGATGAGCATTTGTGGTTTATGAACCCCCTCAGGTGCTGGATGAGGTCTTAAGATGTCACCCAGGAGAACTTAGAGCCTATAAAATCTGACTGCTTCAGAAACACAAAACAAGCCTGCAGTGAGCTTTTAGAGCAGAACAAATAAAAATAATAGCTCGCTTACATCATCAACAATTCTATCAAACCTTTCACATTTTGATTGATCGCAACAGCTCGGTATCAGATTGCATCTAAAAGAAATGATTACATTTTATTTTTATTCCTTATATTTACTGATTGAAACAGCAAGTTTGTGACATTTAACAGCAGGTGCTCACCTACAGTCCTTTGCTTCTTCAATAGCTGCTTTGGTGATGCAACATGAGGCCGTTTGTAAAAGGCAAATCTCTGCTAGGGCAAAATTCCTATTTAATACTCACACATACAATTCAATAATAAAAACAAGCTTGCACATGGACAAACAAGAAGCCCAGGGGGGCTACTGTCATTACAGTCTTATGTAAAGTAGCCAAAATCATGCTGGGTGTTAATATGGCCTTATTATTGTTACAATAAGATTATAGAGCAATAAAACAAAACAGAGCCCAGACAGTGAAATGATATTCATGTACAGGAAGAAAACAAAAACCAGAATGGCCCAAGATGTTTGGAGGTGTTAATGAAATGTCTGTGATGTACTTTGGTCTAAATGTCAGAGATCCATCCAAAGCTCCTACTTCAACGGGTCGCAGTCACCTAGTGAGCTCGGACTTGACCCTTTTCCTTCAGGGTGTTCATCTTTTGAAATTGGTGTCATGGCTTTGAGGAACCCACTTCAGCAGTGCAGCGAGTGGTGCAGGATGTGAAGTGGAGTGGAGGAAAACATGCGGAAGCTGAATAACGCTCTTCGGGGCTGGTTTTGTGATGTCACAGAACCCTGCAAATCTGAAGGCTTCACTGAATTAGAGTTTTTTTTTTTAGGACAAATGTATGCTAAATACATCCCAATATTTCTGTTGATGTTTTTTCAGTAGTGAAATTTGAAGATAAGGACCTGATAGGTCTACAAGGCGGTAGAGAAGGGGAGTGATGAGAAAACTGAAACTGAAAGTGTCATGGCTGTAAAAGGTTTAGTCAACAATTAATCGTCATTGCAATTTAATAAAACAATTAAACTGTATCTTTATATTTTTTTTGTGAAACCTGAATAGTAAAGATCTGCTAAAACACCTGAACATGATGAAGAATTTTAAAAAAAAGAAAACATTCATGGGCTATAATTCCTAGAACGTAAGAAATATGTGAGTGCCTGGATTTTAAGCTTCGTAAGCAAATGATTGCTTATGCCCGATACGCCACGTCTGCAGAGGGAGCAAAGAACTCCTACAAACCCCATCAACTCTATTAGTGCTATTAACAGCAGAAATCCATGTGGAAATGCGTGCGATAATTGTGACGGGCCTGGGTGAGACCGGTCAGCATTTTATCCAAGTCAGATCAAATTTCTGGAGCCGAATTAAAAGTATGAATTAAACGTGTCATCTCCACTTCTAAAAGGCCAAACTGCTTTTAATTTAGCTTCTTTGGCTGCAGTTCCACTTTAAGGCATTTGTATTTTTTACAGCTCATAAAATTTTAAGACCATTCGTTCCTGTAACTTTTGGGTCAAAATGACCTTTTTCTTATTACGAGATGAAGACAAAAAGTGTAGAGAAGATGTCAAAACTCCTTTTTGCTCAGCACTTTGATGTCACCAGCCCTGACATAATCTCTTTGTTCATGTTCCTCCGGATTGTGCTGCAGCTGTTTAAAATCTGTCTTTGGTTGATATTATGCTCTTTTTGTACTATTATTATCATTATTACATGTAAACTGTCAAAGCAAAGATTATTCTTTAGATTATCATCTCAGTGGAGTATTAATGCTTCATTGGGTTGGAAAACAAGTATCTTTGTGACACTTGACATACTCCAAACCACCATGGTGCTATCTGCTGGAAGAATACAGTAAACTCGTGTGTTCAGTGTTTCTCTTCAGGATGAATTTGACTCTGTGTGGCTGCGTTACATAACTGTAGGGAGTTTTTGCTCTCTTGTACAACAGCTATCTCTTTGACTGAGCCCACTCGTTCAGGCTGCAGCTGTAGAAACCTGTAAAAACTAAAACTAAAAAAATGTAAAATAAAATAAAAAAACAGTGTACTTTTGCCTCTCTACAAGGAACAGCAGAGAACAACTAATGTTGCCACTAGTTTTACTGTTTTCAATTACATTCTGGGTGATCAGAACAAATCCGTTATAAACATGAACAAGTTAGACGTCAGACAAGATCAGACAAACAGCTCCTAACATATAAAGACTTGGCACCAGACCTGGCAACCAGCGCTGCACAGTTCTGCCTTTTAACAGTTCAGAGATATCTGTGTCTATCCTTTCATCTTTTCTTTATGGATTAACTTTAACCTAAAGTAACAAGTAAGTAAATGAGTAAGTAAAAAGCTCTGGTGGGTAAATCGAATACCAGTCATTTATTTGAGACTGCCTGCTCCTGCTCGTTTCCTTAGATACTGCTTGCCACTCAGGATGCTTTAAATATCCACACTAATGTGAGTGGATTTACTCAGCCTTTTTTACACTAGACCTTGATTTTACAATAAAACAGAGCAAGTATTTTCTTTTGCACCTTATTTCAGTCTATTTGCATTCTTTAGCACTATCCAGGTGAGTTGGGCCAAACACATTATGATAGTCCAGACACAACAATGTTACTGAAACCCCAGGGCTAGGAAAGAGGAAGCATCGTAGGACTTTGAATTTCACAGCTGCAAATATTTACTGCCTCAAGTCTTTTACAAATGCACCGTCTTTTTTATTGTTCAACTAAAATCTATGACATACTCTAAAACTGCATGGCAGTTAAATTTATAAATTTAAACATGAAATTTGGAGAGATTGGGGACAGTCTTCTGGTTTTTCTCACCAGGTTTCACAACTCTGCTTCGAGCAGTCCTAGCACCAGCACCAGCAGCAGGTCTAAATATAAAGCTTTTGAGGCACAAGCTTGAGTTTTGAAAAAAAAAAAAAAAAAAATTCAAGCTGCAGCACAGATGACATTCAGACCCAGCTTTGCAAAAATTATTATCTGGATTTTTTTTTTTTTTTTTAAATTCCAAAAGCATTTATTCAGCACAACCAATAAAAGTTGTTGGAAAAAAGCCCTCAAAAGGGAAAAGAAGTTACATCCAAACAACACTTTGGTCTGTCAAAACCTTATATGACTCACTAACTCTGTTTGTTTATTTATTTATTTACTTTTGATCATTTGAAAATTTTTACATCTTCAAAAAAAAAAAATTCCAAATATACATATTTGTATTTACTGGCAACATGTTGCAATGAGCAAAAACAGATGTTTTCCTTTCAGTGCTTTTAACCTGAGTGTGTCCATTTATCATGGCCACAATATTACCAGTGTGCTAATAAACTGCAGGTCATGACCAATGGATTTTTTTTCCTCTTTTATTTTGTGCCACATAAAAATTCTTTTAAGGGAAGAAAGACTAGACAATTGTAAGCAACATCTCTAAACATCTTTGTGCATTAACGTTTTGCGAGTGTATGTAAATTATGCCAAACGAGACTAAATGAGCACTTGGCAGGCACTAGGACCCAGATGGGGAGAATGAAAAGCGGCGGTGACAGCGAGGAGGAGGAGCCGACGGTCTCGGGGAGAGAGTGAACGGATGACGGAGAAATCTGGAATCAATTAGGTGACTGAGTTGAAGTTGCTTGCATAGTTGTGGGGGTGAGTCAACCAGAGAGGAAAGACAAGGTCCTAGCTCGTGTGCATTTTGCCGTGAGTTCACATAAACACAAACTCAACACAAATAACTCCAGCATATTCCTGATCACTTTGCACACGTGACTCATTTTATCTGCTTGAGTGTTTGGGGTCATCTGTTTCTACTGACGGCACCACTTGGACCAGCCGGGGTAAAGTTGCAGCCAGAAAAGCGCCACCTCTGCTCGGCTGAGGTCAAAGTGGAGGGTTGGCACCGATCCAGGCTATGTCAACACAGCAACTCTCACTATTCCCTTTCACAACTTCCCCTCGTTACTTCTTTGCACTAAATCCACAGCACTTTGTTGTATTTCGCTGGCACTGTAAAGTGGGGGAATTTGGCCTGGAAAAAAAGAGAATAAAACACAAACAGGAACTGTGGCCCATATCTCGCAGTGAATGAGGCTGTATGGTTAGCAGAGCAAATGTGAATGCACCAGATACATCAGGTTAGTTTTAAAAAGAACATAATGGGTGTGTGTGTTTTTCCTGTTTTTTTTTCCCCACTAAGCTATAGATCTTATGCATATAAAGGCCTGGTGTCATTTGCAAAGCTCTTTCCAAACAAACTGAGGTCATTCCCTCCCACAGAGGACACTGCTCGTCATAATGAGACCTCTGCGTCTTCTGAGGTCCAAGATGTACGGTATTACCCCCAAATCAGAAAAAAAATGCAGTGTTTCCTACATTTACTTATACTTTTATTTCTCTGCAGACAATATGAATCTATAATACTTCATGTTTTTGTCACCTTCTTTTAATTTGTCAACATACTCTAGGCTTTCACAGTACATCACGCAAAGACTTCCGCAAAATACACAAAACTGAAAGCGGTTACACACAACGTGAGTCAGCGTGTTATTAGTACATTATTTCATGAGATCCGGCTAGAAATCCCCAGAAACCTCTGCTGTTATCAGAGGGACAAAATGAGAGGTCGAGGACGGAGAAGAATTATGAAATTACACGGTTATTCCCTGAGTTTGCATGTCAGGAGGATTTAAAAAAAAAAAAAGATTTTTACATCATTCATCTTTCATACATCTTTCCAGTCATGAATACATTTCATTGTGTCAAGAGGAGTCCTATCCTCAAGGGTTTGCAGAGAATAAGGAAGAAAATGAATAATTGAAAACAACAAAGAACAATCTTGAAACGTGCAAGCGTACAACTCGAAAATAGCAGCTGCTCACAGCTCCAATTTCTCATCTCAAGTAAAGAAGACAGACATCAAGTGATAATTGGCTCCTTCTGCGTATTTCAACATTTTCGGTTCATTATTATTACTTTTTGTCATTCATGTTTAATTCAGTAAATAAAAACGACAAATTCTGATATTTTTTTAGCTTTTATTTCACCAATTAACAGCATTAATGCAGCCTGGTATGGTGAGTGATTCCAGTGGTTTTTGTTTTTTTTTAATAAAGAGAGGATGTTGACACATTAATTAATATTTTACAGGATATTTACTGCATTAAATCAAGGCAGTTGTGTAATTAGAGAGACTGGGGCTATATGTGGGGCTGTTATGTGAACATCAAAAGCTAAATGAGATTAATCTGGTCTGTAATACAACCTGCCGCGTGTCGATGTGAACAGTAAAGAGTTTTGACGTGTTTGTGATGAGAGTGAAAAGCAAAGGAGAGAAATGAAGATGGGGAAAAGATACTAAAGTGGTGTCAGTTAAAGGTATGACTGATAAAATTAGTTCTGTGTTATGCTGAAAGTGCAACAAGGAGGATGCTTCTGTGTCTCTGTGAGTGCACTGGCCTCCTGCCAACCCTGCCGATCAAAAAATGAGCCGACTATACAGAGAAAATCCTTACGTAATTTGACAATCACGTAGTTCATTCGACCCAGCACGCACACACACACAAACGCACGCAAAGCAGCACAAATCTTTTGATGTCTGGGATGCTGCAGATGGATAGGCACTGAATGATAAGTGTTTTCCCAGAGGTCAGTGGGAAGTAAACAAACGTGCAGAACGTGGTGTCTCTTGCACACAATCTCACGAAACCACATTTGTCACAGCGGACTCAAACAATTACACTTAGCTTTGTGGATTTCAGCACAGAAGAGGAAAAAAAAGAAAAGCTGAATTGAAAACATATCGCGATGAATCATCAGTTCTCTTATGAACTTTACTGGAAATAAAGAAATATTTTTTATTGATTGATTGATTGATTTAATTCTTTATTCCAAAATTCACCTTCCATGTTTGAAGTATTTCAAGATTATTTCTTCTGTAATCATGTGGATTGCTCTGTTTTAACCTCTCAAAGACTGATGTATCATATTTGATATAGTAAATTTCGGACACCGCTGTACCACTCCATAGAATCATAGCAATTAAAAATTAGCTTTGTACATTTAAAAATTCAAAAAGAAAAAAAGAACTGACCCAATATATTCATACAAAGACAAAAATATTCATTAGAAAAAAAAAACCAAATTAGTGTTTTCATTTTTATATACATATACACACACACATAAATATATATATTAACATATATGTGTGTGTATGTGTATATATATATATATACATAT
>JAOWBL010000004.1:7661455-7673642 GCA_028564865.1 Zenarchopterus dispar | reverse complement strand
GTTAGTTGTATTACGTTCTTTTTTTTTTCCTCTTTGCCCTTTGGAGACGAGGTAGGGAATTTTGGGCCATTCAGTTCCTAATAGTTATTAGACAACTGGGCACCAATGAATACATTTTTTTCTCTCTCTCCTAGTCAGTAAAATGCATCATAAATACAGCGCTGAGAAATCCATGGGTCAATAAATACATCATCTTACTGAGAAATCCAGATTTTTCACGGTCGATACACACACGATGCCACAGTCTCTGGCTGTGTTCCAAATGGAGTATTTCCCTGAGTTTAGTCTAACACAGCAATTCATACAGTGCTGCTACATGCGTGTTTTTGATGATGAAGATTTTCTGTGTGAGTACAAAATGTACAAAGACAGCAGTGTGTGCACCCTGTAATGTAAAAATAACCCACTGAAGTACAAAAACAAGAATATTTGGGACATGACCCATCATTTAAAACAGTGTCACACTGCCAGGTCCAATGTTATGAAGCTTTGCAAGGCTGAAAATACAGATAAAGGCGCTATCACACCATGACAATTTAGCCAGCGTAGGCTGATGTCTGAAAATTTTGACAAATGTAGCATGCATTGAATGAGTTATGGGTGGGTTTTGCATAAGTTAAGAACACAATAAAGCACAATTAGATATGCTGTAGTATGAGACCATAAAAGATTTTGTGCATTCAGACTTTTTTGATATATATGACAGTGTATGGCTCATATGTCCTGCAAGTATCACATATGAGGGCCATAAGTTATGTGGTCACTGACACACATTCACACATGATACCTGTAACTCACTCTGTAGTAAAATATGTCAAGATAATGTCTGGTGCACTCAATTTACTTCTAAGCTTAGAGTAATGTCCTTTGAACCTATGTGTAACTTGTACTGAGCTTATCGAGCATGTGGGTGATGATGGATACTCCTTGCATCTACGCCCATGGCCAGGAGACTTCTGGGCTGCGTTCTTAGATGTTTTCGGTACGAGGGTGATATTGATGTTGATATTGCGACTTCTGCGATGTCTAGTGTGGCTTCGAGCGGCAGCATTTTTATTTAGGCTATGACAGGTGATTGTCAGTGATGCACTGCAACACTGTGGGTAGCTTAGACTATTGCTTGAACACCGGCAACATGCAAGGCATTTATTGGTGTAAGTCATCTATATGGTATAAAACTTTCTATGCAAGTTACTAATACATTGTGTAAACATTATGAACACATCCAACTCCTTATGAATACACACAGGCAGCTGTCTTTGTTATCATTCACATTATGGTGTGTGCTTATATTCCTGATAGGAAAACAAGAAATTTGATCAAAATCGGGATTAAAACATCAAATCTTTCAGAATTGTAATTGATGCAAATGTCCAGTTTATCAATTGGAGGATCTGGCAAGGCCTTATGGGAACATTAGTCGACTCTAGTTTGGAGGTGTTCACAGTTTTAGGTTTAGGAAGTGCAGCACAAATCTCCAAACTTTGCTTCAGCAGTCGCTTCTCAAATGTTCTTCACAATTGTTTGTCTAAGGATACAGGAAGTGATGGAAAATGTTCATTTCTGTTTACGTAAATAAATGAGGTAAGGAAGGCAATTTGTTATCTGTGTAAGCAGATGTTTATGAGCAACTCCAGCGGTGGTCTTGGTGAGTGGGTGTCTGAGTGCAGGGACATCAGTCTCAGAGGGTTAAAAAAAAAAGAAAGAGAAAAAGATGCAGGGCACAACCATATTAACATCCACCAATAATTTCTGACAGAGCAGTATCAAAAATCCAACAGCAGCAAAAAAAAAAAACAAAAAAAAACTTAACAGGAACATAACAGACCTGAAACCCAACATCTCCAAATACCCACACCCCCGCTTCTTTCATCTTGCTTTCATGAACTCTTTCTTCTATTTCTGCATTTCCTAGACATGCAGAGGATCTTGTCCATGCCTGTTCATACTTGTTTAGCCCGTGTAGTTACAGGAAGGCGGACTCACGTGGAGCTCACACCCTCTTCGCTGCCGGTCTTCCCTCAATACCAAATCACAGTATATTAACAAACGATCAAACCGACAAGAGTGTTTGCGAAGTGAGACACTGGAAAGCGACTGCAGCTTAAGTGGCTTTTGTTTGTTGTGAGTAATGCCGTTTCAAGTGCGCGAGGTCTGTTCGGGACCTTGACGCTTTGAGTGTTGTTCGGTGTGAGTGAAGTGATGCCTCCTTTGATGCCTAATCACCGAGTCTACCTGCAGATGTCAAGCGTCGAGCGGGAAAATGCAAATTGCAAGAGCGCAGTGAAAGAAAACGGTTCATCTTTTTCGTGCTTTGTTTTTTTTTTTCGGTGATGAAGATGCTGAATAATGTGAGCTTAATGTCGTGTAAACAAGCTGCAGAGAAGGGCTTTGTCCCGTGCGCAGAAAATAAAGTTGGGCAACCACTGTAATGTAAACATATTAGAATAAATCACCTGCAGATTAAAACATAATAGCATGTTATCACGGATCTCTTTTCCCAGAGTGTGGAGGGGGGGGGCGGACTTGCAGAGTAAAAGGGACCATTCCTGTGAGTTGACCCTGATGTTAAGCCACAGACACTTAAGCACCTCATTAGAAGTGAATGGGCCTCGAGGTGGGCGGCACGGCAGCTATTGAGAGGCTTAGCAGGACTCCACAGGGCTTCCTAACTGCCTCTATAGGGAGACGAGAAGGAGAGAGGGAGAGACTGTCAGCAAGCGCTCTCTCAAAGATAACAGAGAGACGGATGGCGCTCCTCTCTTCCCAGGCAGACCAAGTGGCAGGCCACTCATGGCAGCGTCTAGAAGACAGAGTGTATGTGTGTGTTGGTCCCCGCTGACCCTCGGGGCGCTTATAAAGTAAGAGGGCAGAAAGAGGGCGCAACGTTCAGTAAAGTCCTTCGCGCTCCTGCTGATCAATAGCTAAATAGTAAAAACAGGCAAGCGGAAAACGCATCTGCCCTCCAACATCCCCGCGACAAACTCCCTCTTGCTGGATTTTAAATCTCCAAGTAGCCGCACATGCTGTAAGAACCAGATTGTTTAAATGGCATCCATCAATCTACTGTAATGAGCACATCAGATAAAGTGGAATTGAATTTTGATTCAATTGTGTCCATTATTTTACTTAGCCAGGAGCAGCAGCTGGTTAATGTGGCGCCACTCCCATTAAACTCTCCCATAAAGAAAAGTTACTCAAACATGTTCAGCAAACAGTAAATTAAACCATATAATTCAAGAAGTTAAAAACTGTTTGATCATAAAATGCCCCTGGCAGACGTTCTCCGTGAACCTTAAACTTTCCTCAGCAGATCACATAAGAACAAGACTTATTAAAGGATTATTCGGGCTTGGTAACATATTCTGTGACTGCATTAAGGGAAGTGCGATCGCGGCGGCTCGGCCAAAAGGTCTGAAAGTTTTCACCGTCCTCGAGACGCTGTTGTCGTGTTCGCTAATTGTTTTAACAAATAGCTACGGCCCCTCTCGGAGAACAGGAATCTGCTGTGGAGACATCGATTGTCTGGTTCCTGCAACAAAATCAGCATTTTCATGCTTGTGATAAAAACGCAGAGGGAAAGAAATCAATTTGGCTGTTGCAGTCACTTGACGTGGGCCGAGAGGGCTCAAAATCCGCAGATACCAAAGAAGGCTGGCTGGTCGTCAGGAAGAGAGCTGGCAGGAAACAAAAACGGTATTCAGTGCATTTATTCAAAATTTAAAATATAAGCATCCAGAGCTTAATTGTTTAACTGTTAAACTTTACTTACGTCTACACTTCTGCTGATTCTGTTGTCCTTAATCATGTCTTGCAGTTTCGTTAGGGTTCGGTTGGAAAAACAACGCCCCTTCTCTCGGATGCAGAAACTTTCATTGTGCAAAGGTTGTTGTGGGTAAAACCGTCAACTGGAGTGAAATTGTGAAACAGAAGTGTATTGTGGGTGCCAAACTGTCAGTCTGAACTGGTATTAAAATCTGCCCACGATCTACACGCTTATCTCAAACATCAATCTTGCATCGGTGCAGGCAAACGTGGCACTGAGCTGCTCTTCGTAGTGTTCATTCTTCCTCCAAATCGTTGTGAAAAAAGGCTGCTGCACTTCAGCGGTCATACGCGTTCAGTTCAGAGTAAAAGTACATCGTTTACACTCTTGTATTTGGTTTTGGAAAAAGTGGATATCTTATTCTGGCAACTGAGCTGGCTATGGCCTACCCACCAACTTCCTCAAGTGGCTGCCTTCATAGAAAAAAGCCTTGAATTGTTGATATTAGTGATGACAAATAGAGAAGTTGTTCTCTCTCTCTCTCTCTCTCTCTCTCTGTCTCATTTCCTCTCCTTGCCTCATTCTCGCCTCTATCTTCCGTCTTACAGTTTCCACCACTTCTTTTACATGTTTTCACTGCCGCAGCCTTCAGTATTTACACAGATTCGCTCGGCTCTCCACGTCGCTCCTGAACTCTGAAATTCTCCCTGCGTCTCCCATTTAACTCTCTTCCTGTCTATCCCTCATTTTGTCTCTTCATCTCCTTTTATCTCCCCTCTTTTCTCTCTTCCTCTAAGACAGTCACACAAACGCGCACAAAGCTCTCATTCTTTCAGTTTGTGACTTTTCTTTCAAAACTGAAAGCGTGTGTGGGGAGAAGCGTACACTCCCACCCCTCCTCTGTGCAGCTGGGAAACTTCACCCCTCCCTCTCTCTCTCACACACACTCGCGCGCGCACACATGTGTGTAGACACACGTTCACGGCACAGGTTCAGGAGGTCACGGGCCACGCCTCGACGGCCCACAAGGGGAGGAGAGAAGAGCAAGAGGAGGGAAATCAGAGATTCTTCGTCCTTCCCCACAAATTTGCAGACAAATAAACTTTACTGAGGTCATTTTTTTTTCCCTTTTTGTTCTTGTTTCGCAGCTAATTTTCCTTCCTTTCCTGACTGTGTATCAGGCCCCTTCTGTCAAGGAAAAGTTTCTCCCACCGCAGGAGCATGTTTTCAACATTGAGTTTGCCCATCATGCTGGACAGAGTCACCGCCGAAGAACATGCCGATCCTCGCACAGATTTGAGATGAGAGAGTTGCGAACAGGAGGTGCGAAATTATCAATTTTCAAAATATGTGTGTTATTTTTACTGGCAGCACGGCAAACAAGAAACCAAGAAGAAGAAACATGTGCAGAACTCCACACCAACTGTGTATCAAACTGCCTAAAGAGAAATCGCAGATGTTCCTCTCTCCCTCAAAACAAACCACCTCTTTTCTTCTTTTTGAAGCCCGAATTCCCATCAAACACAAACACACACTCCCTTTCTTCCTCTCTCTCACATGTATCTCTGCCTTGCCTCCGTCCCCTCCCTCTTCTTTTTCCCACTCTTCCCATCTCTCCTCCCCTCGATTTTCTTGTTCATGATTTTTTTTTTCACTATCATTGCATTGCTGCTTTCCACATGTGACTCACTTTTTCACCAGCCTAAGCCAGAAAGGGGGGGGTCAAAAGCATGAGTCTCCTCTCAGCCTCATTAAGTCCCTCTCAAGTCCCTCTAGGTGAAGCAGCATTCCTTAAGGGGGCTCTTATAACCTCCATAGGTCCCCCTCTTTCAACAAAGTTATTCCCTATTGAGGCATATGTCAGCCAGCGACCTAGTTCCTGAGTCAAGCAAAATTTGGGAGGCTAATTATTCATTCCCTCTGTTTGAGTTTTGCATCTGAGAGCTGTTCCTGAGACAAACCCTCCAGGAATAAAGAGGAGTAGGGCCTTGACTGGCAACCATACGCCCACACCTTTTATTTGCCAAGGAACTGAGCGTGCTTACAGACATTCACCACCCTAACGTAACAGAGAAACCCCCAAAAACAAGCGAGGAAAAAAATAATAATAAAGCACAACAAAGTGCGAAAAGAGGAGGAGCAGCAGCAGGAGGAGGAGGTGGGAGAGGATGGAGCTGAAAGAGGTAGGCATCAGATGAAAGAGCGAGCACCAAGAAAAACTTGATACCAGAAAAAGGAGTCTAAATAGTCTGTTTTGCTTTTTATTTGTTTTATTTATTTATTTATTAATGAAAGGATAAGTTTTGAAAAAAAATTTGCATTTCACTTATAATACTGAACAAATGGAAAAGGCCAATTGTGAATGTATGCCTTTAAATCTGTATATTGTAATATATTAATAGCAGATTGATGCCCTTATAAATGTTTGTCTTCTAAATCAGCTTTGCAGACGTCTCTCTCACTGACATTGACTTTCTTTCATTCAGTTTCAGCCTGCTTTAAATTTCAAAACTTAAATTGCCCTGATCGACCCTTGTCTTGTTAATCTTTAACACCAGCCAGCACCAGCCAAGTCGTGTTTACCAATTTATGACTGCAAGTCAGAACCTTAAAGGCTTTCTAACAAAACCTACGTGGAGGGAAATGACCACTTTCACCCACTGCATTAGGCAGGTCAGAGCACATGCTCACTTCTCCGGCTACTTTTCTGCAAAAGAAACATTCAACAAGCATCCTGGGAGGACTACTAGTTCATTTCATTTGCACACAATGTCTATACTTTTCTGTGCATGCAGCGACCTTTTGACATGAGGCACGACACTTTTCTGCAGCTGTTAACTTTCTGTTATATCAGTAACAACTGTTCGGCTTAAAGGAAGCGAAATGAGGAGAGATGGAAGACTTAATTATACCTGCCAGATATTAAAATTCTGAATGCTAAGATGGACCAAAGAATTAGTGGGCGCTCGCTGCGATCAATAAAAGATAATATAGTTACTGCTCAGCCTAGAAAATGAAGAGTATGCACTTTAGGTCCAGCAGCTTGAGTTCTGGTGGTGATAATCAAGAAGTCCAAGTCGACACCAGTCGCCTATTAACTGATGCTGAAACGCACTTCAGTCTTCGAAACAGCCACAAGGAGAAGACAGGCGACGTTATAACACGGTAATAACACAGGTAACGGTCATATCACAGAGCTAAACTCCAGGTCAGAGTCGGTTGTTGTATTTATAGGTTAGGGATGTTGTTTATTTAGTGAGATAGTATCCGAGGCAATTAGTCTACCAAGTAGATTATTAAGACTGTGACAGGAGTGATTGAAGAAAAAATACACATCCTAGAAAAACAACTAAGGAAACGAGACAGGAAAGGGTTGCTTTAAAATATGTTGGTGCAGTTTTTTTTCTTGGGAAGACTTTCAAAGTACTTGAAAGTCATGTTTGTGTTCTGCACGCGAGACGGAACTCATAAAGAATAAACAAAAAGATTTAGTATACCAAAAGATAGCAACTTCTCCAGCCAGAAAGGTCACGATCACCTGTTGAGGAACAACAAAAACAAAGAGCCTCATTCATGAAATCTTTGAAAATTTGGGAGCAGATTTACACATCAATCCCATCTTCACTTAAAACCTTACTCCAGACTCACAAACACCACTTAAAATTTGACTGCGTGTGCCTTCATGTATGTCAAACAATCACAGATCAGCACTGATCTGCACAAATCTGGGCCCAAGGGCCATCATTTAAGGAGATTCATCCCCGAACCGCATGTTCACTTCTGGACATGCAAATGGGGGGAAGAGGAAGAAAAAATCCAAATACGGCAGTGGAAGTCATTTCAACTAAAGTAAAGCAAAGAAAATTTTTGCTCTTTATTTTGCTTTGGTAGTAGGCTTCACAGGGACCTGCATGGCCACGTAACCCCGTGTCATAATTTATGCTTCTCTGTCGAACTGACGACGTCATAACACTGACGCAAACCCCCTCTGCAGAGTTCTGCTCGCCTGACCTGCACCACTAAAATTTTCATCATATCGACATGGTCCGCTTGAAATGTGACCATAGACTGTATAAAACAATAGACGAAGCAATAGGTCACATGACCCATTGGTTTCTGAAGACCGGTTTTCTTCGTGAGGGGAGAAGTCATGTTGCTCTAGAAGCAGACGGTAACACACCTGACCGCATGTCAATCAAGTGAGCTCTGCTCCCAGCTCTTTCAGTGCCCTTTCTTTCGCTTTTGCAACTAGCCTCTAGTGGTCAATCAAGGAACTGCAACAAATCTTAGTTCCACATGAGCCTCAATCCAGAAGTAAGATGGTTGGCGCTTGAATGTTACTGGTAGATTTCTTCTTCATTTTCAAATCCCCAGCCGCTATTTCTTCTTTGTCATTTTCGAGTCGGATGAAATGATAGTTTGCTGCCATTTATATAAAAACGACCAATACTCAACATTTATCGCCCGCATAAAATATACTTTATATGCTCATTACTATATCTGAGCTACATACAGGGGGCAAACAAAAGGAAACGCCACACTGCGAGTTGCAGTGCTGCAGAAGACATCCTGCGGTGTAATTACGGAGACACGCAAACAATAATGCAAAATTACAAACACCAGCAAAGGCGTAGGCACAGTGTGTAGCCTAGGTGCATCGCTGCTACACAGAAGCATAAATCAGAATTTTAACAGTTAATTCCATGTCTTCTATCCTACAAAGCATCCAAGAGATCCAACAGCTGAGGCAAAAGTAATTAAATTAAGTTGGATTTTTAAAAATATAGTGCTCTCCATCAACAAAACTCTGCTGCAGAAAAACTGTATTTTCTTTAACTGCAAAAACCTCTTTATCGGGACTCACACAGATGGAGACGAGCACAGAAGTCAGCGCCAAACTCTGAAGGTAAGCTTATACTTGTTTAATTGTGACTTTAAATGCATTTTGTGACGCCTACATGAAAAGGAAAAAAAAAAAAACATCCAGTCTTCTTATCTCAGTGAGATTGTGTTCAAAATGACATCTCATTAAAAAAACACAAGCTTTCAGTTGCAAAACTGAAAAGAATTTGACTATGTAAAACACCTGTATTGAATAGATGAATTTTTAACATCTTTGAGTGCAAAAAGGAATCATTTCATGTTCACATTTAGTTTTTCTTTATTCCTTTAGTGAAAGGAATGCTGAATGTTTTGACTGATGCAGACTAACTGACTGTCGAAGGCAATGTCTTTTTAACAAGCAAGCAATGTCAGATGTGTATAATAACAACAAATCACGCACTTATCTGGTGTAGGAATAACACCGGCTCAGTGTGATAGTACTTGACTCTCATTCTGCTCTTGCACACACTGAAAGGTACCCTCAATAAAAACCCTGAGCTCGCTCTGCATGTAAAATGTAAATCCAAAGGAATCGGCCTGAGCTGCAGAATAAACAGGAAATTATGTATGGCACTTTAATAAAAGGCGCTTTCTTGCCAGCAGATCCACAACAGTAATAACCCCAATCTAACCTGTATTTCTGAAGCAGGTGGCAAGTGGTGAAGCGAGTTTGTCTCCACAGGGCAGATTATGAGTTCACAGCCAGACGTGGACAGATGGAGGCAGAGGTTAGCCTTCCCTCCTGCCATCCGCTGCGCACACATGCATTCGGCTTCCGCGTTCTCGCAGGACAATTATCTGGCGACCTCTGCCAGCCCACACAGGCGCAAAGACAAACGCGCGCACGCTCGGCCGATTACAAACACACTAAAGGAATGATAACAGTCGCAGTTGAGCCACTCGCAGTACTCGTCATGGTGCGTACGTACGAACTTTGCAACCTTCCAGCTCTGTGCGGTTTGCTCTGTATCTGAAGGGCGCAGTGACCAGCTGCAGCTTCTGAACCCAGAAGACAGTCGCACTCTTTAAGTCTCCCACACAGTTTTTTTTTTTTCTTGGTTGAGTCACCTTGTCTAAACTCGTCAGCAGACGTTAGATCCAAATCTCTCCCTTCATCTCTGATTCATTTCTCAAGTATTGCTGCTCTGATCCACTTGTTGCATCACATATCTTGATTGCACCCGTCAACCACTGTGCTGGAAATGAATGAAGTGTGCGCATTTATGGTTTTTAATTCACTTTAATTCACTCTGAGCTCACATTTACTCGAATCTGTGATGACAGCGCAAGTTTTGCAGAAAGATACAGAGAGGTGCTTGGAGGTGAGATGACGAGTAAGTCGGGCTTCACATCTCAACGATTTATCGGTCTATTTTGCAAATATGATGCCCTATATTCAGAACATACTTATTTCAGTTTTATTTCTTTTATTTTCTGTGAATTAAACATGCACATCATTTCCTTGAGACTGTGTAATTAAGAAGATATTGTCTCTGCAGGAGCAGTGACCCCCAGCCAGGACTGATTCAAGTCAGGATCTTTTTCTGCTGTTTTTTTTTTTTTCCTCTGCTTTGTATTCCTCTCAGCTTGACACCAGTTTCAAGACAGAAAAGGAAAATTCAGGGTCAAACTGCTAGTCACAGCGAAAAAAAAGAAAAGAAAACTGTATCTGACTGGGATGCATATGATAAATACCTCAGCTGTCTCCGATGAAACTGTTCTGATCATGCAGGGCAGATTAAATCGCAAACAACTGCAATGCGCGGGTTGGAGAACAGACCTCTAACTCTTCCTCACGCTCCTGCAGTCACCTTGACCACATGCTGTTGTGGTGGCACACAGGAGCATCACCTATAGTTTCATGAAAGTCATCAGCTCTTAGCTGTCTGCACCAGACACTCCACACCAGAGACGTCCACACCCACGCTTTAAACGGTATCATCATGATTTTCTCCTGTTGTCAATTCAACACATTTGCAGGATTGCGAAACAAAATGACACTTCCACTGTAGCAATCAAGCAGATGCTTTTATAAAGATTAATCTGCGAGTGGAATGGCAGAATAATTTGAAAATCATTAGACACCAACTCACAGTTCGGGCTTCAGTGGCTGCTCGGCACATGTGAAACTCATTACTTTGTTCTTATATAAGATTGGGCATCTGCAGCATAAAAACAACTTGTTTTTGATCAGTCTAAACGGGGGTAAGGGGTCTGTATCAAATTATCACTTAAATGAAAAAAGGTGTGATTCTAGCGCCAAAATATTAAATTGTTGATGCCATTTTTTTTCCATTTTTGAAACCACGATTTTATTTTGTTTTTAAGTCCTATCTACTCATAAATTAAGCTATACAAAGGGCAGCTCTCGCTGTCTCTTTTTGGATGACAGGAGGAGGAATGTTGGCAGCATACAGTGGTGGATGTAGCCGTCTTTGGGCGAGTGAGATCATCGCTGTGATGTGGGCCTCACAGATGGGAGCACAGCTGAGCAGAGATGAAGCAGAGATGAAGCTTTACCAGATTCCATGTGTCATATGCCCTGCTGTCAGAGGATGGAGTGAAAAGGTAGTCTGCTGTAAGTTATGTAATGTGAAGAAACAGCCAAGGTCTAAACCCTGTGGCTACACAGAAGAAGTGATGTTTGCTGACTGCGTGTATCTTTTTATTGGCTACACCTGCCGCGCACACACAGCGTTGGGTTGTATGATTCATGGGAACAAAGAGACTGCAAGCTTTTGCTTTGTCGTGCCTACAATCTTAGTAGACGTTGTTTGCTCTGTTTTTATGCTTTCGTTTTATTTTATTAGATGTATTTGCTTATATTAGTGTTTATCTGGGGAATTTTAAATTGGTTTTAGCCTGTGCAGCACTTTGGTCAACTGAAATTGTTTTAAATGAGGATTAGAAATAAACTTGACTTGACTTGAGAGTGGACTGCCTTCCGGTTTAAGGTCCAAGACTGTATTACGTGAGAAGGAAATTTTTGGAAAAAAAAAAACAAAAAACGTGGGCCCAACAGTGAACCCTGAGTAACCACCCTGCCCATGTAAACGAAACTGTGAGTGAATCTTGCAGCACAATTTATGAGAAATTAGTCACTTTACATATTTGTGTAATTTCCTTCCAAGGAAAAGATTTTTTTCCCCCAACATGTATAGGGCTCTTTTTGTTGCTCCATGTGAATCATCAACTGCATCAGGGTAATTTGTTGGAAATGCCACTTTGTGTGGTGGTAAAAATGCAGCCACAGTGTAAAAAAATAAAAAATAAATCAATTGAGTGGAACAGATTAAGCACAGAAGAATATCTAACGTGTGATTTTGCATGTAACACATGGTTTTGTTTCAAAAGCAATAAATTACAGCTTTCCTTTAAAGGCCAAATGGGTTGCTATTTGTTTTTACATGTTTTCGTGACGTGGCTGCAGGTTGACTGCAGCCAGCTGTGACTAAAGCGTTGCTTGCAGAGCTCAGGCCCATTTTATTAATGCCTCTAAAGAGATAAAACACCGATATTAACCAACACCGCTGTCTG
>JAOWBL010000004.1:7635172-7661355 GCA_028564865.1 Zenarchopterus dispar | reverse complement strand
GTCTGTGCACAAACGTCCTCACATACTTACGGTTTATCCCAGTGACTTCCAGGACCTGCATAACTCCTCTGACTGCATCTTGAATCACTTTAATTAGTCTTCTGTCACTGTAGATGTGATGGCATGTCAGAGTAGGAAGAGCACAGATGTAAGTAATCACATTAAAAATGGCTGCATTCCATTTAGGTGTATCAATGCCAGAGCTCTGGCAGAAAGTCTGCTGGCTCACCGTCAAGGCTTCCTTGTGCATTTCAATAAATTTTATTGGATAACCCTGTGTTCTTCCTCCCTAAAACAAGCCAATAAACATTATAAATGAAAAGTTGATTAAAATTTGGGGGGGGCGCCTTAACACACCTGGCACTGTCCTTAATGACAATCAAACCATGCTCTTAAAAAGTAGCAGTACCTAAGTCCAATAACAGAGCGATCTTGTTTGTTTACAGTTTACGTTGCTGGCAACAGCTGAAAATGCAACACTTGAACCCTTTTCTGTGACTTTTTTTTTTGTCTCTCATTGTACTTTTGAAGATAAAAAGGATACATTTGTTGTTGTGTCATTTCATCATCACTCAGCCCCACAAACCCACACGAAAAGGAGAAGTGTGCGTTTGTTCTCACGTTGTAACAACACTACACTACACCGCCCCTGGTGATGCTTCTGTGACATAATCATCGGGTCCAGATTGTGAGTTCCTTCGTCATGTTCACTATTGTGCGTACTTGTATCTGTTCGCATGCGTGCGCGCATTAATATTTATAACTCCATGTGAAAAAATATGTCACTTTCTCTCCGTCTGTGCTGGCAGCATGCTCGTGACTCAACCCATTCAACACAATTACCCTGTTTCCTCGCAAACTGTACTCAGTTCTCAGCATATTCTGATACACTGCAAACAATATGGGACAGAAGTGACGTCCGATTTTGAGAAAGAAAGTCACTCTGAGTGGAGCGCGATGCTGTAAAAGCTTGTTATTTGACCAGCAGCGACTTCAGGGAGCGATGGATGACAGAGGGAAGCCTGGCTTAAAGCTGCACGTGCTGTCGCCGCTGTCGTAAAGCTCCGAGTGTAAACAGCATTAAACGAAGGCAACACAATCATATTTAACAGTGTCTAAGCTTTTGTGATCCGTACGTTTAAACAAATGAGCGCAAGAAAGTCGACCAAAATCCTCCCTCGTCACCTCATCGAGTGAGAGTGGGCCACTTTGAACCACTGAGGAGTGGAGATTAAGCCGATAAGCCAGGAGAGGTCTCTGCTTTGGTTACAGAGTGAGGTTTTTGGAGTAGCCAACGGTGGCGAAGCTAGAGCAAACATAAGTACATAAAATACTTGATTAAGAAAGTCATTCCAATTCAGCATTGTCAGTATTTTCTCACTCCCGACTTCTCGTATACTCCTCAAATACTGACGCCAGGTCATGAGCATGTTTTCTGAGGGCACTGGTAAGTCCCAAAGCATGACTAACAGGGGGTGTAGAGTTTCCTGAGTTGGTAACAGTGTTGAACTGTGTTACCATGGGAACATGGAAACTTTCAGAGACGCTTTCCTCAGTGATGTGTTTTTTTATTGAATATTAACACCATTTACCATTTTTGCCTAACCTGAACCCAGTATGTTGATTATAGAACAATGCAATCTGTCAGATCGGCAAGAATTTAAAGTGTGACGAGAAAAACAGCAGACTCAACATTAGACTTGAACACGCTTGCTAGATGGACATCGGGTTCCCATGTTTGGGAGTCTGGTGTCCATCCTTCCCTCTTTCTCCTCTCCGACCCCCTCACACGGTCTGTGTTACTTTTTAAAAGAGAGCACCGTAGAAGTTATACTGCCAGTATTTACTATTAGCAGAGCTGGTGAATAACATATGGATGCAAAAGGATAACAGATGATGCAAAGTTTTAAAGTTCTTCTCTGAAGCTAAGAGCTCTTGATGTTATCTGACCACTCATGCCAATTAACTTTATGAAGACGTTTCTCTCACGGCACTGGTTTGGTAGTCTTTTCTTTTATCGCTACAGAAGAGTTAGTTAATGAGTCAATCACGTGATTTCCTATTCAAGAGTTTCTATTCAAAATAAAACTGACAAACGGATCAAAACAGGAGCAGTTTCTCCTAGGTCTTATTGGTATTTCCTGCAAAAAAAAAAATCAAGGTCGAGTCCAAAGGAGCTGAAATAATTCCTCATATCAAAGCGGAAAACTATCAGAATGCCTAGCCAGGCTTTCTTGATGTGGGATCACTTTGTAAAATATTGAAAATAAGAAGGAATACGCATTCAAAGTACATGTGATACTTTTTTTGTGTAAACATAAATTAGTTTACGTGAATACTAACCAACCAAATATGTCAGGTATATGTGACACATACATAATTGTAGCACGTATTGATCTGATATGATGCCGTGTCATGTGATGTTTTTATTATTTAGCTGCCCTCATGAAATTAAAATCCTGCCGAAAGGCGAGTCAAAAAAAATCTGGATGATGCATCCTTTCCCGTTCATAGTTTATGTCCCTGGAATTCATTAACGTCATGACATGACTCACTAACTAATGAAGTGTATTAAAGTAGTGGAAGTAGAACATCAAGTTTTGGTTTTACAAAACAAAATGTGTCATCCTCATGTTAAACAAATGAAAACATCACACAAGGTTACAATAAATAGTAAATGTAACTGTAATTGACATTTAGCACAAATAATTATATATATATATATATATGAATAGTGTAAATGTGAAGATCGATAGGATTGATTGATATGAGATCATTTGTTTCTGAGATGAGGTTTTTGTTTTTGCAGTTGAGCCTCACTGAATATTCTGCATCATTTTCAGAGTGTGTTACAGTCATTTGACGTTGCATTTAGAGAAGTATGATGCAGAATTGTTTTGGCGGTTATTTATTAAGCTGTTGCGTAAGGTGTTTTAAGCAACATCCTCTTCCAAACCAATACAAGACAAATGTATCTTCCAAAAGTTTAAAGGTAACACAGCAGTCTTGTGCTTTTTCACGCTGACAACCGATTTTTCTTGCACGGCTCAAAAAAGAAGGAAGAAAAAACAGTTTATAATTCATATGGCGACAGCTGTTGCTGCTCTGTTAAATGCCTATGAATCAATAAGCTCTTATGAATGAAAGAGCGCCTCGGCTGTAGGAATGAACACCCACCATTTGTTATAGATTTTGCATTTATTAGCAGCACCATTCATTCATTTATCACAACCGGCTTCATATTATATCAGCTTTCTTCATCAAAGGGAAGTAATGAAAAGCAACTGATGCAGCTCTCTCTTAAATGATATAAAGTGCACCTAAGGACTTTTTTTTCTTCCAAATACATCAAAAACAAGTCGGATTGTATTCAAACACAACCTCAGTGTGAAATGCCAGATCAGAGCTCATGTGAGTCCCACGTCAGCTGACAGATACAGACGTGGGTCAGCTTCGTGAAGCTTTGATTTTGATGCTGAGACGGACAGAAGTTACTTTGCCAACCCTCAACTTCACATTACAGTTACTTTTTTTGGCAAAATGTGTTTTTGTGACGGCATCAGCCTCTCAGTCTCCCTACTTCTGACTCCAACTCCGCTTTGATGCACCAGTCCGTACCTGCCAGAGCTCCAAAGAAAATACACTGTAATAAAGTCGTAGTAATAACAAAGGAGTACCTGTTTCTCCTGATTTGACACTCAAATCTTTTCATTTCCATGGACTCATGAATTTGCCAAAGAAGCCATTCATGCCACACAAACACAGCATTTTTGCAACTGCTCTTCTGCATATGCAGATCAGTTTAGGAGCAATATCTGTTTGCAACCAACTCATAAATAAACAATTTAAATGATAATTTAATAAATTATCACGTAAACAGCCTCATTGCAGGTTTTATTTTATCCTGGGAACCGGCAACAAAGTCCACATTAGGAGGTTGGAAGAGTGACGGAAATCAATTTTGAGATCCATCATGTGACACTTTTCATGTTTTGTTTTGTTTTTTTAATTTCATTTCCTGCAGGGTTAAGTTTTGACACCAGTTTGATGGACTTTTTGGTCCCTGACTCACCAGCTCTGTGACACTTTTCGACATAAATGCCATAAAAAGCTTCGGTATCAGAACCTGTTTCAGCCAACAATCAAAAGTTTAAAAAAAAGAGCTAATATCAGTTGAACAACAAGTTATACCCACAGAATTTCTTAAAGTCTCCCTCCAATGAAATTGTTTTAGTATATGTCCGTTTCTATTTTTTAAGTGTTACATTTTCAAGCATCAAGCCTAAAAAAACGGTAAACTGAATTCTCATCTCGGATCTGTACAGCTGAAACCAAAAGAAAGAGGTGAATTCAGCCGAAGGCTGGTGAGGGGATTTCTTTAGGGTTCTGTTGAAAGTGATAGAAAGCAAATACATCACCATAAGATTTCCACTTACATGCAGCCAAATTTAGCTTCCTCTTTTTGAGAATGACTCTCCCGTTCAAACATGTATGAGTGAAGTGGTCAGGGTAGCATATTCATGGATTCCTATTCACTGATGAATGAAAAAGCTAGTCATACCAAAACTATTTTTGCCATGGAATTTTTTTGTTTTCTTGTGAAAATGGGATATTTACAGTTTTGAGGAGGACATGGGCTTTAGGGGATCATTAACTGGGGAAGTAGGACTTTAACCTTGTTGTTTGCCTCTAGACTCCTTTGAAACAGAAACAGTGATTTTAAGAAACTTGCTGATTTACTGTTGCCTCAACTTTGGTGTTTAAAGGGAAATTTTCACTTCCAAAGTAAACATTTTAAAACAAAAAAGTCACGTAACAGAAATAAAAAGACTGAAACAGGGATGGATTCAATGTAATGTTACAAAAAGGATGACAGAGGTTTCTCAGAGTTGTATAGCTTTAGCTGATCATTGGAAAGGCCTGACAGCAACACAAAGTGATTAAAAAATTTTTTTTAAATAAATAAATAAATATTAACTAGCCACACTCTTTGATTAGGAGAAAATCCTCTATCCTAAAACGGCTCTGGTGCTTCTCCTATTCACAGTTATTTCCACTGGTACAAAACATACCGAACCACTTCATGCAGTGACTCATACAGGATCGTTAAAGAACCACAACTCAAGACAACCATCATGGCTAAGGAATCTCTAATAAAACCAGCCATTCACCAGCGTTGGACGACTTTTGTTGATACTAGTTCGGTTGTCACTGCCCATGTCACATGGTTCGTTTCTCTGATTGTTGTATCCAGTAGTGCCCAGAGGGTTTCCTTCTCTGTCCTGGAAATCGCAGTCGAATCGAGAGCTGCTGGACTCATTTTTTTGTACTGAAAAGTAAAAGAATTAAGACGGTATGCCTGGCTGTGCTACAACCAAAACATTGGTAGGACATTTATTAAATTTTGTGCTGCTTTTAATGTCAGAGACTGTAACTTATACACTAGCTAAATTTTGTCATTATTTAAGGTAATACATTGACTATGAAGACATATCATATACTCCTCCTCCAAACCCTCACCCCATACCTCACACCCAAAAGAAAAAAAAGTAGAACTAAGCCATTGGAAGCGTAGTTTTATGTACATTTACATACTGTTACTCGTATTTAGATAAAAGCATCATTGTATTTTATTTAAAGCTTCACGTAGTTGGTATTCAGACTCTCTAGACTTAAAAACCACTGTAAAAGGAGAATGCAGACAACATGCATATACTTTATATTGCAGTGACTCTGCTGCTTTGGTTGTTTATGGGATTGTTTTTTAAATCAAATTCTCCATCATTTTTAGGCCAAAGTACCACACTACAACACATTTTAATCTGCTGTAGTTTGGGGGATTTATGCCAGCCAATAAAGCAATAAGAGCCAAATTTCTGAGACAACATCCATGTGCCAACACCTCATAAAACCATCCGTCAAAATTCAGAAAAATGAGCAAAGGATTTTATTGCACATCTGCTTTTAGAAAGATCTAAAGTATTAAATGATAGATTAGCTATTTAGTTGTTCAGGAAACACAGTTCAACACTTGATGCATCAACATGTCCTGAGCAAACTGGCATGTGTGTGTTATTTTTAAGATCCCCATTAAAAGTCATTGTAATCCGGAGAACGTACAGCTTTCCTGTAATTGCCACACGATCGTTCCTCCATAAGAACTGTTTTCAGCTGTTAATAGAAATAACAGAAAGAGGCCTTGTAGATATTACAACACAACAAAAAAGTCCCATCATCTTCACGTAAGGCAACAAGTCCAAGTGTGCGTGTGTGCACGTGTTAGTGTGTGAATTCAGCGGGTCAGTTCAAGTTTGACTCTCAGCTCTGTTCAACGTTCACCACGTTTGTAGTGTCTCAACAATCAAGTCTGAAAGAAACTTCAGGATTGTTAAATATGTTACAGTTTCAGGATTTAGCTTTTGGAGTCTCTTGGTCATCTCTGCCTCGATGAACTCGGCAGTTCTGAGAGTTTCTTTCATCACTGTTGCGATGTTGCATGGTACCAAAACCCCAGCGAGAGCCCAAAGTTAATGTGGCTGTTTTTTGTTTTTTTTTGTTTTGTTTTTTTTTCTTTGCAAATAGAAGAGATGGAGGCAATAAGCTCCTAAAATTAAGCAAATAGTCCACCAAGTGCAGTTTAAACTGATATTTTAACACGGAAATAAAGATTGTGACAAGTATTTTCCACAGTTTTCTGATGGTTTTTGATGTGCCAAAATGTGTTCTTTTCTTTTATTTTCCATTCTGGCGTTTTATCTTTTTTTACTTGTTTTTTTTTCTTTCACTTTGTTTCCTTTTCAGTATTTTACACAGAGATGTGAGTACTAATGCCTTATAAATATTGATTAGCTGATTACATCTTCATGTTCTGCATAGATAAATAGACAAATAGAGTCACACAACTTAAAATAGTGACACAGCTGCAATAGTTAGAAATCAATAGCCATAAAATGTAATTGAGACACGGCATTATTATCAAGTTTATTGGAGCTCGGTGTGAGACACCAGAAAAGACACAATCAATATTTTAGGCTGCCTTTAGCAGCGGATAAATTGGTGAGGTAATTCTAAAATTTCTCATTTTATGGCTTGGCATAATAAAGTTTAAGGTCTGAAAACCTAATTGCCTCCGATGTTCTCACCACTTTGGCTCAGTGTGTTTTTGTAATCGTTATTAGCCTGTGTAGCTCTTTTAAAAATCAATGAGGACAACAAAATGCATTATTCAGAGAGGCCATATCATATCAGAGTTAGATAATAGAGTTTGATGCAAAGATAGCGCTCTACTACACACGTTTGTGCAGAGAGTAGATCTTTCCTCCAATGGAAAGAAGAGATGAGAGACTTTTTTTAAAAATATCAATAGATAACCAAAGACAACAATTCTCCAAACTGCTGCAAAAACTCAAAACAATATTCCCACTTTAACCCTTCCTGACTGTTGTTGTGCAAAACCAAAGCCGTTATAACCCCTCTCCTCTGCTCGTTCTCTTGAGGCTTAGTCAATATGTTGGACCTCCACACACGTGCACAGACAGATAATGCAAATGTCTCCATAAACAGGGGCTATATTGCTGACAGTAGCACTCTCTCAAGTGAGATATCTCAGTGTAATTTTCACTAGCATGCGTCCTCGCATCCAGTAAATACTCGCAAGAAAGGATCTACTCGACTGCTCCGTGCTTCATCATAAAGACACTCCTGGAGCAGCGTGCACAAACTCTCGGGTTGCAAAGCAAGCGCGTTTCAAGAAACGTGCAATATGTGCCTCAAACGCAGGATTTCACCACAGAAAACAAATTGAGGCGTCCGACACATCCTAAACAAACAGCGCGCAGCTCAAAAGTGCATTAGACTAAATAGCTCGTATATTGAACTCTGCAATATGTTTGCCAGAGCCGCTTACACATAATGCACAGACGCTATCCCACACTGTAAAACCTCAAATCCATTTGGCACTCGTACAGCTCAGATCAGTGCTTTGCATCTACTTAAACACAACGCATATTTCCCAACTTTGAGTGTTTTTCATAAAATCCACCAAGAGCAGGAATGTGGCTGTATTTTGTGCAATAATTCCCCTGTCTACTGTGTCTAATCCACTGTGGCATAATAACGCACAGCCGTCAAGTTACGCAGCGTGTACGAGCCTCGAACCAAAACTCTCCAAGCAGGATGGAAGCTGAGGTAAAGACTGGTGGCGTGAAGAAATAACCAAGATGATAGAGCAGAGAGGCGAGCCTCATCCTTCATCTCTGTCATCCTGGGCTTTTTTTTTTTTCCTTTTTCTTACCTCCCAGCTCATGATGAATGACATCAGAGAGGTTGGGCTCTTCGCCCCACCAAAAGATCCACAACTCCTTGGCGTCGGGCTTGATTTTGCGCCGCCAAACGCACAGCAGGTTGGCCTGCACGCAGCGCATGAAGCTGCGCAGGACCGGGTCATCCTGGGCCGGGGCTGAGATCAAGGGCCCGAATTCCCCACCGCTGCGGAAGCTGTAGCAGCGCCATTTAATGCCCGTCAGCTCCGCCTGGAAGAGGAAAATAATGATTAGGGCAGTGCAGCAGTAAACATTTAAACATTCAATAACTTTGAAATTAGTTCTTGTTAAGTATTGTTATTATGAGTGCAGAGGCCTTTCAGAGCAGGATGACGGTGGCTCGCAGCTGTGTGTGTTTGTGAGTGTGTGCTGCTATAATGAACAGAAAAAAATGCCCCAAGTGAGCCTGAGGAGCAGAGCTAGCACACACACACCAACAAAAACACTGCTATTTTGAATGCAAGCACAGAAAGAACTATGTTTTTGAGAAAAAAAGGAAGAAAGCGCTGCCTGCGAAGGGTGTTTCATTACTCTATTGTTGTCTAAAACAAATGTAAACACAGGCAACTCTGCAAGCGTGGAATAAATAACCGAGCAACAGCCAGATGTTGTCATTTGTGGATAATCCTTAATGCTTAGTTTGTGTATGTTTGCTGAGGGGCAGGATTACAACGCTCGCACCGGCCCCACTCCTGCTGTAAACTGCGAGCGAGCCCCCCAGGAAAAAAGCTGCAGATCCGTGGCCTCCCAGCGAGGGCACACAATGGCGTTGAACAGTTCACATCAGAGCCTTTATGCAGTTGACGACTTGACACCGGGACAGCCCTGAGCCCTGAGACACAGCTGGTGGGGCCCTTTCAGGCGACTCCAGGGTACGGTAGCTAAAAGGGGCCCCGCTTTTGGGAGGGGCTTGCTGCTGGTGCACTGTATAGTGCCTTTCTGGTGAGTTTTTTTTTTTTTTTTTTTTTTTGGGAGGGGGTGTCCCAATTGTCATCATTAAATGTGCCAATACAAATGGCCAGAAGGGGAACCGAGCTTCGCCGTGGTTGTTTCCGTGAAGAGTTGTGGGGAAAAGTGAAGTGGAGACAGTGATTCCTTCCTTCAGTTGTGAACTCATGAACATAACTTCAGTGCGTGCTCAGTCAAAACACAGTCAACAGCGGTCTTGATGCACTGGGAAGTCAATCAGAAGTCAGTCAAATAGAAGAAAAGACTCATGTTCTCCGCTTCCAGCTGGACCAGAGCTGGAGGGATTGACCTTTTTGTGCCACTGAGCAATCGCAGCAAGAGATTTGCAGACGGAGAGAGTGAAGACTTCTATTTGTTTGTGCAGAAAAGAAAATATAAACATCTAACTGATTGTAATTGACTGGAAAACAAATTAGCTGGAGCATTTTATTTCTGACGCTGAAAAAGAAATCAATAACTGCTGTGTTAAATGTCAGTTTACATTAAGCCTTTAATAATTATTCATGAAGAAGCATATCAAACACTCACGGTTAACTTTATCCGATGGAGTTTTACCCAATGCAATGATGATTTTTTGAAACAGATATTTACCCCACAAACCATAGGTTGAATCAAAGAGTCACAGTGCACATATCCACTGCACATGCATATTGTGTTTGACATGAAAGAGCCCCGTCAGACAATGCTGATTTAATCACTAACTGAACAGCTGCTGTCCACTTATGTTATATTTTGGCCCTCTTCCTGTTTACACAGCTATGATCCCTGTGTAAATGTTTAAAACCATTTAATGTCTCCCTGTTGTGTTGTTAGGACCGTGCTAACAACACAACTTCACTCCTCCCGCTGCTGTTGCCGCTGCTGCTGCTGCTGGTGTGCGGACAGAATGAAGTGTGAGTCTGTAACTACCTCAGAGGGATGAGCTGGAGAGTGACAGCGAGACATAAAATATGGCCTTGAGGAAAAAATATACGTGAATGAACTAGTACAGGAGAGCCAGCACCGACACACACAGCGAGCCAAGAAGTGAGGGGAACGACGCCGGGGTCAGTGGTTGGATCCCGGCCCGGCAAGTCGACTCTTCCTTTCCATTTAATCTCACAAGATGACTCTTTAAAATGACACATTTCCTCCACACCAGAGCTTAAAAAACAGATTTTTTTTACCATGCTTTTTGCAGGTTTGGATGTAAACAAAGTTGTCATGAAAACATCGGTGACCCCGTGGCGCTCATGTGTGCTTTTGGAAACTTCATTTCATGTTTGCTTGTGTCTTTGTGTTTGCATTTGTGCATGAATGAGCCGAGTGCACAAAGGCATTGTTGAGCAGGAAAGAGATTTGGCAGCCAAGGGTGGAGTGGGGGTTGAAGGAGGGCGGGGGGGGTCGAGGAGATCTTTCGGACTGCCCTCCTCTTCTCTTGTGTGTTCGCACAGCTGTAAGGATCATGCTGGGCAGACTGGCACCGAGCCATCCAAGAGCAGCAGAGAGAGGTGAAACACTGACCCGTTTAACACAGCGACAGGTAGAAAGGAGCAGCTTAAAGGAAATTTAAACCTGCTTTGATGACTAAAGCGAGAGGGCCCACTGATGCTTATGTGAATGCTTAGTGTGCTTGTAAAAAAAAAAAAAAAAATGTCACCAGAAACGTGTGTAGGAGTAAATCTGTGTTTGTACTCAAAGCCAATGTTCTAATCAACAGATCCACATTATTTTTTTGTCACAAACTTCAAAGCATGCAAGGCAGCATCTTAAAAAGTGAGCACACGCTGAAGGTATTCACGCGGCACAGAAACTGCAGAATGCACGCATAATTACAAGCACGTCCCTCCTGTAATGACAGCGTGTGTAATAGAAGATATAAACATTGGTGCTGGGATAAGCCAAACCCTAAAATTAGCCGTGACAAGGTCAAGGATGCTGTTTTGTCCCAAAGCAAAGAGGAAGACATCTGCTCGCGCTGCCTCATCACTCCCAGTCAATGTCAAAAAATCTTCCAGTGTTTGGCACAGCTGTCTGCTGCTGCTGGATACGAAGCGACGATGAGGAGAAACAAGATGTCAGAAAATATATTCACAGTGAAGGCTTCCAGTTGTGTCGTAAAGCCAAACATGCTCTCTCTCATGGACCGAATGATAAATCGGCCCCTGTAGACACGTTTAAGACAGAAAACTTAGATTTTATTTCCAGAGAAAGACAAGAGATTGGAGTGGGGGAAATGTTAAAGCAAGAAGACAAAAATGCTATCTTTTCTCTTTCTCATTAAAAGAATCTGTGCATGTGTAAGCAATCTTAAATTTGGAGTCTTTAACTACAATTGTGTAAGCTTGACACTTGATCGCAATTGGCCGGTAATATACTTCCGGCATCTCAAAATATCTCTCTTACAATACACGGGATGCATGTTTAATGACAGCAGAGAGTCGTCCCCTTGCAGCACATGAATATGAAAGCAGCCTCGTGCATTATTCTGCACTGTCAAGTAGCAATGAGTTAAACACATTCTTCTACAGAGAGGGACTTTAAACCGAAATCAGTTCACTTTTTAGCAGCGGTGTACAGCTTCCCAGCTCGTTCCTGTTTCCTGGTCAAATCAGTGGCCAAAGGCTGTCCAAACACAGGTGCTTGTGTATTTATCGGCCATGTGGAAAGCACTATCCTAACACCCTGCTGAACTTCTGTGAAGGATTAGTTGTGGCACAGTTGCAGGAAAGGGAAACAGAGCTGCAGTTACATGCTCGCAGGCGTATCCAAACACATGCCTGCACACACACACACACACATACACAAAGGCTGATGCACGCCCATGTCGCGCAGAGCAGCTGTATGATGTGCAGACCAGAAGTGCTCGAAAACAGCGACATGCATCAGGAAGCAGGCATATGTTCCGGCTGATGTCCGGCTGTGTTTCAGAGAAGACAGCTAAAATCTGCCCGTCTATCTCCGTGCGCTTCTGTGGGACTCTCAGCTCTGCAAGTGCACCGTTTCCCGTCAGCTTTTCATATCGTACGAATGTGTCACTATCAGAGCTCTGAAGTCAGTAACAGCACCGCTAACAAATAGCCAGTTGTCATATTATTTAAGAATAAATTATCACTTGTAACACATGAAAGAAAACATGCCGAGAATGTGAATTCCACTCATGCCACAGATGAATCAAAAGCTGAGCTACTGCATCTGCAAGCCTCAGAGGGAAATCAGTGCTGTAAGATAAATAGAAACAACTTTTAATTCACTGTCACATTGCTGCTGAAGTGCAGACTTTAATCTTGGCTTAAATGGAGCAATTGAAGAATGAATTATGGTGAACTGGCTGTGGAAGTAGAGTTGAGCTTGGTAAATGAAGCAAGATTGCAAAAACATTATAATAGAGATAATAAGCTAGTTTTACTCTCATTAATATGATTTTTTTTAAATAACTCAAAAGAAAGCTCTTTTGCTGGTATGAGCAGGAGATGATGATGCTTTCATTGTCTGTATGTGAGCTGTTTAAGTTAAAGATCACAGCAAATGTCTATCCATCTGTGCACAAAAAGAAAAATAAAGTCAATTATTATTCTCCATGTCTTTAAAACACTACTGCAGGAGTAAAAAGGCATTAAAGGTAAAAGGGCGGTAAATTTCGTTCCGCTGTCAGTAAAGCCTGCATTCGTGCGAGCTTGGCGTTCTGCGGGCTGGCCAGTGCAGTCTCTGATTGAGTGCAGAACCAAAAACAAAAGCTTTTCCTTCAACTGCTGAGACCGACCGAAGCTTTGACCTCCTCCTCACCTCTATTATCTTTCTCGTCTTCACTCTCCCTCTCATCTCTCGGCGCTCTCTCGCTGTCACGGATGCCTACTGAATAAACCCAGGAGTATCTCATCGCTCTCTTTTAGGCTTTCTATTTCTCTCTTCATGCCTCTTTTGTCTAGTAAACTAAAAAACACTTAAAGACACAGTATGTTCTCCACCCTTTTTTTTTTTTTTACATTAACACAGAGGATGAACATGTATGGATTTCATAGTATAAATAGCACTCCCACAGCAGGAAAATCCTTCTTTCACTGAGGCTGAGTCTTTATTATTCTGTGTGTTTTTCTGTGTTTGAAAAGTGGTTTTAAACGTGAACTCCAAAACGGAGTGTTAAAAAGCGCTTTCTGGAAATAAGGTGAGCCGAGTCCAAGCTTGGAAAACATAATCTTGTGTCCCAACCAGGGGTCAACCTCAGTGCAGGAGACATGTGCTTGTAATCAAAAGAAAATATGGAAGTCAGTGCTTTAATCTTTGGCACAGATTTGCTCAACAGAAAGTGCAGAGGAAAAAAACTAAAGCATGCGGCTCGAACAGAGAAGAGGATCCCATTTAACAAAGAAAATATTTGTCATTCTGCAGTTGTAGGACGCTGGAACATGCACAGAGTAAAGGCTGCACATTGTTTAAAGCCCAGGAGCTTTATAATGAAAAGGAAACCTTCATTACTTTGACAGCAAAGCTGAGAGGAAAACCACACTTGACATGCACCTTTCAGGAATTCATCTGCAGACTGAAAAAGGCTTTTGCTCTCCTCTTTTCACTTCTCTCCAAAAACCTGCACAACCCTTCGAATTCCCCCTCTTGAACTTAAACACGAAGCTAAATGTATGTTTGTGTCATACTTCCCGGCAAGAAAAAAAAAAAAGGCAGAGACACTTTTTTTAGCACCTCCGACACTGCAGAGCACATCAATTCCCTTTCATTACCAACGGCTGTCAGTGTAAGAGTCAAGTGCAAAAATGTAACAAAAAAAAAAAAACAGCAAAAGTTTTAAAAATGCATGCAGAACATGTGTGGAAGAATAAATGTGTTCTGGTAAAATACAACTGCTGGAAACACATTTTAACCAGGAATGCAGCTGATGCAATCCTTTGAGTTTGCATCTAAGTGGTTATGTGGCTAATGCAGCGATACAGCAGGCAGATAGCGCATGAGAACTGTTGTCTTTAGAAACCTCACAACAGCATAAGAGCCCTGCAGTCTGACAAAGAAGGCACTTTAGGCAATTGAGAGACAGCTTGTATCAGCAGTTTCACCTACTCCGGCACATGCAAAACACTCACCGCGTCAGAGGGGCATCACTTTCTCATAAACGTCAAATCTGTTTAAACACTTGAGAGGCTGCCAATATTTTCTGTGTGTTCAGTTCGCCTGCGAGACTTTAGATAAGACTCGTTGTGTTTTTGTTTGTCAGAAGCTGAAAAACGGCAGGATTTTTTTTGAGTCGGCGTCCAAAGACGGCGGAAACTGAATTAGTCATTTTCAGGAACTCGTACTTTATGCTTGTGTTGGAAATATTTTTCACCAGTAATCAGTCCGTTTAGATTACATTCTGTAATCTGAATCTTCATTGTTCCTGATTCCACCAGAGCATGAGTCAAATTAATTTTATCTCACTGATATGAGCCCGACTATTTTTCGGTACATGCTCCTAGAGAGACAGCTCTTAATAAAGCCCTCACACAGACATAATTTCATTCTGAAGGAGACAAAAGAAAGTTAATGCAGTTGTTCCACTCAAATCTATTTACATCTGTCCATCCTCAAAGCAAGATGGAGGCATGAAATCAGGCTTCGGTTTCTCATTGACTGTTTCATAAAGCTTGATTTTATTTGACTGAGCTGCAAACAGATGCAGGAGTTGCGTCTCCTTTAGCCGTGCAGTCAGACACAAAAGTAGAAGTGCCCCAATTTTCCTTGAAATGAAAAAAGGTGGAGTAAAAATATAAGCAAAGAGAGCACGAGCTGGGTGGCTGTGATTCAAAGCCACCGGCTGAGAAGTCCCCACTTAGAAGAGCCGGTGGCAGAAATCAGAGCAGGCAATAACTCCCCACTCATCAATTAACCCGCCCAAATCAAATTAACCCACAAGGAGTCGTACTCCCCTCTGGCATTTTACAGCCCAAATGAAGAGCGATGCACATTACTGCACTTGCGAGGTAGCAAAAGTGACACAAAAAAATCGCCAAACAGGTGTAAAAAAGGAAGCCTCTGGGGCTGCAGACACTAAACAGGTGCCTTTCCTCTGCCTCCTGCCACCATCTTTACAAGTCCCAACAAAACAAGACACCGTCATTTGATCTGTGTTCTGCTGTAGCATCCAGCTCTGGGAGGTGAGCAAGCCAAGCGACCTAATTAGAGCAGCGAGAGTCCCGGGGGCTGAGTGATGGATAGACCTGCCAATCACGCCGCAGAAAGCCTCTGCCGAGCCACGACTTCTCACCTGACACAAAGACAAGCGGGAGGTAGGAGGAGCAGCTGCGGACGGCCAAAACGGATGGCGGGACATTGTGTGAGGTGCCACTGCCACATCTGAGGGACAACATCCCCAGCTGTTGGCCAAATAATACAGCAAAAAGCTGCAGTGTCAGGCTGCTGGTTATGGCGTTACGGGACCAGCTCTGGTCCATGCTTAGCCTAAATTATTAACACGGAAATAAATAAACCAGTCTCTCTGCTTTATTAGTGTCTCTGGTGTAGCTTCATTAACTACAAGCCTTGAGGAGTGGGGGGGGGGGATTAACAAAAGACAAAAACAGTAAGAAACACAAAGAAGAAAAACAAAAGGCAGAGGAGTCAAAACAGTTGCTAGGCAACCAACAACATATGTAGGAATTCAGTATGTTGTTCAAGTTTAGAGATTTCTGTCTCCAGGGTTACAGAGAAAATATAAAATTTCATGCTCGTCTGTGATCCTTACTGTACTCTAAAACTCACAACCGAACATGTGTGATGTTTCCCCAAAGCAGAACTCCACCTTCATTTGTACCCTTGCAGCTGGAATTCCCAAAGTCAAATTTGGCTGATGATTAGCGCTTTATACAGCAGGATTAGTCACTGAGCACAGTAAGAGAATTATTTAACTTGTAATAAAAATTATTCAGTGCCGTAATTGTACAATTAGCACTGCATGAAGGCTTCTGAAATGGGCACGAGTAGTTACTGGCCCGATTGTTCTTGAAATTGGGAAAATGGAGCATAAGCTGTGAGAAAGAAAAAAAAAAGTCTCATTTGACTTCTGTGGGGATGTTATTTCGGATAAAATGACTGCAGCATAATTCAACTGGTCCTTTTCCTCGCCTCGTCACAAGAGAAGTAAGTAAAGTCCCGAAAGGGGAAATTAGAAAGCAACAAATGGCATGTGGGAGCATGTTTGTGGAGGTCATGCAGGGGTCCGGGCGGTCAACTTCTCCACAGATGACACCTGAGCAGGTTTCAGCTTGCAGCTTAGCCAACCGCTGTCCCTAATTTGTGGTTTGCTTTCTAATAGCTATGTAGTACAAGTCCTATACATGTCAACACACACGTGCATGCCCTCAAACATCTTCTTAGGCGCTCCAGCTGAAGCAGTCCTGACGTGTCTATTCATAACAGATAATGTTGTACATCTTCTCCACGTCTTTTACCCCCATGTCTGCAGGCTCAGTCTTCCCTATAGTGAACACTCTATCAAACCCTTTTTGCTTCACTATTCTACTGCAACATCAATTTATTCCGCAAAGAGAGCCAGGACTGAAATTGAGCTGCACAAATTTTCATTAGCATCTGAAAAATCATGAGTGTCTGCCTAATTCAAGATGAGAGGGAGCGCCGTTTGGCCGAGCGAGGAGAATCAATGCACCACAAATGGCTGTGAATCAACAGTCTGCGCATAATGTGTTTGTTCTCATCAAGTATCTATCTGATTGGTCGTAGATAATCCCTCTATGGAACATGAACACATAATAATTAGAATTTACAGCGGCGCTTCAGACTGTGTTTATGCTTTTCCCCCTTCTCCCCCCTTTGTTTCGCAGTGCTGAGAGACACCCTTTAACCTAAGTGTACTCTAACTGCTGTTGAATCCGAGCCAGCTATGATATTGGCAAAGCTGTCTGGCCTGCGGAAAATATTTGCCGAGCTACGGGCAGGGCAATATCTCCCTTTAAAGAAATTTTCTTTGTCAATATGCCTGCAGTCAGGTGAAGAGATAGCAAACAGATCTCCTCCAGACAAACCCAGCAGCGGTGGCGCAGAGACCCCTAAACTTTCTCCGCTTCTGGAATCATCTGGCTGCACGCTTGAGGAAAGGTTGTTTTTTTTTTGTTTGTTTTTTTTTTAATCCAGAGGCTTAATCCGTAGGCAAGCACATCAAAAGTTTTGTTAATCTGAGGCGATGCAGAATATTTACAGAAATACTCAGAGCATTTGATCATCATCTAGGGGGGAAAAAACAGGTCTTTTAAAGATTTGATAATAAATGCATCCTTTTTAGACAGGCCTTTTGCAGTAAAAATCCTGTTAAAAAATACAGTGTGTTTGTTTTTGATGCAACCCCCCCCCAACAATTATAACAGTGGTGGTGCAGCATGTCAGATAACATCCCAGCTATCACAGGCTCTTGATGGCATCCGCTCTGCCACCCATCCCTGCCAGTCCTCCGTTCCCACTCAGCCTTCTGTCGCCCTCCACACATGCTGGAACACCAGTGGGTGCTAAGAATAGAACACAGCTGGCACTGCTGGGCTTACATATTTCACACTCGAGCCACCGCAATCCAAAATACTCCATCCCATCCTGTCCCGTTTCCAGCCACGGCACCAGCGGTGGTTCCCTCCCCACCCTCCTCCCCCGTCCGTCTTTGAACTGTTCTTCACCTCTGTGGCAGGTCTCTGACAAGCCCGCTGCTCAGATAAGATCCATGGCTGCGCTCCGGAGAATTTACTAGAGAGGAGCTGTGCCGTAAAAACAGGAGAGTGAGAAGATCCCGGCCTTCCTGTTCCCAGCTCATACTCCACCCTGTTTCTGTAAATCATGCCAGCACTCGCTTACGGGTCTTTTTTTTTTTTTTTTTACATCTGTGTTTCTGGTGCACAGAACAGTCACATGCAGGTGAGCTGCTGTCGGGATGTGTCCCGACGGGGTGACAGGGAACTCCCAAAGAGGGGGACGTGGGCAGATTAGAGGGATCGCGTAGACTCAAGACGAAGCCGGGGCTACTGTTGCAGTGTGGAACTGTGAGCGAACAGAGCCAAAAGCACAGGTTGGGCGTAGGGGGTGGACTGTTTAGTGAGAATCAACCAGATGGAGATGCTCCATGGGGCATGCAGCAGAAAACAGAGCTGCTGCCTAGGAAACCTGTGCTCATCTTCTCCTTGATGCAGTTTTGGCTTCAGTAACACCCTTAATGAAGACCACAGCAGCTTTTCCAGCTATAATCAGACACTAAAGTAACTCATCTTTTCAAGAGGGCCTTGCTATTGCTTATTTTTAAAATAAATCCAACCAAAATAACAAAAACAAATGTTTATTTATACTGACTATACAGAGCTAATCCTACATGCAAAACACACAGCGTACGCCTCAAAAGAATCTTTGTTTTAACATAAAGAGCTGTCATTTTGAATGGACTTTTATATATTTTACTAACAAAGCAGAAGTGCTTCAGGAGACGGGAAAAATGCAGTTTAATACGATAAAATGAAATGAGGATTGAGGAGATTTTGAAAAAAAGAAAAAAAGTTTGTTAATAGGTATGTTAACTTTTTAAGGCATCCTGTCTTGCTCCTAAGTGTTATATGGGTGATTTTAACTCAGCAAACACAGGTAAGGGGGGCCCCTCTGTTCCTCCGACTGAGGGGCCATCATTACCGCTCCTGTCCTCCTGGAACTGGAACTGCTCCTCAACATCCTGTCCAATTAGAGAAGCAGAGGAGGCTGCAGAGATGCACCCACTCTGAACTGCAAACTCAACACAGGAGAGTTGGGGACGCTGTCAAGGGGAAAGAATGGATCCACCCGCCCCGTTCCTGTCGCCGTGAGACAACAGAACTGTCTCCTGGTCTCGGGTGGCCTACACCCCGAGAGCGAGAATATAATAAATGAGAATGATCTCTTGGGAGGATCCGCCGACGCTCGCATTAGATGAACAAATTGACTCCAAGCTCTCGACGGCAGAGTTGCTTTTTGCATCCACATCTTTCTTTTCTGGAGTTTTCTACTCTTACATACTGGTTTTGATGTACACAAACACAACCAATATGTAATGATTTAACAAAAACGTCATACTTTGGAAAGTGTTGTTTCATCTGAGTGATTTGGTAAACCAAACACGGGGAGAAAGAACCGTCTGAATATTTCTTTTGCATAACACAGCAAACATTGTACAATGGCTTATATTTGCCTTAAACTGGCACTGAGCACATAGACCATAACTCATTTCACCACTCTGATTATCTCTGGATAAATATGGATCATTGATAGCTTCAGCAGTTTCACTCTTTATTACACAATTTATACATCACATAAAGAACTTTAAATATGTAAGATGCAAAGCTGAAGTCCATAAATCAAGCTAAAGTAATATGAATTGCCATTTTCTCCTCGTAGCTGTTCATTTATTACCCCCTCTTCATCCCTGACACAGACTAGCGTTTTTAGACTTATAACCTGGTTTTTAAAACGTAGCTGCATGTCTTAAATATGCATGAAAATGTGTAAATGTTTAACATAAGTATAGCACACTCAGGCTTTAGCAATATACTCCCAACAACATTTAAAATGCAGTTTGATTGAGATCAGACCACAGGAATAACCTGACGCCTATTCTCATAAGGTATTGTCGCAAGTGTACGTCTGCATGTATAATTCTGTTTGATCAAGTGTCTCAAGGTGGTAAAACTGATGCTGGAAATGGCAAAAACTGTAGTTCCTCAAACGGCCACTTAATGCCTGAAGATGTCTGTGATAAAAGGGTCAACTTTAAAGCAGGGTAAACATGCTGACACTCAACGAAAACCCACTTTCTCACACGTAATTAGTGTAATAACAAAAGTGCAGGGCATAAATTTATCAAAAACTCATTTTGATCCCTGTGAAGACATAAAACTATCACACATCCTGCGGCGTCACTGCTCTTTCCTGAAACTATAAATCATTTAGTCCTATATAACACTGGGACCAGCATTCTCACACAGCAGGAAATTTACTGTTGAAGACTAGATATTTTGACATTTCTCATCATAAGGTGTTAAAACAAAGAAGAGAAGAAAAAAAAACACCTTTACTTGAGTTTCAACTGAGATATTGCAACAAGACTAACGTAACAATGCCCCTAATGTTTCCCAGCTCTGCATTAACTCCGGGATGATTCATTGGCTCGGCAGACCACAGCACAGAGTCTGTCCAGCCCCGGCCTCTTTCTCATCCCTAAGCATCCTTTCACCATCCCCTACCATTAATAACGAGGAAATGCAAACAGGCTATATTAAAAAGGCACCCCTCCTGATTACCTGCTTCTCCCTACAAGCCATGGCCCTTCACCTGCCATAAATCATAACACCGCCGCTATCCCCGCCTGCCCCATCTTTCGGCACTTTATTTCCACACCAGATAGTAGCATCGTCGTTATACAAGCAAGATCTCTATTCGAATACACTTTGGCTAATGAGCACCTCTTAGTTGATCACATTAGACCTCTACTTGAGGACACTTAATTACCAGTGTTGCACTCACGCGCCTCTGCCGAGGGGACGGGAGAAGTCCCTTAATTAAGGTCTCTGCTTTCTACCTATGTTTGCACAAGCCTGCATCGCTGAGATGCTGGATGTACTCGCAGCCCAAACGTAGGCGATAAGACACGTGGCGTGCATGTGAGTCTGGGTGCAAGAGAGAGTATGTTTTGCATTTCAGATACATATGTTGGTGAGGGCATCAGGGTGTTTTCCTCGCTTAGCGTGGGTGCTCGTGTTTGTGAATGCATCTGTCCGTGTGTATAATATGACGAGCGTTTGAAGACTGTCTCCTGAGTCTGTGCGGTTTACAATGTGCTCACTACAAACACAGTGACGCACGCACGCGCGCGCGCGCACACACGCACACACAGAGGCGTCGTGTGTTATGAGGCCCTTAACTGTCTCCTCCTTGCCTTTCATATTCAGGCTGGGACTCAGTGTTAAAGGAAACTGCCCAGTCCACAGAAAGATGTCTGTTTTCTCTCCCTCACTTTCACTGCCTTCTCCCTCTTTAATTTTCTCTCTAGCTGTGTCTCACTCTTTCGCTCTCAGTTTCTCTCTCAAATCGGCTGAGGCTTGCAGTCAGGAAATGCACATCAGTCATAATACTTTCCTAAAATGAAAACAGATTCTGCTGCAGTCCTTCAGCCTCTGACTCTCAGCTTTAAATCTCCCTCTGCCTCCGCTTTCGTCCTCCACCCTTTCCTCCCCTTCAACTCAGCAGCATGCCCCCCCCCACCCCCCCACTTACAAGGGTCTAGTTTGCTCTCTGTCACAGATGGTTGATCACCGGCACACAGGACAGTTGTTTTGTGGGTTGTGCGATCGCCGTGATCCCGAGTGTCTGACACCGGCCTCGCCAAGCGCTCGACAGTAATCTGCTCTGCCCCTTTATAAAGTCCCGCACTACCAGAACTTGTGTTTTCTGATGAGCCACTTTTTGCTATTGTTGCAATAACAGTCAGCAAATCAGCGTGAGGGACAAGGTTAATGCATGTTGGAATGCTGTTAAACAGGCTGTCAGATCAACAGTTAGCCACAACTCCTGTACACAAGAAAGATGCCTATATGACCTGGAGTGGAAAATCCGGACCTGACTTCTTTTCATTTATGAGCTCTAACAAAGAAATATCCCATTTTCTAGGCCTGTTTCTTGACTAATCAAAGCAAACTTCTCTTTTTAAGGTTTAATATTCTTAGGATTAATCAATTCTACAACTGTCTCATGCAGATGAGAAAGAGCAAATGTCTGAGAGTAAACAATGACTCTTACATGTAATTTCAGTCTAATCTTTCCACTAGTGGCATAAATGTGGAATTTCAAAGGGTGCCAACTCAAATCTTACATGACTTCATGATGGCTGCAGCTGTTTAGGTCAATATAAAGTAAGAAATTCCTGTTAGAAGGTTACATTTCCAGTATGAAACATTTTGTATTTGATGTAAGCCTGAATCCAGACAGAAAATCAGTCAAATCAAATAAGATTTTTTTTTTTATAATACATGTTTTCCATCATAATACCCATATTGTTTATGATTACCAGTCATGCGGGGCTAGTTTTGGTCAAAACTATGACTATAAAGAGTTCATCAGAATCATGGAGTTTAGCTGTGTTCAAGATCAAATAAGAACAGCTGCAAGTTCTGAACCGAGCTCAAAAACCGACATCTGAACTGTGAATTTTCAGGTTAATACTCAGGCGAATGATACAGGGTTTTACTGTATTTTTTTACAGACTGCTGGCTGAGATACAAAACTGAGTTGTGATAAATGCAGATGTTCAGCTTTCTGTGGCTTTGTGCTTTTCAGCAGAAAATGCTCACCGGGGGCATTAACATTGCTTCAACCTGCACCTCTGAACCTTTCTGTGTAGATCTCTCATTGTCAACATCAGCACCCGTTTCACATCACCTTGTCCGTCTCTGGGTCTCTGCCGTACCCTCTAACCAGGACACTCGGAGCATCATTAGTGCTTTGTCCTGTCTAGGACTTCCCTGTAGGAGCCCTGCCAGTGAGTAACCGCTGAGGCACTCGCCAGTCATAAATATTCTCAACAAGCCGGCTGATGGATGGTTTCTTTCACCCTCAGTTTGAAAGGGATGTTCACGATGGCCAATAAAGCCACAGCGAGTGAATGAGAGCCTTTTCCACAAGGGAATAGCCTCGAATGAGACGGTGACAGAGAAGCAATCACTGTTTTCTATTGTGTCAGGATAAGAAAATTTAAGACGCGTGATGCTGGAATGCTGATGGGTGTATTTCAGCATCGCTGCACGGAAATGCAAGACGCTTTTGAAAAATATTATTCTTTCTGCTCGTTCAGTGAAGGATCGGGAGGTTTATTTCTCATCTCTGTGTCATGTTTTCATGTGTGGTCTGTGTAGTGTAACGGGGGCTGTTGCTGGTCCACAACCTGCACGATCACCTGAAAAGCCCCCAGGACCCTGATGTTGTTATGGTTCTCAGCAGCCTGCGCCTGAGCTCAGTCTACCGCATGCCTTTCCACTCGGCTGCCTGTTGTGGTAAGACAGTTAACTCGCTGATTGCAGAATGAAAACTGTGAATATGTGCTGCTCGCCCTGAAAAGCAGAGACTTCTGCAAAAAAAAAATAAAAAAATAATAATGAAAGAAAAATTCACTGCACGCCTAGTCCAAAGCCTCTTTCTTTTCAAACAAAACGAAAGTGCAATTTCAGTCGTTGCGTTTGCTCGTGTGAAAACCTCAAACTGGTGAGCATGTGTGTGTGTGTAACTTCATGTTTATGCACATATAAAAACTGTTACTAGCTGAGGATGAGAAAAAAATGTTTTTGCATGGTTATTTTACAAAGGCGGCAGTGTGTCTTCTTTTCCAAGTGAGTTGCTTGGCAATGCAACAGCATTCCAGCAGCATTTCCAAATGCACTCTTTCTTTTAATGGGAGGATGATTTTACTGTGGAAGATGACGGACTGCAAACCTGTTGTTTTAGATGCTCGGAAATCAAAAATGCATGTTAGAAATGATCGGTCAGAGAGTTCTGGCTTATTGGGTTTGTTCTGGGCAGAAATCAGACATCATATTGAGAGTTATTATTGATTTACCTGCTAAAATATTTCAATTTAACAGGTTTATTGGGGAAGTATAGCATTCTGGGGTCTTTTTTTTTCCAAACACCCGCTAACCTGTGTCAATGATTGCCTAATAACAACATCAGCAATTGGTTCACCTTTGTACAGCAGACACACATTTAAGTGTGCCTCCCACGGTCTTGTGACTTGTCGATCGCGAGTGCCTCGCGTGTCTGTGCAGAGCATGATTTATTGAATACCGTACCAGAGAGAAGATGTTGGAGTGGCAGTCCTCAAGGCTTGCCCCGTTAGCCACCCAATTCGCCGATGCAGTCATAATCGTCCGCCTTTGGGGTCGTCAGCGCATGGCATGTCGAAATCCTACATCGGTAGCAAACACCGAGCAGGGGAGGAGGAGGAGGAGGAGGAGGAGGAAGGTGGGAGAGGGGAGGGTGACAAATGGGTTCCCTTACGAGTCTGCCAAGACAAGCAGGCTTATATCCTCGCAAGAGGTCCGGATAATAGACTCGGGATGGTCGGCAGAGGAATGGGCGTATTCACGCAGAAGAGCGGAGCGCATCCACGCAGCCCCGAGCATGTATGTTGGAAATCCAAGCCCGTGCTGGGGTGGGAGGTGGAGGTGGCGGCGGCGGCGGCGGCGGCGATGGTGGTGGTGGTGGTGGTGGTGGTGTGGGGAGATCACAACATTGTTACAATCCAGGTCAGGCGCTTCCAAATCTGATCACCGACAACGGCGGAGGGCGCAGATGTATCCATTTCAATCCATCCACGGAAGATCAGCCCAAATCAGTCTCCCCGCAGATAGTTTCATCACTAAAACACCATAATCCACGAGAAGAAGAAAAAAAAAATAACGACTCCTCTCTTCTCCTCTGCGCTGCGGAACAGCCTTCCCCCCCGAAAAAATAAATAAATAAAACAAACAAATAAATAAACCAACAACAACAACATAGGAGTCCAACTTGTTTGAAGCCGAGGTATTTACACGCAGGATATCTGATTCCGTCTGCTCCACGAGCTTGATGCACCACTTGTGATAGTTTTGGAGAATTGCATGAAGCTATTTTTAGCCTCCTTTCTTGCCACAACGGTTCCCCTACAATGTAAGCCAGTCTGGCTCTCTGCGAGCAGAGCAGGAATGTTTAATCCCTCTTCTGTTGCTCTTCAGTCAGACGCGCCGCAGACGATCACCGAAAAAAAAGAAAAGAAAAAAGAAAAGAAAAGAAAATGATAAAAGAAAAGGAAAAGGAAAGCCCCCGGTGCTCCTCTGGGGTTTTTTTTTTTGTTTTTCTTTTCGAAGGTGGACAAAATCGAGCGGGTCCCCGGTAATAAACCTCAAATCTTCTTGAGTCGAACCGTTCAGCCAAGAGAAAAAAAAAAAACTATTTTAACACTCCGCCAGCAGGAAAACGGCAGGCGGGCGACTGTAGACGGAGGTTTGAAAAAATCCTTCCTTCCTTTCAGTTTTATATCATTACGAAACGTCCTCTCACGGCCACGGGAGCCTCAGTCTTGCACAGAAATGTCACACGGAGGGGGGGATTTTGAATGTGCACTTCAAGCAAAAGTGGCCATCCCCGTCTGACATAAAGGATATGTTGCATGCCGCGGATTTGTCCACGCAGAGCGAATCCTCCGGTTTGTCGAGCAATGATTTGATTGCTGATTTAAATCCACGTACATGTGCATGATTTCCTCCGCCGCGGCAACTCCTTCCTCATTGTTTATGTCTCAGATTGTAATACTGCTGGATGGGCGTGCGCGTCGCCTGTATGTGTCACCCAACTGAGCGTATGTGCGTGTGAGAGAGAGAGAGAGAGAGAGAGTGTGTGTGTGCGTGTGTGTGTTTGTTTTACGCGAAAGGGCTGTAGCATTTTTTCGGGCACAATGGTCCAACCCACCGCGCATTGTAATGTAATGGCGGTCGGAAGCGTACTACCGAGACTCGCCTCTCTGTTTGGCCAAGTTTGCGCTCACGTGACCAAAGTCTGGGTTACAGTACTGTTGAGGTGTCTTTGATGAGAGGATGCGACGATGGAGACGCCGTGGGAGCCGCAGACGGTCAGCGCTCACTGGGATTCTCTTATTGTACAGTGCGACAGCAATAATAATACTAATAATGAAAACGCGTTTTTGTTTCCGATAAATCCATGAACGTGTTTGGACAGAGATTAATGTTTTACTCTTTTTTTTTTCAATCACCCATTCTGTGATGCAATGGTTATATAAGTCACTGTTCTCACAACAGAGGGTGTGACAGAGTACAAGTGACTGTATCAAACACTTCTGTGTTTCATAAGAGAAGTCTATATATATATATA
>JAOWBL010000004.1:7611728-7622185 GCA_028564865.1 Zenarchopterus dispar | reverse complement strand
TTTGACTTGATAATAAGGATGGAAAATCATGAAAGCTTCACAATGTGTCATCTATTATATTAATTATATTATTAATAATAGTATAATATATTAATATATTTTAAAAAAATAAATGAAATATTCTTTCAAATGAAGTTGAAACGGATATTTTAACATGACAACATATTTTGTGCTTCCCTGAAAACTCTTAAATTTATACTTATACAGTATTCTTGTTCTGTTTCTGTCTACCTTCCCTCGTGACTGAATTTTTCTCTTGACTGTAATTCGATTTTATTTATTTATTTGGTCAACTGCTTTTAAGACTTTTTTTTTTTTAATCAATGGCTGATGCAGTGAAAAATAGCACCTTTAAATACAAAGCAGCAGAACCTGGCATTTCTTTTCATCAAATCTTGAATGAAGATATTATTTCAAATCTCTATGCCATCATATATACAGATTTATGAGATCGATTAGATCAAAATTTAAGTGACATTTGTAAATAAAACCCGCTTTATTTTAAATATTGATGTAGCAACTGTGACATCACCCGCTGGTTTCTGATTTGTTACATTAGATAATGATGATTATTATCAAAGACTTTGATAATAATCATCACGATAACAACAGCCAGTCTTTGGCTTTTGAATAGGTCTTAAAACGCATCAGAGAAAACAGTGCCTGCGTGTCATGTTCATCATGCGCCGCAGCATATTGATTTCACGACAAGCAGACAATGTCTTTGCGAGATAACTCAAGAGATAAGAAATTAGATGTTATCTAAAATCAGCATTAGACTGGAAACTAAACACTTTGCTGTGTGATTTTAGAATTACATCAAACCCACTGATAAAAAGATAATGTGCACAATAAGGCTCTGATGTTGCTGACAAAGATGATAACCACACATAAAGTGATCTGTAAATAGACTCCAAGATGGTGAAAAGTATTTGGTATTACTATGCATAGTGAGTGTTGGTTTGGTAGGACAGCCTGCAGGTAAGCGCTGTAGGCCTTTTAATCTCCAGTCGCTGCAGTAAACCTCCACTGTGGATGCTACACAAGCCAGGTTGTATTGCATGCTTTAACCTGTGTAGCCCAAGCCATGCAGGGTGCCTCAAAGTAGAAAGATTACCACAGATAGTGTGCTATAAGTGACTGGCCAGCATTTCCACTTGGCTGCTCCCTCTGATGCCACCTGAACAGAATTCAGCAGGAGCCTTCAAGGTCTTCATACATAATGTATCGTAGAAGGTCTGCTCAGTTTTCATGTCCTCCTAATTTATTTCACAAAAAGGGAGAGCTCTGCCAGCACAGAGCACACACACACGACCGCATTGTCAAATCAGAAATTCTCTCTTCACATGTGACAGTTTCCGTTCGTCAAATAAGTGCTCTCAACAGGTTACTTTCTGTGAAGCTTTAATCTTTAAAGGCGTACATTATACTAACAGATCTGCACGTCTCTTCATCCGTGCAGTCATAACTTCCGGCAGTTATTTATATGTATGTATCTTTAACTGTGGAATTACTGTGTCTGTATTCATTAGCATCGTTTTTATTTTTGAGTCTTGTTGAAAACGAAATCACAAACAACATCAGTATCAATGAAGCACGTGTTAATTTTTTGAATAAAAGTTCAGATTAAATCAAAATAGCTTATCAGAATTCTTCATGCTCTCCATCTTCACATTTCTGAGAGAAACAGTCTTATTTATTAGTTTAATGCTCCGTGACTCTACTTTGGCTTTGCCCTTCATCTTTTTTTTTTTTAATCCTCCCTTCCCTTATTTCTTTTGTGGCGCGATTCGACATGCCGTGATCGTCTTTTGTTTCTCTTTTGCTCACAGCATAAAATCATTCATGAAAATCAATCCAAACACGCCCCCCCAACCCCCACCCCCCACCTCTGTGTTGCAAAACGTAGCCTTCTGCTGACCTCAATAAATTCACCAGTGAACGTTAAACGTTTCAGTTAGTGCCCCGAAAGTGGCCTTTCCACAAACATTGTCCTTCGTTAAAGAGGGGCACTCAGAGCTTTCTGTGTGCTCGTGCGTCTGTGCGTGCTCATCTGTGGAGAGGGACCAGTGCGCTATCCTCTTCTTGTAGCTTAATAGAATTGTGGCCCCATTGGCCATAACCAATGATTGGGCATTTTCATTTAAGTTTATGGTATTTTAAGGAGAGTGATTCGGCTCTGTTTGACCTTTTATCTGGGAATCAAATGAAAAATTTCCCCTCAGACTCAGAGGAATGTCAAAAATTAGCAACTTTTATGACACCTATTAACTTAGTCAGGCCTGTTTTGTTACATTGCAAAACGTCTTAACATCTACTCAATGAATTGGCATGAAGGATGAACTGATTTCAGGTTTACTGGTTCTTACCAGCGACTGGCTAATTATTTAACGTTCTTTATGTCAATTCTTTTTAAATTGTACTTTTTTTCTAGTCATTAAATTCAACACTCTCACAACACAAACAGGTTTCATGGACAGCAAAGATGACTACTGGTTAGCATGACTGTTTTCAAATCTGTATACAACGTAGTATTTAGTATCTACTGCATATTGGTCATTGTTAGTGCATAGTATGCCAGTATAAAAAATGTTCTGCACCATGTCGGACAAAAAAAATGTTATTGTATTATATCAGGCTCTGTTCAAGTTTGGAGGAGTTGAACACATACTCTATAATCCTGTACTGGACGGGAGGACCATCTTCTTCACTGTATTCTATCAGAACTTCTGCTGTATCTGTAACTTAAACAGACCTCTGCACACACAGCCCACATGTAGGCCTTACATCTAGTCTTCATTTGGTTGAACTGCTGCTATAACTCAATTCACCTGCAGTTTATTTTCCCAGAGGACTCTACAGCACCATTTGCTCTCTGGGAGGAGATACTATCCAGCAACTGATTAGATCTTAATTTGTATTTCACACTTGACACAAAAGCAATGAAGAAATCTGATCTCTTTTATACCTCCACTGAGGAATAAAAGACAGGCACCTGCGCCTTTAGCAGGGTGGCTGCCTTTGAGGGAACAGGTGTTTCCGAGAAACAAGAGCATCTAAAAAGTCAGAGCTAAGAAGCAAACCACTAGTTTTCAAATTTAAGTTTAAAACAGGTTGTCTATCTCAAAAGAGAAAGTTGGACAAGCGCAGCACCTTTTCCTCAATAGATTTGTTAACACGTAATCTTAAGCAACATAGCAACGCTATCTCTGAATCTGAACACTAACGGTTAAATGAAAGATATATGGTTTTTAAGGTCTGAAAAGGGAAATAAGGCAACAACAACAACAACAAAAAATGAGTTGCAAGTTAAAAGCCAAGATCCTCTGCATGTACTTATGTGGACCTTACTGCTAAAGCAAGAAAAGAGGATTATTGAAACATTATGAAATGGATTTCCACATATTTTAATGGAATGAAATAATGCACTTGAGCTGAGACAGCAGGTCTCAGGCACAATCGCTTCAACATAACTTTATAAGAGAAACCACATTAAGGATAAAAACAGTGGAATACATGCATTTTTATGAGCATTCTTATATATTGCAAAATTTGTCAGATGCATTTGTGTGCACTTAAAGTTTTTATTTCATCTGGACTTTCTAATATAAAGTCATGTCCAAATGAATGTGAACACTGATCCAGTTCTAATGTTTTACTCATTATCTGGTCCTTACCAAGTCTTAAAATTAAGCAAATGCAACCTCAAATTAATGGTGATATACTGTGTCATTAGTTACAAATACTAATCAGATTAAATAAACCACATCATTTAATAGCTTGTAGAACCACCTTTGGCAGTAATGAGTTAAAGTACTTTTTTTTTCTGCATGATCTCAGCCCTGGAGAAGTTTTGGCCTGCTCTTCTTCACAACAGCTGATCCTACTGAGGCTGAGCCGTTGTCCCCTCCAGGGCTTATTAGAGCCAGTCCACGCTACCCTGCCATGGAGGGGGAGGAGAGTTTTACAATTTAGCATCTCTGGTTTGCTTAATGGCTCTTCTTATTAGCTATGTTTATGAGAGGTTTACTTTGCCCACAACTACCATTTACATTTGTTACAGATAAGCTGGAATCAGTTTTACATTAACCTCAGCATTTCATCACTACTGAGGGTTCTTTTCTATTTTACTAAATCACTAGATTAAACTATTTTAAAAGATTTTTTCACCGAATGATTCACGTGCTCAGATTTGTCAGCATAACGGACTCACCAAATAGCCACTGATCTCTCATGAATTTCAGCTTGCACTAGTTCTTACCTGTCACTTTGACAAACACACTAGATTACTCCTTAAAAAAAATCTTAAAGGTTTTCTCATTCAATGTTGCAGGTGAAGTTTGATTTGTTGTCTTTTTGACTCCTCTACAGTTTGACATTGCTCTTGGACTTGTTGAGCCGGATTCTGGCTGTTTAAGCCGCTGACTATGACTCAAGACTCATATTCACAGTTGGTTATTACCGTGTTCAGGTTAGGCCATTTTTATATGTTCAGTGAATGGAGTATTGATCCTGACGCAGCTCAGGATCAATGCGCTGATATGAAGTGTTTCGTTGGTGTATGTGTGACTTTGTAAGTGTAATCGTCTTGCATGAAGTCTTGTCCTCTGGCTGCATTGGCCATCAGCTCCGAGGACATTTGTTTGCAGAAAAAGTCACATTCTTGCAGTCTTGTGTAGTCTCTGCTCACTGCCGCAGAAGCCCCGCACCCTATCTTTTGTAATTCACACTGTGGATTTCCCACCTGATTAAAGAAAAAGGCAATGATACGTTTCCATCGTTATGCAACATCTTGGGCAGGTCAGCGGTGTGGCACACTGGGCTACCAACCTGACATAGTACAAGAATGATTAAAGTCTCAGCAATACCTGGCTCAATAAGCCGAAAAACAGCTACTATGGCGTTATGTTTGTCTCTAGAGTATTTTGGTGTACATCTGAGTTCATAGTCAGGAATGACTGCAAGGGTTCCAGCCCTTGTGGTTGCGTGACAAACCCAAATCGCTGTCCCTCCACCACTGCATTTAAAAGTTGGCTTGAAGTGTTGGTGCTTTTGTATTTAGTTTTTGACAAATGTGACACCATGCATTGTAGCCAAACATCTCAAAATGGGTTTGTTTGTCCAAAACACACCATTTCAGAGGTCATGTGGCTCGTTCAAATTCAACTTTGCAAACCTAAGTTGTCCCATCACATTCTTTGTAGGCAAGCTGCAACTTTCTCCTTGCAACCTCTGTAAACAGCACATGTGCAGTTTTAAACTGTTGCTTAGATAAACATGCACAGGCTTTTTCATTTAATTAAAAAAAAAAAAATTTCAAGTTGAGTTTTACCCATCCAGCTTTTTGAAAACTCATGCATGTGCAGCTTTTTAGTGAAAGTGTTCTGGGCATGCAGTAAATGCTGCCGACCTCTAACAGGAGTTTAAATAAGACATACAAACACTGAAAAGGGCCAGTGGAACCATTCCAGCTGTATATAAACTTGTAACGGTGTCAGGTACTTTTTTTTCCCTTGTCATTGAAGGGTCGCTTTTCTGCATCTGGCTTTATGGATATTAGTGAAGGTTTAGTGGCACACAGGACCAACTGAAAGGCAAAGAGTTCCTAAAATACAAAGCGGAGAGACAAGTGAGGAGGGGAATGGGAGGTCTTTTGGCCACTTGTGGCCTTCCCAACACAGGCACAAATCATAGAGGGACATTGCAATTGGAGTGACAGATGAACAATGTTCCTATTTTCCAACCCCCTGTGAACAGGCCCATCCATCACAGCAGGGGAGATTAATTCAATTCATCAGGTTTTTGTCTCCTTGGGCCCCCTAATACTGCTCAACCAGGACTTATGTTTTTGGATGTGATCTGCACTTGTTTGACGCAGAGTTAAAAACATTACTCAGTATTCGACGAACAGGCCCTCTAACACTTGTGCCATAATTCTGAATGAGATGTGCACAAGGTTGCAATCACTTGCTAAAAAGGCAGACAGAAACAACCTAAAATTTTACAACTGTTGGCTAAAGCAGGGCCGGTGGTAACCAGACACCAAAAAGAGTTTCATGTAAAGTATACTGGTCCATCAAAATATATGAAGGCAAAGAGGTACCTCTAGTCAGGTCAGCCTAAAGAATAACCAGGGAGAGTATATGTACCTTTTTTTTTTTTTACACAAATTAGGTTGATATTCTGTTGGCCAGAGATTATAAATCTACATCTACAATTATACAAACGCACTGCATTTGTACAGGGAGCCACTCACCGCCTAAATCATTAACATGTTCAAGGTTTGGCTGGGACAGACAAGTAAAAAGGACCTAAACCTGGAGCAACATTATGCCTTTAATCCCCCCTCTATAGAACAAGTGTGCACATATGCAGTCTCAACAAGCGGCATAAATCGTGGAAGTGACGACATCTAGTGGCCATAATGCAAATTACAAGATTCACTTGTAGAGTTAGTGCAAACTGAGTGGAGGCGACTTATTTAACTGTCAAATGTCATTCCTGTCCCCTTGGAGTCATAACCGTTTAGGAATTCAAATTGCACCGAGTCCTTTGAGCATCTTGTGATTTGATACACATCAAAACATTAAAAAGACTTGATATCCCAGTCATTTCTCTGCATATGGTATAAAACTCAAGACTTCTTGGTTAGAAAATGGGACTGTCAAACTATAATGGAAAACAAATTACTTAAATTCTGGAGGCCATTATAATTGGGTCTTTAGACCCTTTGGACTAGCCTAGAACTACCACTAGGACCTTCAAATTCACAGGTACATCCAACTTCCACCTGTTGGAGCTTATCAAATATGCCTAAATATCTTGGCGCGCCAATCAAATCCATCCCTAGAATATCTCTGGGGAGGGTTGACGACAACAGAGTGGAGATGGACTAGATGTGTTGAGAATAATTTCCACTGTTCTGGTCATAGCGCAGAAAACCTCAGTTTACTCAGGTCTACAACATTAAGAGCAGAACATCTCCAGTCCTGGGTAGGAAGAATTCCTTGCAGCCATGGCCTCTCCAGATAGTTTTAAATTTATCATTAATACAAAAACAATGTCAAAAGTTTCAGGACAGTCACTTTTATTTGCATTTAAGCATAAGTCTTCTGAGGCTGATAGTGAATCCTGCCTCCTCTCCAGATACACAGGTAATAAGCTGTACCCAGAGATCCCACAACAGACACCAACAGAATGACTGTCACCAGGACAATTTTCCACACTTTTGAGTCGTGCACTTCATTCGAACCTAACAAAAAAAACAAAAGAGCACATCTCAGATGAAGCTCGGATACGATAAAAATTTTACCCTCAGTCAGCCCACCTTGTTCCAGCCGAAAACTCGACTCTAGAGTAGGCTGAAAGTTCTCGTCATCGACTGTCAGCATTCCATCCTCTTCTGATGAGTTTGCATGCAACACATCTGTTTCTTCTGTTAATGGAAGTTCTTCATCTGTGTCATAGTACTGTGGGTCCTCATCCATAGTCCACTGGTTATTGGAGTATTGAGGAACACCTACAAAACATTAAAGAGTTTGATGACAAAATGATCTAAAAATCCCTCAGCCAACAGAAGAGCAGCTTCTGAAACTTTGCTCTTACCCGTTTGACCCAACGCTATGGCCAAATGTGCCAAAAACAGGACAAGAAACACAAACATGATTGCATGCACCAGAGGCTGCCTGTCCTTTTGCTTTTTATTCAGACTTTTCATCAGCAGAAGTGGTTTCAGCTGTGCTCTGATTCAATCAAGGCAAATTTTCGCAACTGGACTCTCAGGTCGTCAGGTGTCACCGGTTCAACTGTCTGCTTGAATTATAAATCTTTTATCTGAAAGTAACACTTGGTGAAGCATAAACTACCAGCACAAAGACCAGGTTGTGAGCTACCAGATTGCAGTTTCAGTTTCCTTGTTTCTTTTCTTTCTTTCCTATGGCAGGTAATCCCAGCCTGCGTTTTTTGTTTTTGCCTCTATCTTGTCCCCGGTTTCAGATGACCGCCCTTCCTGAAACTGCTTCTACTTTGTTAAAAAGACTTTTTACTCACTAGTATTGCCCCCCCTCCCCCATGCACACCCAGGACATGAGATTGAATCAAAGTGATGTTTAAACATGATCTACTGGTTTCCTTGGCTATGCAGATTTTTACAGACCGTTACACTGATTCGGACTGCATTGAATTAGATTGATATGTTAGATTGAAGTGCATGGAAATGGATTAAGATTAATGCTTGAACTGCACTATATTTAATTAAACTTGTTTATTTTCCATTTAAGGTATTCTGAAATGACTTGTTGTAAGTGGGTGAAATATCCATCCATCCATCCATTCATCCATCTTCTTTTGCTTATCAGTAGTCGAGTCGTGGGGACAGTAATCTTAGCAGGAAGGCCCAGACTCCCTTGTCCCAGCCACTTCATCGAGCTCATCTGGGGCCTCCCAAGGTGCCCCCAGGCCACCCGAGAGACATAGTCCCTCCAATGTGTCCTGGGTCTTCCCCGGGGTCTCCTCCCAGTGGGACATGCCTAGAAAACCTCATCCAGGAGGCGTCCAGATGACATAAATATACTGAACTGAAAACGCTCTCAGAGGTCAGAAGTTACTGAATTTTAGGATGAATCCAACTTTATAAACAGAGCTTTAAAAGAAGGGTTCTTTCAGATTTCATTTTTATACCTGAAAAGACAAAGGAAGGGTAATCAGTTTCTGGATGGTGTTACATCTGTTGATATTTTGACTAGAAATGAAGAAAATACAGCGAACTAGTTCCTTTTACGTCCTCCATATCCCTCCAGTATTCTCAAAAAAAACCCCACACCCTCACAAACACACCCCGTCTCCCAGGTCACTGGGTGGAGCAATGTTCGTTACAGCTACTTTATTTCCAGCTTATGGAACCAGAGTTGTGGTGAGAAGATTTTCACTGAGTGTGACTAAAAATGACTCAGTCAGATATATCTTACATGTTCTTTAACAACATTTAACTTTTTTTCCCCCAATAAATAAATGTCATGTTTAATATGAAGTGTGAAAAATGTGTATTTGAAAACAGGAATATATAGAAAAGGGTAAACATCTTTCATCAAACTGGACATTAAAAGATCACAGTGCTAAAAGTAATATCACTACTGACATTGACTTCAGTTAAATGCCTCTACACTTTAAAGCCTTTGCTTTTCTGAATATTACTTTTTTAAGTTAAGAAATGCTGGGACCTTAATTCCCACAAGAACCAACCGATACAAACATCTTACATACACATGGAAGACTTTAGCTTGCATTTCAATAAAAGAATAAAAACAAGGGGGCAAAAATACCAAAATTCACAAGCTTTTTAATCAGAAATCTCTATTCATAACAAAAAAGAAATAGTGTTGGATGAACACATTTAATAATGTATATATCTTCATAAGAAAAAAAATAGATTTTTGGCAAAATAGTACCCAGGTGTGTCATGGCACAAAAACATTTCTTCTAAATTTTCCCTTTGCCTTAAAATGGCAGATAATCATTTTCTATACCCGTTTAATCATGTAGAGGGTCACAGGGGTCCACTGGAGCCTATCCCAGCTCATTACAGGCGGTAGGCAGGTACACCATGAACAGTCTATCACATCCGATTTCCCTTTTTGTTTATTCATGAAAATTTGAAAATCATGTAACCACATTCTTTATGTGAAAATAATCCCAGCAAAGTTCACAGATGAACTCAACATTCTCTTTTTCCTTTTCTACGAGACAGTATGAATTACAGAATCTTACCTTAGAAGTAACAATTATAAAAACATACAGTATGAATCGTTCTCATTTTCTGCATAGATGTTACTTTTCTTTGAGAAGTGAAACAAATTTAATATAGTTAAGTTGAAATGTAAACTCAAATCTTCTAAATTAAAGACAGAAATAAATACTTGCTCAGATTGCTATTACTTTTTTTTTTGGAGCCTGAATGACCACTGCATTTATGTGCTTTTATTAACCAAAATTAAACAATAAATTGCATAATGTCTCTCAAAGTTGAATCACAACATTTTAACATTAGGAGAGACCGTTTGAAATTAATTACAGATGTGTCACGCTGCTGCGTCTCACACACTTCTAACACTTTTATGTATTGCACATATTGATTCTACACATTGCACAGAATCCTGTAAATTTTAACTGTAGCGTAAAAATAAAAAACTAAACAGAACAATGGAATCAGACGACACCTCTTTACTTTTGTAACTTTGCTACTCCAAATAACAGAAAATGTTATCTTGAAAAAGAAACAAGAGAAATCAAAGTCAAGTGAAGACTTTGATTAAGATCATAGTGAACTGGCTTTTTGGCCTGATCATTACAGTAACGCTGTTTATGGCTGATAAAATCACCAAGTGTGGTATGTGTGTGTGTATATATATATATATACATATACATATACATATATATATACATATACATACATATATATA